>OY293417.1:48490055-49028909 GCA_958502065.1 Chrysolina americana | reverse complement strand
TGTACAAATAATCCTCATGTTTTCTCATAATTTTAAAAATAACCCTCGCTGAAAATGGATATTATGATTATAATCATTCACCAAATGAGTACATATTATAACTTTGGAATTCAATTGAAGGGCGAAGGGAAAAAACAAGGAATGTCATATTTTTCGAAAAATTGAGAAAAACCTTGTATGATTAGACAAATTCTGTCTCGTTATCTACCACCTAAGGGACTGTTGAAAACTAGAATAGTCTATCCGTGAACATGCCTTGAAATATCGTAGAATGGTTAAGAACTGGAATGTCCAGCCGGAAATTTTAGAGAACTGGGAAAGTCTATTGCAACCCAAAGTAATCTCTGTGTGAATCAGCAATCAGTCTTTGCTATCTCTTCGTCACGTCCATATTGCAAGTAAAACAGTAGTTTTTATGCATTGAATTTCCTTGGGAATGTGTCTGACATTCTATTTTTTGCTTCATTCTGATGTGTTCTTGTGAGAATTCGTATGAAGAATGTTGTTGTTTGTTTTAATTTTTGTATTATATATGAAAATTTATTTATACATTGAATACTAAAATTTGTCATTATATGATGTAATCAGATTTTCAATTGGTAAAACGTGATTATTTCAGAACAAAGCTATTGCGACACTTCTAGTTTTTTCCCTTCACCCTTCAATTATTATTATTTTTGAGCAATTCTAGTTTTAAACCATTTTCACAAATAACTGGTTGATAACGTTTAAGATAACAGATATGATGAATGATATTATAAAAATCACACATTTTTACAAAACACGTGTTAAAACTGTAGTTTGGTTGATGTATCCTTGATAGGTACTCATCCATTTTGGATATGAGTCCATAAAATGTTTGACGTGTGAGGAATAGCCCATTCATTCAATTTAAATTTCTTGATAGTTCCCCTACTTCTAGATATTGAGAGAATGATCTTGAGATAGAATTTATCGTTTCTATCTCCAAACTTGACAGTTTCAGCTAATTGAGACACTGTAACTAAACAATTTTGTCTTTAGATCAAAACAATATTAATACATTATCAGATATGGAGGAAAACACCTTCAGAATAATACTTCCAGATAAACAACTGCTGCAACTTTCTCAGATTTGCATTTCCTAACATTATAATCAACTCAATTATAAGGTAAACATATCTATTTCATAATCATATCCTTATGTTGCGAAAAAAAAAAACGTTTCCGCTGAAAGTGAATGATATTGTGTTTGAGACATTCGGTATATCGTAGCTGAATCTGAATATTGGACTCCTTTCACACAAGTTTGACCGCCATTCTCGTGAAGAGGGTTTCTTCATATTTATCTTACGAGTTTTATTATTTGTGCAAGCAATAGGAAACTTTTCTTATACAGATTATGATTCAAGTTTTCCCAATGGCCTTCAACAATGATTTCACAAGTTTGTGTACGTATATTTTCTATGGCACACTCCAAACTTAGCCTATAGCCATTACCAAAGTAGGATAAATCAGGGTAGTTTATTATTTTGCCCAATTCTCCATTACGAAGTTTACAAAAATAACGAATAGATGATGATTGCAAAAAGAAGTTAAGTTGTAGATTGCCCCGAAGAAGTAAATCGGTTATTAGTTTGTGCTAGCGAAGAATTATTTATTTTAGGAAGTGGGTTATTCAGATAGATATTTATGGGGAAAATAATAAGTCATTCCTGTTTGCGATATCTTCGTTATCTATTAGCTGGACATTTCTCCAAGTCATGTCTTGTTTTCCACTTAGTGGAAACGTGTGGAGAGAAAGAGTACTTCGTAATAATCTCCAGCACATATTTTCGAAATTTGTTTGAATAAATATGTCATGTATAATTTTTACAATATTTCTAATGTTGGTGTTTCCATACTGAATATTTCAATTGAATGTGTAACTCCTGGATAACATTAAAAAACTATTTTGACAAGCTCCAAATGCATATATTCTTATCTAGGAAAGGAGTATGTTGTACTACATTCATTTATTACTAACATTATCATTGAATCTAACTATATGAACAACATTTCTTCTCTCAGTTTCACATAACCCAGGAGTATCTCATACTTCCTTCTCATTTTTCCAACCCGTAAAATCGTAACTCAAAATATCTCAACTCGAAATATCTCGGCCACGTAAGTGGACTGGAAAATAAAGAGTATATATTCAACTTATTTTCACGTTTTCATTGAATACGAATCGTGGAAACCCGTGAACATTCAGACTTTCCCAATAAAGTAAAAATGTAAATTATATTATTTGGTCAATGGTAATTCAAAGGATTGTATGAAATAAGGAGAATAGCCACAGATGATGTCAGTGGCGTATCAAATTGGTAGGTAATGGCAAGAATTATTATATGAAGTCGATGACAATAGAACAACTGCAGAAAATTATGCTACGTAAGACTTTATTTGGTCTATTTACACAAATTTAGTCAATTAAAAAACATAAAAACTTTTAGCATTAGCGAGATAAATTTAGGATTGAAAGAGTGATGTCCCTAAATGTAGGCAGTACGTTATGCAATTTCTTTAAAAACAGGACACGTTTTCTTAAGTAGCATGCTATGAAAATAAATATCATGTCATTTATATTGTCAATTTCTTGAACAAAATATAATTGTATCCGAACATTTTCTCAATTCAATCAACAACTATTGTTGTATTTGATGGAAGAAAATGAATAGGCGTAGAAAAGTATAGTACGTTACAAGAGTTGTAAGCCCCCCCCACGCACTCATAAAATTTATGCGTAATTGGTTACCTACAACTCTTGTTACATAACATAATATTCTAATTGGTTATCATCCGACTGATCAATATACAAAAAAATTAACATTATATTTATGAACAAGTTCAATGTATATAGTGACTTTCGATCGCTTTTTATGGCAACTGATCTTAATCAGCTCACATTGAGGATTTGTGACGAAACTTCATACTCGAGTTTGAAATATTATTGATTATTTCATGATTATAATCACCTGAGGAATTGAGAAAAGTCTTTTCATTACATCGCTTTTAATTACAACTCTCTCATATCAAATGAGTGGGAAATAAAACGAATGATTTCGACAAAGTTGAATCCACTTTTCTTCACACTATCCCGCAAAGTAGAAAATTTAAGGTGAATATTTGTCAGAAAACAAATGCTTCCACCTGGGAACATTGAATCACATCCGACATCTTTTTATGCAATGTTTCTCCAGGAGAACACTATTGCAAGTGCTAATTGTAATCAGACATAGTTTCCAATGTCTGATTACAATCCCCCATCTGGCTGAGAATAACTACATGACATGTTTCGTGGTTGTTTCCTCTCAACAATGCCACGATTGGTCAGATAACGTTATAGTCATCCTATCCCACCCAACGAACGATGTTACACCCAAATCTCAATATCAAGAAGCATGAGAAAAAATTATTCGTTTCATTTATTTGAAATTCTCCGGAGTATTTTTCGAACTTTGTTCGGATTCATAAAATTTGTGTCAGTTTGGATTCTTAGAATCACCAACTACACAATCAATGATTATATGACCGATTAATTACTGTTAAGAAATGGTTGAAAATGTTTTTTTTATTTGACTGTCCATGTATCATTTTCATTCAATTTCACTTTCACAATTTTCAAACTTTTATCTTATGTATTTATCAGTTGATTAGAGAATGATTTCTTGAAAACGTAGGAAATAGGCAATCCTGTAATATCTTCCGAGTATATTATGTGGAAGCAGTTGGTTGCACATAAAACTGTAACAGGTCTTAAAAATGCTTGTTTCGTACCCATACGTCGAACGGAAATAATTCGAATTCATTGGAGAACTACCGCCCGGTTTCCTGTACAGTCTAACCAGATCAATTCGGATTTAGCAATCCCATAATCATTAGCACTGAAGTTCTGCCCTTTCAGTTACCTCAATACAATAAGCCTTCTTGCATGCAATGCCCTCGAAGTCACAATAATAGATAGACCGTGGTAAGAACTACCCCGAAACCGGTATAAAAGTGGTTGCACGGTTTCCAATATATTCTGAAGTAAATATGGAAAATATATCCGTCACAAGCACCAATCGAGAAGTTGTTTTTGTTAGACATTTGCTTCGACATCTGACTGCTGACAGAGTTAATTCAATAATCGTCAAGGTGTTAGTCAGATATTTGTTTAGCCTAAGATTTTTGGCAGTCAGTAGGTGGAATTAGATCGATCAAACTGCTTAACATCACTCGTCCTAACGGACTAGTATTACTACCAAGAAATTTGATTTCGTTGATTTCTGAATTGCTATCGTTAGTATCGAGCACTCGTGGTATTAATCCCAAGAGACAGATAGAGCGGGTTTCTTGATATCGGGACGGTTGCCGCACCTTCATAATTTTTTCGTGAGTATTGTGTTACGGCTCTCACTCACCTTTGATTTTTATAAATAAGCAGCACCGCTTTAGTCTGAAGATGTACCGTATATTTAGATACCTCCGGAATTAACTGATTAAATACTGAGACCTATAGTTCATTTTTTCAGATATTATCACTTCTGAGGAAGAAGTCAGGTCATGGACAGAGATATACGGAACTATCAACAACCTTGACATCTCTCTAGAACTTGACATCTGTCGACTTGAGGATTTTTGACCTTCGACCTTTTCTTTTCGGACTCAACCAATTTTAAAAGCACGTGCTTTTGAATCGTATTAATGGATTTCACTGAAATCATCTGTCGACTTCGTCCCTTTTGACGGATTTGATAGTTTTCCCCTACTGTTATTCGTCGACTTGAAGTCGCAATCTCCAAAAGGCCAATCTCTACCTAAGGTAAAGTACCTCTTGTATATCTTTTAACATGTGAGAACCTCTTATAAATTCTGAATACTATTTCAGGCCTTCTTGTATACGCTACTCCAATACTAAGCCGCTTGATTAACCCAGCAGCCTACACTGCATTAGCATAGGGTACCTTCAAGTCCTGAAGTATTTTTTATATAACCTTGTATATAATACGGAGAGGAAGGTAGCCCAGCACCAGCTAACAAAAAGTAAGACCTTTCCAGTTATTATTGTTCATCCACATGATCACCTACCTATCTTTCGCTTTGGCCTGTAGTACCAAGCTCAGGGATTATTGCTTATCAATCTACGGCCTCATCACCAGATCTACCTACCTAGGAGTAACTAGTGCTGATCGATAGACATATCTTTACTATTTGCACATATTATACTCCATTTACTAGACATAAGACCTCCTTAACCTACAACCTAGTGTAAACCTGCGGTATGTACGTAAATATCAGTAGGGTTGTCATAACTGATATCATTCTACTATTCACCCCGCTATATGAATCTTCAACATAATATTATCATTATTATTGAGTTCATTACCAAATTTTCCAGCTTCGTAGCTGCATATATTTCATTTCATAACAACTTTGAACGATTTGTTAATAAGTATCAAAATATAGTCAATAAATTTTGATTATTGTATTTTGAATCTATGAACCCAGATCCTGAAATATGTTACCTTTCATCTAAATAAAAGACTAAGTATGGTAATAATTGGCTGAGACATTTGCCAGAAAGCTTGTGGTGTCCTGCTCAATCTCCCTGAAGACGATTCCAGAGGTTAGTTCTGGTCCAATCAGAGTTGATGCTGCCCCTGCTGTTACTAGGACATCTGTCTTATTGTTTCTCAGGATATCCTTTTGACCTGATACCCAGACAAGATTTACCATGTACTGCTCTTCTAGGTCGCTAAGGTTTCTATATGTCTCCTAAAATAATCTGTAAAAATTCCGCATGGTCACAAGGCTTTTATTGCTGCTTGACTATCAGAAAAAATTACTAGAGGTTGGTTTCTAGGACCTCTTCTGGCAGTTTTCGTTGTGCAAATGGAAATGGCCATTACGTCTGTTAGGAATAGAGATTTATTCGCTGGAAATTTGACCGTATATTCCAGCACATCATCACAGGAGAAGGTTTATTCTTATGACCCCTCTTATGCTGGCCATACACTTCAGTCAGGATGCTTCGGTTCTCGCCTCCTCTTTAATAAGCAGATGCACAGGACGGACGTTCAGAATCACCTCCAGGCTTCGTATCAGATACAAGCCGACAAGCCAGAATTGAGACGTTACAATTGGATTCGCAGTGGCAAATCTAGAAGTGGTGGAGTTAGCTCAGATGTCGGCTGACCAGTGGTACGATTGTTTCGGTCTCTTGAGTGTTATTCCTTATTTGGATTTATAATGGAAACGTTTTGCGTCTCAGTTCTCGCTCGTTTTGTCATGTATAGTCACTTCCTCATTTCAAAAATATTATAGCCTCGATAGGAAAAAAATGTCCACGCCACTGCAGCAACCGACTAACAATGGCCAAAGGCGCCACATAAGTGTGATTCAAAAGTTATCCAAGTTACCTCGAGCACTGGCCACAATGTACCTATTATATTAAATCAACGAGTGACCGTGCAGCTTTTCAGACCTTCTCAAAACAACATTGGCCGGCAAAGTTGGCCGCCGGAAACGCCGACTCCTCTGTCATTATCACCTCTGGCGAACAAAAGAGATGATGAAGTATGGCTGCGGCGTGGCGAAGAAAAGAACTGCATTAGGAGAACCGACGACGCTGTTATACACTTGCAACGGAAAAATGGCGGGCTTCCTAAATTCCGTCCCACTTGTCAGTACAGGAAGGAATCAGAAGACATCGCAAAAAATATTTCCAATTAGAAACCCTTTTAGGAATGATGCATTTATTTTTCGAAAAACGAAAGACGACAGGGATAAAAGAATTAGATTATTTTTTTTTCTGAAGTTTGTACAATATTCTAAATCAGGACACTTGAATTATAGGGGACTTACGCAGGTAGCACTTAATATTGGCTATACGACAATTTTATATCCGGCCAATATAGGTATATTGAATTTGAAAAATTGAAATAAAATATTGGAACCAAATATTTAAAAAAGTGTAAGGTCAACTGGGACAAGTGTGATAGTGATTTTTATTAGTTCACAATTAATTAAATGAATCTATGAACCTGAAGTTATAGAGCAAAGAAATTTTGATCGTATCTATTTCTAAGGTCAACCTCTATAGAATCAGAGAAACTGAAAAAGAAGTTGGTGCGCTTCAAAATCAAAAATAATAGGTGTCATTAATAATAGTAATATACTTCAACAATAAGTTATCAAAACCATTACAATGATATCTATAACAAATTGCCGAGAGCGTCAGTAAAAGAAAGAGTAAAAAGTAAACATTCAAAACAAGAAATATGAAATAAATTATGATAAAAACACGAATATGGACAAACCACAAATATATATGTATAATTGCTATCAACAGCATCTTAGGAAAAGAATTCGTATAGTGTATAAAAGTTCTTTTGGGTCAAGAAGTCTTTGAGCCTATTTTTGAAAATGAAAATATTTGGCGCACTTTGCACTTCTTCTGGTAAGTTATTGTAGATTCTGCAGCCATTGTAATACAAGTTTCTTTGATAGAACTTGGTCGAGTGCTTTGCCGGAAGTAAATTGTTCTTAAATCTGGTGGAGTAATTATGCTTCGATGTGTTGATGCTAAACAGTGAAATATTCTTATGAACATAACAAGACATTTCATATATCTAGTATCAACTACCGTTAAAATTGTATGCTGTTTATAAGACTCCCTGCATGAATGTCCCCAGGGAAGATTACAGAGGATTCTCAATGCGGATCTTTGTAAAATTAATATTCTAGAATAATGAGTACCAGCTCCCCAACCCATTATACCATTCGAATTTGAGAGCGAAAATTGGCGTAATAAAGAGTGAAGAGATTTTTGTGACTGCAGTGTTCCTTTGATGGCCTCAAGGCATAGCAGGCAGATCTCAATTTGCCACAGGTATTATGTATGTTTGTTTCTCAATTTAACTTCTGATCGAAAATATCTCCCAAGATCTTAACATCGATTTGGAATCTGAAATTACATGGGTTATTGTTACATGGAGTTTGACTATGCCCTCGATGGAATATAATAGAAATTATTTTTTCCTTTTCAATGAAATTTTTTTCTGACCGTAATAAACACCGAGTATATACCTCTTCAGCAGTAGCCATTGTCAGATCGATGCTATTTCCGTAATTAAAAAATTAGTGCCATAGGCATAACAAACCATATTTAAATTTGGAATATCTTTAAGGAAAGTTATGAGGTCTTTAGCAAAAATTATATATAAGAAAGGTCCAAGAATAGACCCCTGAGGCACTCCTTGACTGACACTACCAGTTTGACTGAAACTGTTATTGATTTGTAACACTTGATTATATGATTTGTCAGGTACGATTCAATGAACTCTAGTGGTATGCCTCGAACGCCATTTCGGTTCAGTTTCTCAATTATAGATAATGATCGTCAACACAGTCGGAAGCTCGGGAAAAATCAATGCATAAACCTATGGGAATCAATTTCGACTCAATGGCATCTACAATCTGAATATTAAAATTGAAATCGCTCTGTAATTGGAGTATTCATTAGTGTTACCTTTTTTATAGAGTGGCCTGATTAATGGTCGATTTCGAAAAATTATGCATTAATGACAAATGAACCAATAATAAGGGTCACTAACGACAAATCAACCATTAATAGGGGTCATTATTGGTTGATTTTGTTTGAAATGGACAACATTAAACAGATATGTTAAAACAAGGTCGACGGAAATAGTTATTTATGTTATAAGGATCATAATGAAGTTCATTATGGTGGTAGCCGAGAATATTATCGGGCGAGGCGATGAGCCAAGCCCGATAACACGGCGTGCACCATAATGATCGTTTGTGATCCGAATTACATACAAAACTTCACCTGTTGGCTTCAATGAATATAAACGCAAATTTCAAATTCCAAATTCAGTATTTTTGAAACTACAGATACATTCGAATTATTCATTAGAGGTAGTGAGTGGATTTTCTTAGGAGATATGACCCATACCGTCGCAGAGGACAAATTTACGTTTCGGCATTAAGTGTGAGTGAGAGATAAATTCAAGGTCATACATAGCTCTTAAGAAAATCTACTACCTCTATGACAAATAGTGAGCAAGCTGTGCCTTCACCATTTCAATGACAGCAAATTATTTATTCACTATCAAACAGTGATTTGGTGGGTGAAGTTTTGTATTTTGAAACAAATTGTTTGATATTAAATACTTGCACTATTTTTCCCCAAACACAATCGATATTCAACAACATAAGAAATATCTCATCAACATTCGATTTAATAAATCTAGCAAAGAATCATTTCCTCACGCGTGGCCGCTGTTTCTCGTCCCAAAAAAAATTGATCGATGACCTGTGGTCACACGTCATCAACACCCGAGCATTGCCAATGAGGTGGAAGGTCCATTTCCTGAGATCCACCATGGCAACCATCTATTTACTGGCGAAGTTATTCTTGTTTCTCGGCCTTTCTTTTATATACGTGTTTTCGAAAAAGTTTCATAACTCAGACTGTACATCCGAAATGAAATCGGTTGAATATCCATAATATTTTTGCCGTAGTATAGTAGATCTGAGAAATTTTGAAGGTGAACTGTTTGTGTAAGGTTTTATTTCGTTAAATACTTGACATCTTATTTCTCACCATAGAGAACACCTTTTCGATGTTTACACTAGTGGGAAAGACTTTAGAGAAGTTCATTTGGTATTAGCCGCTTTATTTTATATTTTAATCAATTGCAATAGTTCATCCAATATTGTGGTTCATTTTTTAAATAAGAGGAACACAGATGGCAGATACCTATTTATACTAACACTGACCGTATGATATCAGATTTAAAACGTAGACTGTAGTATATTACATTATAAATGTGGAAAGTGATATTTTCCATACGACTGAGAAATATTGTATCATGAGAGGCAAGCTAAATGTGACAATTTTACAAGTTTAAAAAAATCACTTGTGCACAATATACCCTTTTTTAGAGTAGAGAACAGAAACAGCGAGAGCCCTCTAAATTCGAGCCGCTGTACCTGTATCTGAGTTTAACAGAGTTCGTACTAGAAAAAAAAAATTGGCTTATCGGTATACAAAATAGTGACATTATTTACTGTATTTGGTTGAAATAAATTAGATATTATATTTCACAAGTATAAATAATTTAGGTGAACCAAGTTAATTGTATTTTTATTGTAATATATATGAAGTGTTACCTCACTACGGTTCCTAACTGCAGAAGGTGATTCGTTAGGTCATTTTAAGAAGAAAAGTTCCTATGAGCATATGTCAGTGGCACATGTATTTTTTACAATATTGTTGGCTGTGGAGACGCCACTGGCCATACTAATTTTAATCTAGTTAGGATTGATTGAGCGCCTCATTAGTTCAAAAAAATGCGCCAAATTTCAACCAAATCGGTTCTTGAATATTCATGATATTTTATAATTTCCGTTTTTTTTTTCAGCGCCCTGCATCTCTGAAACGAAAGAACTCCGGATATATATTCATAGGAACTTTTCTTCTTGGAATGACCTAACGAACCATCCCTTGCAGTTAGGAACCGTAGTTAGGAAACACTCTTTATACATTGTAATAAAAATACAATTCCCCTGAATTATTTATATTTGTGAAACATAATTTCTAATTTATTTCAACCAAATACAGTAATTAATGTCCGTAATTAGGAAACACACTGTGTATAAAATAAAAACATATATTGCACTTGCTACCTTCAATATATACATATAACGTATAGGTATTTTTAGGAACTTTTGACTGTAAAAAATTTAGTTATCCTATCAACAAAAGTTCTGAGCAAAAATAATTGACCTCTCGTAGGTTTCTCGAATATTCATTAACTCAAATTGCTATGTCATAGAACTGAAAGATATTGAACAATTGTAATATTGAAGTAATTTTATTTTGTTTCAGGTGAGCCGGAATTTTAGTTATGTTGAAAACTGTCGAATACAAGATGAATTGGAGGGTGAATATTCATACATACCATCAACGCAATATTTAAAAACGTACTCATATTTTGCTTGTAATTCAGATTTGTGGCTTGTCTCCTATTCTCTATTGATTGAGTTGTCAATGTGTGTTTGGTTTCCCATAATCATCTATTTAACCTCTGCATTTCTGAATGAAAGGCACTAAATACAAAAATAGAGAAAAACTCGAAAAATTCTTTCAAAAATCGGTTAAACTACCTATGAAGCAAGTGATGAATTACATACAAGGTATGTTTCGTTCACACTCTAAAGTTTATTTGTTTTTCTCAATACTTCATTTTAGTTTGAATTCAAATATTAATTTTCAAAAGTTATGTTCATTAAAATTCCGTACAATTATGGATTTTTTCGCGATATAGCATGTACCTAGGTCGCACATATCAAACTCGAAGATTCGAGAAGGCAGTGCGACCGAATAATGTCAGATTGACACCACCTCATAAAAAACAGCAATGTCACATACTTTGTCAAGATAGAATTATTGTTCGAAATATTCAACGATTACGCAGTACCTTGCCGTCGACTTTGCATAAGTAGACCGGGAGATGGTAACACAAAATATTAGATCATTTGTACCAGTATGGCGGTTCTTCAGGGGACTAATTACGGAATGACAAAAAAGAAAATGATGCGGCGGATCAATTGCGTGGGCGTTAATCAAACGTGCCGGATAAATAACGAGTGTCGAACGATTTGTTCCACAAAAATGCTTGTATTTTCCGATAGTCGATAAAAAAAGAAGTAGGCGGTAGCATAATGCCATACTTCTCCGGTGTGACTTAGGTATAGCCCGCCTTACCGACACGAATACATTAATTTAAAAACAAACAATTGAACCATTTGTACCAGGCTATTTTTTGCGCAGCTAATCATCGTCGAGTAGCCATTCACGGAAATCACCTTGCCATACGTTCCCGACGGTTCCCAATGGCCGCCATACCACCACAAAGAAGTAATCTTTTTTATTGCTAAACGATTTGCAGCAACCTAAACATTTTTTTGAACAGTTCTCTGTATGATCATGAATAGAAGTCTGATCATGCCAGTATGGCGCCACTTTTTCCCTCTACTGGAAGCATGGCAAATATAATAATGGTCACATTGTATCATATAATTTCCAAACATCCAAATGCCATACTGGTTCAAATCGTCAAAATTTATTTTTTTTTAACATCTTGGCTTAAGTCAGAAAGTCGTCCGCCCCATGGTTACATTCTGGAATAATTTATTTTAGGTAAAATTACATCCAAACGAACAGAATACAATGATTCCATAATGTAAAAAATGATTTTCCGTATTCTACAGTGGTAGTTTCAAAACGTGTCGAATAAATAAGTTTTTCAAGTATGCAGCACTTTTTCCCCCTATTTGACGTATGGGAAATATAATAACGGTCACATTTTATCAAATACTTTCCAAAAATCCAAATGCAATACTGGTACAAATCGTTTGGCAAAAAAAATTTAAATTACACCCTTGCGGTATGGCGGCTATTGGGAACCGTCGGAAACGTATGGCAAGGTGATTTCCGTGAAAGGCGACTCGTCGATGATTAGCTGCCCAAAAATTAGCCTAGTACAAATGGTTCAATTGTTTGTTTTTAAATTAATGTATTCGTGTCGGTATGGCGGGCTGTAAGTCACACCGGAGAAGTGCATTACGCTATCGCCTACTTCTTTTTTTATCGACTATCGAAAAATACAAGTATTTTTGTGGAACAAATCGTTCAACACTCGTTATTTATCCGACACGTTCGATTAACGCCCACGCAATTGGGCCGCCGGTACCAGCGCTATGACCATCATTTTCTTTTTCGTCATTTCGTAGTTAGACCCCTGAAGAACCGCCATACTGGTACAAATGACCTAATATTTTGTGTCACCATCTCCCGATCTATAGTCATCATCTTTCGAAGACGAACAGCCCAGGATGGCCGTCCGGAGGAGCCAGCTCCAGCACCGTTCAAAGCTATATTGTAATCGAGGTAAGCGATCCTTGTCATGCTCGTTTCTCTCTAATTTTTTCTTTTTTAAATACAGTCCACTAGCATTGCACTCACCCAACAAGGTATTCTTATCGTACGAATGAAAGTTTTTGTGGATACAACTCAATCATATTCAACGGGTCTTTTTGACTAATCGAAGGATTCCTACATCAATCAATTCGAATTTGGCGCTATGAAGTTGATAGGTTGCTTGGTGAGTACGAGAGAATGGTCCTGATTACATTAGTGTGAACTAGAATATGATTTAACTTTTCTGAATTCTGAACTCTCTGAAAACTGGTTTATGTGGTTTTGATAAAAAATTATAGTTTGGTATTCTCAATAACTTCAAAATTACTAAGAAAATTATAATATTATACACCTGGAACTAGTTTATTATTAAATTGTTACAATTCGTTTTTGACGGTACGAAAATACTACGGAAAAACAGACTTTGCATTCGATTAACTTGAGGTATTCATCATGAACACTTATGTTCATCTGTTAGTTGGGTTGTCTCGTTCATTTCTCTGCCTTGGGTATTTTTTTCAGCTGCTGGTTTTATGATTACAAAATATATTCTAGTGTATACCTACTGTGATTCATTAGGTTTGAGGAGATAGTATTTCCTTGTTGTTGGTTTTCTGATATAGTATTTCCTTGTTGTTGGTTTTCTGATATTGTATTAGGTGAGGAATTCGAGCTCACCGACATTTCGACAATATTTTCATTGTAATCATTGTTTACTTTTTCCATCAATGATATTGAGAGGAAATGTCACTGTCAAAACCAGGTTGATGGCTGACAGATGACGTCTGTTACTTCGAGCACATTTGTATTCTTCTTTGTTGGGACAACTATTCTGACTCTTCTAGACAGTAGTTCATTTGTCGATATCGTTTCGGTAGTTGGTAGGAGTTTCCGATCAAAAAGGAAAAAGATTCGTTGTTGTTACGGCGTTTTAAATTGTATATTCGTAGTTTCATAATAAAAGGAATTATTTTTAAGATATTGGGGAAAAAGTGCCCACGAGGACGATTTTACTCTTGGTAGCTTGGAGCCAGTTGCGTCACAAAAGTAAGCCAGAGATCATTCTTTATAAATAGTGTACATAATTATTGAGATATATATTTCATTTTCCACTAATGAAGGAGAAGCATCTCAATTGATAACCATCCTTGGCCGCATGGAAATCCTACCTCTGTTGTTGAGGGATTCATTGTGGCTGAAAACCACGTGATTGGCACCTACTTTACTTACTCGGAACCCGCACACTATCATAGGTTATAATCTTTGAAGTTGTGGTAATCCTTTTTTTTGCGGTTGAACAAATTAATTAATGTGGTGATCATTCCCTCTATATAGGGTTCCTTTTATACGACTGTATATTACAGTAAAAGTTACAGTACTGTACCAACTGTGGGCAACGACCTCGTTACCCAACCTGATTTGGGCAAACTCACCAACTACAGTGTTCCAGCCCAGTCATCATTTCATTTTATAGAATATTACTCACTCATATTTGATACATCTTACCCACGTCATTTGATATTATGTTACATTCAAATTGGAAACCAAAGTGCACTGCGGTATAACTATTATCATCATACTATATTTTTGATGCATTGAATGTAATTTTTTAATATTTCAGTATATATACTGTTCCAAGGATTCATTTTGGTCAGTAATTATATTCTTGTTTAATATTTAGAGTACTGTCTGCTGACACAAAGAGTTGATTTTGGTCGGTAATTATAATCTTGTTTAATATTTAGAGGATTGTCTGCTTACACAAAGAGTTTATTTCAATCAGTGAGCACGGATAAGTAAGTGAAATTCAAATTTGAATCATATTTCTTCATTTGATACTCTGTATCAATTACATATTCATTCTTGTTAAATGCTGGTATATTTACTAAGTCTAACGTACCCACTCACTTGTCCCGCTGAGCTGCCATTGTCTAGTTTCTACAGTTTTTAAACTGGGCCCTTTAAACATTATTTTTCTGTAGTTAACTACTTCAGTGGTTTTAAAATACCTGAGTAATAATAAATATAACAAGGCTTACAGTGCGCCCAACGTGTGTTTTTCGCCATAGTTGACTACACCTAACCGGATGAAAAATTCCAGATGAAAAACTACTCCCTTGTTCTTTCACAAATACTTCATTTGCGACGTCTTGACAAACAGCCCTCACATACGTTATAAAACACATCTCTTGTATATAGATGAACCAGGAAAGGTATATTTGATCTCGTTTCGGTTTTGTATTCCTATCATGGCCAACTCCAAATAACTGCGATTTGTCCGCGTCCGGCTCGAACAAATGTTCCCCGGAAAACGAGGAATGTGCAAAGATTGAGAAAATGCGCCAAAAGAAAAAATGCATACTATTCCTGGGAAAAGACAATTTTCCCCTCCATTTCTCCTGTCAGTTAGAGGAAGCTGTCCACGTTGGAAAAATACCACCGAGCTTAGGTGGGTAATTACAGTCAATAATAATTAAGAAGTGGGATAAATCAAAGTGGAAAAAGAATCAAGGAAGTTTTAATTTGAACGGGATCCGAGATATTCCCTTCCTTGCCCGTTTTCATGGTAAATTAGAGTGTAAATGAAGAGCAGGATTAAAATATGCCCTCTAATCGACCGCAAGAAACGTTTATGTTTTTGATTTCGTTGAAGAAAATTGAATTGAGTTTCCTTCACATCAACAATAAGACAAAAAACTGATTTCTATTCGGCGGGAGGTTAAAACATTTTCGAATGTCGAAGAAGAAATAATACATGAAACGTCCACAATAGTAATTCGAGAAATAATTGTCATCAGGTGTATTTACACTGGGACAATATTGCTACAATATTATGAAAATATTGTCAAAATGTTCAAACGTAATAATGCCAAAAAAAAATATGTTAAATTTTGAGGATATTGGTCCAATATTGGTATTTTATAAAAATGTGGAATGGTGTGAAACTTCTAAAATTACGGTACTCGTCGTCATATCCATCGATATTGGTGAAAATTATTCAACCAGTGTAGATACAATATAGGTTATTACGATCCGTTGAATATTGATGAAACAATATTCATCTAATATGCTATGAAACTTGGATATACAATAATGTTTTCATCCATTGATGCAGTTCTCCAATGAGTCTTGAGGGTCCAAGTGCGAGCGGGTGAACACTTTTAGGTACCTTCAGCTTTCAATTCTGAACCACTCGGAGAAATTATCCGTACAGCCGTCATTGGAAAACTACCAGCAACCAAAAAAATTAACAGGCGATAACAAGTACCGCTGCGGATTGTGCAAAATTTTGACCTACAGCAAGAAGAAAACAAAGATTTTGATATCGCCGGCTATTTTGATCCTCACTCTCAAATGTTTTCGACATGCTCCAGCATCACATCAGCGTATCAAACTACTGCAATCAATAACTTTAGAGGAGCACCTCATTCTGGAAACCGTCCGCTACGGACTCTATGCAGCTGTGGTTCATTGCGATTCGAGCTTGATGGATTCCGGCCACTATTACACTCCCGTTGAAGATAAGCAGTTGGGTTTGTACAAATTCAATGACTCGTATGTTTCTAAAGCCACGCTGGAGAACCTGAGTTGTCTGAAACCTACTGAAACGCCGTATATTCTGTTTTATAGTAGGGAAAACCTCTCAGATATTGAGAACCTGCCAGCTACAATTCTTTCCCATAAGTTACAGACACTTTTAAGATTGTTCCTGCGAATAAGCAATTCATCGTTATGGGTAACCACGAAGCCAGAACAATGGAGAATACATATTGTTACCCGATATTACAGACTTCATTAGTAATTAGGCGCAACTATTAAAGAATTTAAGACAATGAACAAAATTCGAAAACGCTTTAGCATACTTCAGTGAATGAAATAGACAAAAGCTAACGAAAATCAACACCGGTGAACACCGGTGTCAATGGGGACACAATTATTATTCTTAGTTTAGCAATTATATTGAAAGGCAGTGCGTTCAGTCTGCGTAGGATTGATAGCGAAGAATATAAACAAAATGTCGTTGAAGCGGTGTGAAATATAACTGCAAAAATCATTCTTGGTAGATACCACAACTTTGTAGATTCGTAAAATAATCTCAGTGAATACAATTCATGCTCACAATACTATCAAAAATTGTGTTTTCCTTTTGCCGAAAGAAACTGAGAATGTTCTTATTTCCCGGAATACCAGAGTCCGTTTGATGGAAAAAATTAAATTATCTATGCAGATAGAAGTAAAATCAACCGGCAATTGATGTTATCTACTAATAGTTCTTCTGAAGTAATATTATCAAAAACTATTGATTTTCCTTTTAACTCAATGTAGGGTTTACTACAACCATTTTTCATAGTGTTCTCGACTATTACCGTTACTGTCTATCCGAAAACTCCATACATTTTCACATTACAGCAACAAAATCATCTTTTATGAATGACGTCGTTTTTTTTTCCGTGACCCATGAATCGTTAAGTAAATCATCGATCTGTGCGAATCCGTAAATTGTTATTCTTTCCTGTGCATAATAAACGTAGGGGGAACTATTGTTAGAGACCATCGGGCACAACTTCGAGGAGAAT
Organism: Chrysolina americana; assembly: GCA_958502065.1. Classification (NCBI taxonomy): domain Eukaryota; kingdom Metazoa; phylum Arthropoda; class Insecta; order Coleoptera; family Chrysomelidae; genus Chrysolina; species Chrysolina americana. The sequence goes on along the minus strand of OY293417.1, from coordinate 49,011,320 downwards.
AGGTGAACAATTAAAGTTCTATTCTGATGCACGTGGACGAATAAGCAACCACTCGAGCGGATGTGCTGTGCAAGGGTCGATCGGAACGACGAAAAATCGTGGATTCGCCATAGGGGCCGATATTGGCGATCTGAATGAATGTTTTCTGTGCCGAGGGAAAACAATAAATGTATTGCCAGACGAATGTAAATACATTTCTCGTTCAGAATGCAGAAAGGGGAAAATGATGTTGACAATTGATGAAATTATCATGAAAACTTAGGCAATAGAACACAAGATATAGTGCAAAATGATTTGTTCTAGAAAGTACGGTGATGTGTGGACCGCTGTGGTCCTTTGATTCTTTATTTCGATGTTGGAGTAACAAAAATAAAACTATATGAGTACCTAATACTCAATGCTTTCGCATATTAAAAATCAGAACATTTCATCAAATTGTTATCTTTGAAAATGGGTTGGAAAAGGGTCCAAATGTATAGCAAAAGGGGAAAATATCCTACAGATAATTCGTAGTAATAAACAAACACACAAGTATAAATGAATAGAATCTTCACTTTGGCGGCAATACAATAATTGTCAAATGTAAATATAGCGATTGGATCGCATCGGAAATGACCCTTCTATAATATTGACGCGTTATGTAATAAAAATAAAAATATCTACTGACAAAGTTCCTTGTCGGTAAGATGAAGTACCAAGAAATTCTGTCATTTCAGAAAAGGACTGTAGCAATTAGACCGATTCGAATTTCATTCAATCCGAACTTTTTCACAATGTTTCTATATACCGAAAGATCATCAGAACGTACACGCCACGATTATGCGTTGTCAGACACAGCAGTAGAAACCTCGTAAAACGTTATGCATCGCGACATTGACAAGCAGCACAGTAACGATTTTTTGAAAAGTATGCATATTCGAATTCAATAATAATCTGATCGCTCAAAAGATTCGACTGAGAAAATCAGGCGAATTTTCAAAGATATTTTTTTATAAATCATGATTTGAGAATCAAAACAATATTATTATTTATGGGTCGTTTTCAGACTACTCAATACGCGTGCTCCATGGAGCTAAGGTTCAAGATCTGGCTTACCACGCAAATAAATGTTAATGTTAGGTTTAAATCCATTTATTTTTCATCTTGATCCATCAGAAAATTGTATGGAATATAAAACGAGAAGTTTTACTCCTATCAAACATCTCGATGTATTTTTTGCATTTCAGTTATTTATAGGAGCCCGCAAAACAATATCCGTTGAAGAAAATAACTTTACAAGTGACTTGTGAATAGACGGCAGAAATATAGAATATCTTATATTGAAATGCATAATCAATGTTCATAACAAACTCATTATTAACATGAGTTTTCAACTAACAGCTCACTTCATTATAAATTAACAACAATTCTTCAATTTGCGATTGGATATCAAACACCAGCAACACTGTTCTGATTCCCATCTGTCTGACAATTTGTATGGCTAATTTGGCGGTATAGGATGATATCGGCTTGAGCACGTGCATTCGGAGATGGTTCTATTATGGATATGTGCGGGTGTGAATGTTGGTCTTACGGAATATTAATCGAAGAATGTCTTCTGAAAAATTATATTAGTTCTTCACCCAATTTTGCTCTAATGAATGTCTTCAAAATGCTCATTCGGATCATCTACGGTTAGGAGTAAATACAAATTCAGGAATGTAGTCAATATTTTTCATTCTGATGATACACAGTCATATAAAAATCTATCTGGCAAAGTGGAATATAACGAAAAAGTACTTTTATATATACTTCCTCTTCAGATCAAGACATGATTTGAAGAAAAGTTTTCATGATTTAGTTCGTTCTGATAACATAGGCTTCAAACCCGGTTTTGTCGACGTTTTTCCGGGGGCCCACTGAAAACTCAATAATACATGAACCCAACAGTTCGATGTATTACGTATGAGCATACAATACCTCCCGCATAACTTGGAGGAGGCGGGGAAGTCTAACAACTTCAATTATCAGCACCTACAGCATTTGATCGCCTAGGACAGATGTGTGCTGGATTTGCCCGTCCGCTGACAGCTCAGCAGGGCAGGAGTATGAACCCCTCTAAATGCAATATATATGTCCGTCCTACCCCTTCTTTGGCTTAGTGGTAGTTTTAGTATTTTTAGTTATTCAAGTGATGTAACTATTATTTAATATAAAAAATATTATTTGTTTTTTTTTTTGATAACTTGGGTGTTCCCATTATTTGCAACTGCCTGATTTGTCTAAGAGGATTATTAACGTTTTCAGCAAGCAGAATATCAAACATGAAAAATGATGACATCAAGTAAAAGAGTAGTATTTGAGAATTATTGTTTTCGTGGTGTAGTGGATTTACGTTCTCGCCACAATTACATAAAAAATATACTGATGTATTCAATTATCATGAATCAAACTATAAAGTTAGGGAACAGTAAAGTATTTCAATTCCAGATTGCAAAATGTCATGCTTGAATGGAATTTTTTCACGCCTGAGCCATATGCGAATGTCATAATGAATGAAGTGTCTTAATAGTCATTAAATGTAAGTTGATACGCTGTTTTTTTCTACAAGTTAAAATAAAATAAGAAGAGTATCATTTTATTTTTGAAATGTATCATTTGCCTATTGATTATCAATTAAGAAACATTATGAAAACAAAACTTGAAAAATATGAGAACTATCATAAATAGAACATAAATATATCAGAAGGTTGAACAAATGAAAGCAAAAATTTCAGATTTTCGTTTCAATGAAACTTGCTATATGGGATAATTGGGTATATCCACTTTATGATTAATAGACACCGTAGATTTAGAAAAAATGGAATAATGTATCCATACACTTGTAGATTTGAATTCCTTAGATAACTCATCTGAACAATTAAGACGTTTAATAAAAACCTGCTGATTTTATTTTTGTTCCTGCAATGTATAAACTGTTCGTTGTTCGTATAACGTAGAATTATTCGTACGTTTTTGCTGATTTTACAGATTGTAACTGCAAGAACCACAAAATTCGAAAATCTGCTAGGTAAACAGCAGTAAACATTTAAGATCTCTCGGATTTTCAAGAAACTGGTTGATTGATATATTCATTCCTGTTTGTTCAATTGGTTACTGAAGTATGGAAGTAGAAAAACTATAGTCAACTGAACTAACGTTACTATTAGTAATTTCGAATATTAAGAACAGTAATAAAAAACTGCTCTTTTCTATAATACAAATAAATCCTAAGAAATATCAACTTTCTAGAGTCTAAATTCAGACTCTAGAATTTTTAATTGAGTGAAAATGACAATTTTCTTTTTGTGAATTTGTTCACAAACGTATTTAACTTTTATCATAGATAATCCATTTCATTTGTCTCCATAGCCTACTTCACAAAGTTGATGAAAGTTTCCTAGCCGAACTAGTAAGAATTCAATTTGTACCGTAAAAAGTCGTTAACTTCAGTTAGATACGTAGTTTTATTATGTTTTGAATTTTGACTTTGATATCATTTCAACCCTGTAAAAATCCACTCAAATGAATTTCTATTATAAATGCTTCAAGATACGTCAGCTTTGCATTAAACATAACAGAAATGTTTAGCAGTAATTCTCATTTTATTCAGAAAAATATGTTTTTGTTGATGATTCCTAATTTAAATTCAGTCACATATTAGAGCTACTGTTATAAAACAGTTTTGTCCAAGTACGAATTTTTTAATCTTCCGAAATTTTGTAATAATCAAAAAATGCCAATAAGTGAAAGTTGCAATAGAACGTTCAAATTCGAGATGTGAGTGTAAAATCAGAAAAGAAAATATATCATTAATATATATTTTTTTATTCGAATAAAGAAGCGTATTTTCGGCGATTACTTTAAAAAAATATTACTTTTGCGAAAGTCACGTGACCACATCCGAGTAGGTCATTTTCCATATTTTTTAAAGCACAACACCCAAGTCGAATTTCAAACTAAATTATTTATTGAAAGTTTTCCAATATTATGTGAACTTTATGAAGGACACTTTATATTAGACTTACTTTTAGAATATTGAATGAAATATCCCGAATTTATAATACATAAAAATTCGTGTCTACGGTTAAAAGAAGTTTCAACGGATACAGTGGAAGAAATATACACATTTTCTTGGGGAAAATTAAAAAACTCAATATTATATATTAAATGGTTATTCTCGTTAATACATGCATATTATTGCTATCTTCCCTAAATTCTCATTGCGTCTTCATTTCGCCAATTGCGTTTGCATTATCATTTGACCAGCTTCCAGACAGAACTTACCGCTCCCTATTTCAAATTAGAGCGTTTAAAAGGGAATAATCAAATTAAAAAGAGAATGTATGAAAGCAGGAACGCTCCTTCGCAGCTTTATGACCCACTGAAGACCAATCCGTTCTCACGGCAAATCACATTATACCGAAATGGTTTTTAAAAGATCCGTAAGGTAATAAATTGCTTTCTCACCCTTCCGCTGGCGAAAAGAGATCGGGGTATAATGGCAATAATACGGAATCTAATTATAAAAAATATCTCGCACATGGATGCTGCCGCGCGATGACAAAAGAATAACCGGCCTAGCGGCCCCCTATGTCTATCTGTGGGAATCAGAATCGCAAATATAAATGAATCATTGTGCTGGGATTTCGGGTCGCGTGTCTTCAGAATTAGGCCCCACCAGCCACGTGCTCTTAGGTATGCGATTAGTGCGTACTTCGGTGACATCAATCAACGGTAAAGTGGAGATAACGAACCTACGCCGCGATTTTCTACGGTCTAAATGGATTCTGTACAACCCCACCCTTATGGCGATGGTACGGCGTTTGATGTCGGACGGTCAATTGATCAACATTCAGTATAGCGTGATATGCAGGGAATAATCGCTGCTTGGCTCCAATCAACGTATAGTCACGATGCGATTAGGTAAATCACGTATCTGAAGCCAAAAATAAACTATTTCCTACCATAATATTCGCGATAAGATACATCATAACTATAGAAAGTAGCCTACAAAATGCGAGCGTGATGTACTACAGATGAGAGCCATGCAACCGAGTATAAAACATCACGAGCATGTTACTGTTCTTTTCAGCGAATTATGTACAACTTTTTTTCCACAACTCATAATTGCTAAGAAAAAAATCATATACATTCATGCAACTCATAACAATAATATTCAATTATGAAATATTTGACGTGGGGCAGACATGTTTGAAACAATATAACGAGTCAGCCAATTAATAGTAATGTTATCAGATGCCACTGGGCGTGACTAGGCAAAGCTAACTTCAACATTTCATCTCACAACTTGTCAACGTGCGATATCTTTCCCGCTAGAATTGTATTGAATTTAATGTGTAACGAAGCATATTTTTGAGGCTCCGTTACTAGAGTATTTGGGGCCTTAGCCAGTCTATTTTTCATTAAGATTAGTACCAGAGTTTCACCTAGTATCAACTAGATCTGTTGTCTTGATAAATATGTACCGAACAAACCAGAATAGGGGTACATTACACTTTGAGTACGTACCTTCTTCTCCGATCATAGGTGGGTACAACCTATCTGAGTGATGGGCATGCTTATGCTAAGTGCCTCATGCAAAGTTGGCCTTCACTACATTAAGTCCATGTATAAAATACTCTCCGATTCAAGAGCTGTCTAGCGCTAACAGGCCGTAGGAGGCAACCTTTCTCACCACCTAGTGGTGTGACAACTTCTGTCTGGTAATAATCTTCAGTACATTACATCTAACCAATTGCGGTACTGATTCACCAGGCTGTAAGAGGTTTTGATAAATTATAATGGAAATGCTTCTTTACATCTGGTATAACTTACTTTCAAGTATAATCATGTTAGATCGATAGAATAAGGGGTTGTCAGGGATACTACTGTTAGTTGAGTCTTGTAAATAGCTTCTGGATTACTCAGGTATGGGTAAAAACAACCCCCTCACTTCATTTTCTTTGTTAGAGCACTTAGACACAGATTTTAGCATTTTTGAAATGTCAGTGAGTATCTCCTATTTTTGCTGAATCCGAATCTGTTGGAAAAATTATATATTTTTCAGTAATAAGGAAAGTACTTTGAAAATTGGCGGAAAAACCCTGACCTTGAGGCAGTTCCTGTAAAACAAGCATTCAAGTTATCTCCAAAAGTCCATCTCTGGGACCCTTTCTTACTGAATTTTAACAAAAACCTGGCCAGCTTCTTGTAGATTTTCTTGTAGATTTTCTTGTTGATTTTCTTGTTGGGATCCGAAATACATAAATATCCGACTCGGTCCTCCGGGAGGATAGTCGAGTCTTGAGAGTCTTTCTGACCGTCGCCCATTTGGATTCTTTAGAATATATCTCACTCACACTCACTGCCGATACGTGAATGTGTCCTCTGCTACGGTATGAGTCATAGCCCATAAGAAAATCCACAAGCTCTAACAGTGATATTTTATATTATTGTCCATATTCGAATCTGATGGAATGGGTAGGACTTACGGATTATATCAACTTTTGAATTTCAAATTGAATACATACCTTAAATTTTTTTCATCGGGCAAATTTATAATTTCGTTTTGTATACAATCACGTGCTAGAAGACGCAATTTCTAATCAATATTGAAAATTTGGTATCGTTTGAGAACGACAAATATAAATATGAAATTTTCTGGAAATAAGTCAATCCTCAGTTTTTGATTTAAAAAAAATCAACATTTTCATTTCTTACTTCAAAATTTATTCTGTCGGTCAACCAGCTGCACCTTTATGAGCAACCAAAAGGCTTAAAGCGGCTAGTTAGCGGCACTACGTCTTGACGTGGCATCCCAAGCACTGTCAAGAATTGAAAAATTATGTCTATTTTAGTGAACCAAGCACACTTTCAATCATTCCTTGAGTTTGACTATCGACCGTACCCGGCTTATCCATTAGCTGGACACACACGAAATGATTGTTTGATAGATGCGGCCTGCAGTCCAGATCTGCCAGTCCACGCCCGTGGATCTGGTCTGCCGAGGGACAAATCCATCAGTGACCATTCGCGTTTTCGATTTTTGTGCAAATACACTATATCTTTGACTTTCCAGAGGAAAGGTCGTTCACGGTACATTTCTATGACTTCCGTAATCATTTCTTTTTTCCACTTAATTTTTACAAATAAGTTCACAGCGTACCATACTCGTGGTTCCTCACTAACAGACAGATCGGAATGCGGCGTGCCAGCTCTTTCACCGACTCCATCTGTCACGGACTTCGTCCGTCATCGGCTACTAATGGAGAGATCCAACAGAGAGGTTTCGTCTGCGACAGACCAAATCCGCCAGAAAATCCTTTCGTGTGTTCCTAGCTAATACACTTCAATAACTCCACTTTCGCTATACAATATGTCAAATTTAAAAGTTGCCAGTGTTTCGGAATCTTGTTCATAAAAAAGGTATCAAGAAATGTTAAAATCCGTTTCGACGATCATTAGTAAAACTGCCGAATCTTTGTTGATAGAATACCTACCAGAGTTCTCTATCCCAATTTTTCATATAAGTACTTATGATGAAACTGACCAAAATGAACCAAATATATATTAAAACTGCGGCCACCCAATCCAGCGACAGTGCAAAGCAGCGTCCAGCGTTCAGTCGCATAATCGTCCGTTTCCATCATCGCAACAGTACACAGTTTCTTACGCTTAATTCGATTATCTGCAACGCGTAGATGGTCATTAATAATAGCCATAAACATGCACGTATAACGGTGTGCTATGATTGTGAGTCATACGTGTGCCTGCGTTGATTTGGCCTTATAGTCTAGGGGTATTGGTGTGGCAGAATCGGGATCTGGCATGTAGATTAGACGTACCCCAGTGTGTGCGGACTGTTCTCCGATCTGGCCCAGTTATACAGCGATTAGTTCTGCAGGGGTGCACAGCTCTAGACTCTCGTTCATCGTCCTCCGTGTGTCCGCGTATATAGTGTGTATCTTGGTCGGTTATTTTTTGTAGGGGTGGGGGTTATCACCGTTCCTATAGTGGGAGATACTGTAATTATAGATATTAGAAAAAAGTTGATATTGTCAATATGTATGATATTCTACTAATTACCTATTCAGATCATTTTCTAGTTAAGTCCAATCTTTTCCAACACAGGAATAGAATAACTAACATTGTCAGATTTAATTCAACTTTCGTCGTGGTATTAGCCAGGGAAGTAGTTGTTTTCTGTCAGATATCTGCCTAAATTAAGGAGAGAATAAGGGGTTTTTACTGAAATTTCTGTCTCTCTCCTGAAGCCATCAGACTTTGTCTGATAATTCAAACAAACTCTACCCCGAGTTACTTTGGAGTGTTTTCTGAGGTTTTCTAGAGGTGGCGCTGTGACTGTCTTCTCACGAAACTAAGAGAATCATTTCAAGTATCAGTGAAGCATGGCAAGACCAAGGACGTCGACGACTGCAAAAGTTGTCAGACCTACCTTGCACTGAAGAGAGGCAGTACACCTCGAAACCGGTATGTAAGTGGTCAAGTCCTTGATCATGTCAGGCAGGATTCTGCTACTTGATACAGAAAGCATTTGTGGCTGTCTCCCAGATTCTAGGGAGAACGCTGCACAGATATCTGTTAGATTTAATTCAACGTCCGTCGTGGTATTAACCAGGAAAGTAGTTGTTTTCTATCAGATATCTGCCTGAATTAAGGATGGGATAAGGGGTTTTTACTGAAATTTCTGTCTCTCTCCTGAAGCCATCAGACGTTGCCTGATAATTCAAACAAACTCTACCCCGAGTTACTTTGGAGTGCTTTCTGAGGTTTTCTGGAGGTGGCGCTGCGACTGTCTTCTTACGAAACTCCGCATCCACCTCAGAGAATCATTTCAAGTATAAATGAAGCATGGCATGACCAAGGACGTCGACGACTGCAAAAGTTGTCGGACCTACCTTGCACTGAAGAGAGGCAATACACATCGAAACCGGTATGTAAGTGGTCAAGTCCTCGATCATGTCAGGCAGGATTCTGCTACTTGATACAGAAAGTATTTGTCGCCGTCTCCCAGATTCTTGGGAGAACGCTGCACAGATATCTGACAGATTTAATTCAACGTCCGTCGTGGTATTAGCCAGGGAAGTAGTTGTTTTTTTGTCAGATATCTGCCTAAATTAAGGAGAGAATAAGGGGCTTCTACTGAAATATGCCTACCTGTTTCGCCACATTTGAGCTAGTTATAAATCGAATGTAGGTAGAAACTGATTAAGTGCATTTGAAATGTTACAGATAAGATAACTAACACTTATCTATGGTGTTAGAATCTTATATGTTTTGATTCATCATGAATGTTAAATAGAGAGGAAATAAAAACTTGCAAATTTACACTAAAGAATATATGTATGTACTGTATACTATATTAGGTACGCTGACAAATTTGTTTCGACACACGGTGTCATCATCTGAGCGACGAGTTTAGTACATAAATATATTCCTCAGTGTGAATTTGGAATGTTTTATTCCTCTCTATCAATCATAACTAACTATTAAGTATTAGGTTGTACCGGTATAAACGAATTGAGGAACTTGTACTGCACTGTAGTTTTATCCCATCATCAAACCATAATTTTCAACTCCTCAATAAGTATTTCAGTCAAAGAATGACCATCTTCAGATAACAATTCGCTGAACTTCTTAGGCTTAACTATCTTCCACAAAAAACAAACACTATTCTTCTATATGAATTACCACAATAATACGCAAACAATGCATGAACTCATACTCTACTACTATCATTATGATACTAAGTATAATGTTCTTGAATAATAACACTCAGTATCTACTGCGCATGTTCTAGTCACAGGGAACATCCCGTATAGATAAACTGATAAAAAATAAAGAAATTAAATTTTCAATCAGAACATTTTTTTACACTGAATTCATTGGAAAAACAACCCTAGAACATCACTCCCATTGGCTGTATTATGCCTGAGATCTGCGAGACAGAAGAACATCGAAGAACTTGGCTAATCTAGAAATTTGACCGTTGCTTTCAAATTTGACCTCTGCTTTTTTTCAGGTCAAGTGGGTTGAAGTAGGTGACCGAAGGATTCAAATTCCCTGCTAGAATGGTGTCTTCAACACCGTGGTCTACCTAGTCGCATGGTGTGTATAGATGTACATGTAGACAGTCTTGTACTACCACCTACGATCCTCGTACGGTATAAACGAGACTTTGATGTTGCCCGTTGTGGAAAACAAAAAGAGTCCAATATTTAGGAACTACTCATTATTGCTTTCAGTTGGAATAAAGATTGGTAACCTAATGTAATTTTTTTACCATGTCACCATACCTGTCGCTCTGATTTATGTGTCAGACACAAGAGTTTTGATCTAATCAAGGCCATAAACGGGCGCACAAATGAGAGTTGTGAAAGTACTAGAGTGTTTCAGGAAATCGAATTCGTATCCCTACACAAACTCTGTGTATGGGAGTATTGTAATCCTAATGCAGCATATGAGTTTTTTTCACAAATATAGTAATGTGTTTCGGAAATACCAATTATTTATCTTTTACTAATCTGAGAGAGATTTTTTACATCAGCAAATTTCACAACAGCAGAAACTAGAACAAAAATCATCTGCATGCAAGATTTTGGTAGTTGGCTGATGTATAGTAAACAAAAGACGGCCAAGGATTGATCCTTGTGGCACACTACTTCTAATTGTTTTGGAGTTGGACGACTCATCTTTTTTGCAAGTGGCCGGTTAAATACGATTGAAACAACTGCAAACTTTCTATTCATTTTCAAAGGCCTTTCTAAAATCTAGGAGCAGGAGTGCTGTACAAAAACCTTGCTTTCAATATCAGTTATATTAAATAATGCAATTGTGCAGAAATGATAAGGCAAAAACCAGACTGTGCGGAAGGTTAAATATTACTGAAATCCAAATATGCTCTCAGTTGAGTTTTACAGATTTTTTCCATTAACTTTGACAGGTCTGGTCATTTAATGTCTGTACTGTCTATATTCCCTTTACTTCTAAAATGGGTAAAATCAAGGGTTTCTTCTAGTAGAGGATATGCCAATCAACAACATTGCTTTGAAAATATTCATGAGTTATTGTTAATTTATGTTTTAGTATTGTTGTTGATCCAGCCAACCAACTGCACCCTTACGAGCAACCCTCATAAGTCTTCAAGAGACTTGTGCGAGCTGGGGAAGACGTAGCTCTTGTGTTTCAACGTGTGATGCCTTACACGGGATCGGTGACTGCGATGGGATTCGAACTCACGCACCTAACGATGATTGGGTTGAGAAGCTTTTACAGCTCTATCAAACCAATTGAAAGCTCTTCAGAATCTGGGGAGTTATTTTTTATTTCAGATAACCGTTCGATTACTTCCTCTTCTGATACGGGGCTGAATTAAAATTCAGATTTACAAATTTTGTGTTACTAATAGTATTTCACAATATCATTATTATCTTATCGTTTCTAAATTTTATAACTAAATGGGGACACCACAATCTGCGAGAGAAACATCGACCAATTTTTCGCGATGATCTCTAATGAAAACGGTGTCTTCAGCTCGTGATGAAGGTAACTCATCTATTAATAATTGAATTTATGACGAGAGACCGCATCATTGCCCTCATTTCTTCAGATGACGTTAAAGCGGATGACTCACGGAATTATCGCACCCTTGCGTTGTGTAATTAATCCGCTTACGTTTGGAAGTTGCAGCTTTTTTCGTGGGGAAATTAGCCACTCTCCTGCCAATAGTCACACGTATGTCAGATTCAGATGAAAATTCTGGTGATGAAGGGGCGAGCGGACTGCAGGCTTGGTAGGTGTGATGGATCGATAAACAGGAAAAATATTAATAACGAAGACAAATATAAAATACTGGGAGTGCGCGGAAGGCGGCTCTCCCTTATAACTTTGTTGATTTTGCAAGAAATGAAATAAAAGTTGAAGGATCTATATTCGACATAAAAATGCATTTTTAACAACCGACTCAGCTTCATGCAACTTCCGGTTTTCAAATGGGTCACCTGAAGTATTTTAATTTTTTTTTGTCTCCATTTTTTTTCTTTTTAAAATTAATTATTTTATTTAGAGGACTATGGATACCTTCAAATCACGAACTTCAATCCTAAAATTTTGAGAATATTACAATATTGATTGGAACAAAGTTCAAAATATGTGCTGATTATTACGATAATGATACGAATAAAATCGATAAGTATCGAAGTATCCTTTCTATCCACACCAAATGAAAAAATGAGGCAATTATCTGTCAGAAAACAATTACTTCCACGACGGACATTGAATACATCTAACAGATATTTGTGCAACGTTCTTCCAAGAAGACCCAATTGCAAGTGCGAATCTTGTAATCAAATTATATTCCATTTGGCTGGGAATGACCACCTGCAGGCATGCATGTTTCAAGGATTTGCCTCTCATCATTTCCAGAGTAGGTTGGTGGTAGGTCCACTTGGAAACGTGTGGAAAAAAGGGCACTTCGACTTTGTCGATTTTATTCGTTTCATTATCGTTATAATCTCCAGAATATATTTTGGAATTATGTTCATATTAGTTAACTCTTTCTGGGGTCTGTGCTTTTCGAGGAGTGTATTTCTTGATTTTCTATGAGGATGGCGCTGCGATCAACTTAGTTATGGGTCGTAGCTGCATCCTTGGGGAAATACTAGTTAAACAATTGATTATTATTCATTTGGCAGGGACTGGAAAATTTTAATGTTGTCCGACCTACCCTGACACTGATGAAATGCAAATCCTCTAAACATGCATGTCTACTGTTTAATTACGCACTTGCAATTGGGTCTTCTTGGAAGAACGTTGCACAAATATCTGTCAGATGTAGTTCAATGTCCGTCGTGGTATTAGCCAGGGAAGTAGTTGTTTTCTGACAGATATTTGTCTCATATTTCCACTTGGTGTGGAGAGGAAGGGTACTTCGACTTTGTCGATTCTATTCGCTTCAATATTACAATATTTCACAATTTATTTCTTAATTATTGGTATTACCTACTACTTTTTTTTCAGATGACAACTTGTTGGCTTGTCTGTTCAAGAATAAAGGGCAGTTTATTAAGAGTTGTGAAGAACTTCTTGGAAGATTTCTTTCGATTTTGTCAAAAAAAATATTTACAAATTTTTGTGCGTCACTAGACAAATCAGTTGAAATTTTTTGTAATATATAAGTCATTAAATTGCTACGATAATGTCAACGTTTTTGCTCAGTTTTTCTTTTGTACCAAAAAACGACTTTAACACAATATAACATACAGATAGAACATGTAATATCTGTGTCTTAGTTGATTTCTTTAAGTGATTCTCAATTATGTGCGGAATTGAATTTCTGAACTTGAACGAGGAGATGTTGTGCCCAATTGCAGAAAGGGTTGATATGATTGAACTGCATAATGAAAACAATATGTGCGCACAGAGCTGCTGAATATGGTTCAATCAACAACATGGAAGGACTGTGTCGCGGCAGTATGTGTCTGCGATAGTTTCAAAATTCAGATATACGGGATCGGTAGCAAATAAAAATAGCAAATCAAACCACCAGTCAGAAATGGGGCAACAATAGGGACAATTCTGGTCCATGTTGAGCTTGATCATATGTTAGCAACTGTTTCCCTTGTTTCAAGAACCAGCATTCAACGTATTTTAAAACTTAACAGAATTTCATCCTTAAAAGGTTCATATGGAACTTCCCCAAGAATTAAACGAAAGGGCTGGTATTTTTGGTGATAGTATTAATGGCCTTTCATTCCTAGAAGTCAATCTAACAGGAAAACTGTATCTGGAACTGCTTGAAGGCACAATTGAATAAATGTTAAGGAACATCACTGAAAATTATCAAAATTTTCCGGAAGATCAGTTGCTATTTCAACAAGATGGCGCTCCCCCGCATTATGCTTTGCAGCCCGCCCGCTTTATGGTAGGCGAGGTTTTATAGAATGGGCTTCACGATCACCAGACCTGTCTCCTCTATATTTTTTCTGAGGGTAACTTTGAAAAGCAGATTTATTGAAGATTCATTAACGGATCACACATGAATGTCGCCCTATCACCCTATAAATGCTCCAGAATGTATACGTGTGTCCGTAGTATCTATAACATTGCATGGAAGTTGGAAGTGATCATTTCGAGCATTTGTTGAGATAAGAATAATGCAAGTGAAGGACCCCGCAACAAACCAGTTTTTGAGATAATCAAGGTCACATTTGCCTTTTTTAGCTACCAGTGGTAACGTATGCCATGAACAGATCGATTGTTCCAACGACTCGCTAGCCCAGAAACTTGATGGAATCTTCACCCATGGGGTTTTGACAACAGTGGCAGTTTTTTTTACTCGGTTCGATTGAAGTACACATTTTTCACAGCGTACTCCATTCGAAACGAGTAGAAACTGTCAGTGTTGTAGATCATTCCCTTAGTTATGGTCGTTTTTTGACATAACTATCACCCTTTCAAAATACACATGCACAAGTGGTTTCGACCTGATGATTGTGATAGGAGATGAAATGGTCGTTTGATAGGCACTCATTTTTTTTAAACACTTTGTCGGGGCGTAAATATCCGGAATCCGTACGAAATGTACTTTCAGGGATTGCTTCATAATATTTCTCAAGAAGAAGGCAACTTATGTGGTGACAATAAGATTGTGCTCCACCACATGATTACCACATTGTAACCGAATATCAATAATTTGCAAATAGATGGAGAGGTAACAGAGATCCTATTAGGTGGCCTATACGTTTGCTAGATCTGACACCGTACGATTTTTTCCTGTGGGGGTACTTGGAGAAGATCGTGTATTCAACGGAACGTAACGACTTGAATGACTTACAAGAGAAGATTGTACACGCCTGCACCACAGTAACAGAGAAAATTATAAAGCAATCCTGATCCAGAGAACAAATAAGCATGTATGAATAATGATGGTATACATCTTGAGCAGCTTTTATAATTTTTGTTTCGAATTCATTTTTTGTTATGGAATTTTGTATATTATTGTTCAATTGTAAATTATTCTGTCAGTTGGACATTTGTCAAAATATCAATTTTCAGAACTCGATTCAAATTAGGCACACTGTGAGCCAACCCGTCATCATTGACGTGAAGTTTTTAATCCTGACCCCAGATTCGTTTTCATCGACCTTGGCCAAGTTTTCATCGAGTTTCGGGAATATTGAGAAATGGGCCTTTTGGGGGAGAAGTAATGGGACCACTGACGTGCATTCTCTATTTCTGGCCCCAGATTCGTTATCATCCAACCCACAAAGACCCCATAGTTGAAGCTTCCATCAAGTTTATGGACTATCGAATTGTTCGGACATTATCTCAAAAGCTGTTCATTTCTGGAACTTGCACCGGAAGAGATATTTAATTAGGGTATCGATATTTACAATATCCTGAAGTTTCAGCCAATTTCACATGGAGACACTTTCCATAAGGAATGTTGCAGATTCATCCCAATTTGAAAAATTGTAACGGTTGATTAGAGATTTTCACGGAATTACCTCTATTTCCCATTCAACTTTTAGGGGTTGTTCACCTCATTGCTAAAAGTTTGATGTGACGGCGCTGCAGAACAACAAAATGCCTCTAAACTAAAATCGAACCTGCCTAGGTTTTTTTCTAGATCTACGATATTATTATCCAAAACCCGCATGCCAAGTTTTCGATAGGCCACCCTGTATATAGTGCTCTCTTGTCTCCACCAAATTTAGTGCATTGAATACTTCTTTCGACGCTATATCAAATATTAAACGTAATCCTTTCACTGTTTGAGATTGATTGCTTTGTCTGAATAGATTTTGACGAATTCATTCAGCTACAACTCGTTACAAAAACACGATTTCTGATGAGTCTCCTCAGTCTTCAATTATGTTTTCGTTTACTAATTCCGTGGAAATTTGTTTAATTTATGATGGTATAGTGTGCTCAAGAGAAGCTTTTAATTTTTCTTAATTGATGGGGTCAAACGAAAGGGTGCTAAAAGAGGTTCTATGTAGAAAAATTATTGATATTTTATAAAATCGAACGTGACAGTCAGAAACTACTCCGTAATTATTTTAAGAGCTCGCGATGAAAAAGGGTGGAGTAATTGATGATGATTTCTGAAGAGGTTGGAAATGTATCCGAACTGTGCATCCTATTTGGCATAATGAAGAAAAGTGATGTCAATATATTTTTCAATTCACACGAAAAGAAATATTCTGTATCTCCCGTGAATATCTCAACGAAAATTATATAAAAACAATTAGTATTTTTGAATTATTGGTTGTTGAATGCTTTGCTGAATCCTTTTTATGCAATCATTTCCGAGCTTTTCCGTTCGTTCAAAGACATATTCCTAAGGAAATAATATTCATCAGATCTCACAACTAAAAACAGGAAGATGATAAGAATGAAATCCTTCGGTCAATATCATTCTTAGCTGAGTCAAACAATGGACCATATTTCAGGAGATCATCGATCATATCTGATACCTAGAAAACGAAGACGATGTTTCTACACAGTTCCAGAAAAGTCCACAAATTTGTAACAAGACATCACCGACGAAATGAATTGATACCTTCCGAATAAAACTCCAGAGATTCCCTAAATTAATACGCACCCGGAATGGACAAGACAATACAAGGATTGGATAGCATTAGCATCTCGGAAACTGTTGAAATTACAATGTTGGTTATATTGTGAAAAAATTTCAAAAATTAAAATACTTTTCGTATCGAGTATGCAAAAGTAAGTTATCTTTGGCCGATTTTGAATTTTTTGAAAACAATTCTACATTCTGAATTTCAAATAATATGTTTAATTATTTGAAATGGTCCAAACACTTTTTTTAACAAAATTTAGACATCATTTGATATTATTAAGAAAATCACCGAGTATGGCTTGACACATATTTATTTCAGGAAGTTATAACACAATAAAGTCGTTTTTGTGTATTTTTTAGCCTCTTACTTTCTGGAAATTGAAAATAAATGTAAATGCAAGGAAATCAATACAACTGAAATAGGACAAAGAATCAATTTGCCCCGATGAGATGGTACGTTTACAAAATGATCTAATTTTACCCATAACGACGTATCGGATTTTAAACCTTTTTTGAAAAAGTTTACATATCTTGAACTCATTTTCTGTTTAGAATAGGAGTAGTGACCAAAATAGGACAATACAAGATATACAATTTAATTACAAAGCGGAAGAGTATTGTGGAAAAATATAGGGTTTTTGCGTTGCGTGATAGACACTCGACTTGAAAAGGGGGGATAATATGATGTGCTATCGCATCTTTATATATTTATAATTAGTTTTATGTGTCACCCAGTAAGCGTGACATGTTATGTATTATCATCATCTGCACTGCTTCAATCTACACTTTATTGGGCCCCAAACTGAACTTGCATGAATCTATTGTATACTTTTCAATCGAAAAATTTTACTCCGAAATTAGAAATTGTATGGTCTTCTCATATCATATTTTGAACAAATGAAGTAAAGTGAAATCATATTTAATTGTGATATATCACGTGATGAAGTTTCCTTTTCATGGTCACGTTAATAGAAATCTGTTATATTGGAGACACAAAAAGTAATCCTATGTTTTTCTTGAGCCAAACTTTTTATATATATTTACCAAGTGAACGCCCACAAATCAGCTCAACAAGATCTCGACGAACAAATCTGAAAGGAGAATATTTTGTATTTCAATATTTGACCTAAGAGTTAGCACAGTCTGCACAGTTATAGAGCTAGGACATAAATCACAATTAAATAAAGTGGGGTCGCGAGAAAAGAAACTGCTCCGAATTTACTCTGTGCATTTTGTAACGGTCCACTTGGAAAGGTTGTATTGTGCGCGGTGACAGATTTGTAGGCAAAGGGTCCGATTTCGTTCTATTTGTTTGTCGAAGAGATTTATTCGTGAGCACCTTTCATAACAAGCACGGGTAGGTTTACTCACTTCTACTTTTATGCTAATGTGACACGAGGCTATGTTGCATTTAGATGTTAGACAGGGTGGATGAAATATTATCTTCAATAACATCAAGGATAATTAATATTTACACAAGTTCATTCAACTGCATCACAGAATTAATTCAATGCATCCAAATAATGAAAAGAATTTCGTATCAGTTCAGGACATGATTTGACCAAGTTTCATGGTACTTATCAATGGTTCCCAATCGGCAATAATTGTTTCTCTAGCGTAGTTATTGTCGATTATTTCTCTCATCTGTCAAAATTTATTCGCTGATAAACCCGCTTCGTTCCTTTTGCGAATAAACTGCATGGTCCTTTTGACAGTTGCCTGAATTTATGCAACACATTTCACAAGTCGTGAGACATATTATGTTCATTAATTCAGTAAAAATAATTATGTACATTGTGGAATAAATATTATTGGTCAATTGACATATTTGGGAAATAATCTGATCAAATATAACTCGACCATTGTTTATCAAATCGAATAAATTTTGGATTTTTTTTTGTAAGGATTTACCCAGACAGGCCCTGTCTCCGAAGCCCCGACACTTTCGGAGGGCGCGCTGGTGTATTATTAACTCCAGCAAACACTCTCCACGTCCGTGGGGTGAGTGATTACTGGGTCCGAGAGTCATGTGCCCTGAGAAGACGGAGTGAACCAAGAATAACGGCCTTCTGCATTCTTCCGGCCAAGTTTTCTGCCGCATCATGGCAAGCCGGTATGATTTTCAAGTTTAAGAGCAGTGTGTCCACCATTCCACCAAGGACCCCTATTATCAGAACCACCATCTAGACAGAATGGTTTGGATGAAGCCTGCGGAGTTCAAAGAGAAGATCTCGATATTTAGTCCGTTTTTCCTCCTCTTTTCGGACGATGTTAGTTTCGCCAGGAGCTGAAAACTCAATGACGAAAATCGTCCTACTTTGATGGTCGAGGAGGACTACATCAGGCTTATTGGCTTGTATTTGCCTGAGGGTGGGGAATGAGTAGTTCCAATATATTCAGCACTTCTCGTTTTCCACAACGGACTCAATATCCCCCGGAGCATAAGGCAACACCGGTGTTTCGTCTACTCCTTACGAGTGTCGTAGATGGTAGTACAACACTCGTAAGGCCGCGTTATGCCTGTGGATATAGGCTGAGACCGCATAAGCTGGACAAGCTGACAGCAAATGCATTATGGTCTCAGCTGCCCCACGACACTCTCTGCATTTAGTGTCAGGGACCTCCATACTCATCACGCGACTGCGATAGACGAGGGTGTTGAAGACACCAATCTGGCAGGCCATTATGAATCCCTCGGTTTCCAACTTCAGCCCACTTGACCTGAGGAAAGCGAAGGTCAGGTTTTTGGATAAGCCAAGGTCTTCAATGTTCTTGAAGAAGACCCCATGCATTGGCTTATCCCTGTGTAGCTGTAGGAGCCTGTCACACTCCGCAGCTTTCACATGGGCTTTTTGCTGAACGGGTTCCAACTCGGTGACAGAGTTTGGGTTCGTCCGTTCAGTGTCGAATACGAGACCGAGTTCATCGGTAAAAAAATGCTCCAATCCCTGTTTTTTCGTGATCGCATACCAAGCAGAGAAGGGGATCTGAACTCCTGATGACTTTACAGACTCCATCCAGTACCATTCTGTTGTATAGACACTCCAAGCTCAAAAGTCCACGGCCTCCCCGTTGTCTGGGGAAGTACAACCGTGGAACAGACGATTTAGGATGCAAGCTCCTATAAAGGTGCATCATTTTGCGAGTTCTTACGTCGAGTTGTCGCAGCTCTTCCTGAGTCCATTTAATTACTCCAAAGGAGTAAAGTAGAATCGGAACGGCAAGCATATTAGTTGCAGCAACTTTGATCTTCCCCGAGAGTTCTGAATACCAGATCTGTCGGAGTTTGTGCTGATACTTGCCGCGGAGAGAGTTTTTAACGGTAGCACCTCTTGGGTATGGCGTTGTTCCACCCCTAGGTAGGTATACGTCTCTCCGGCATCCAGATGATGTAGGACGGTCCTCTCCGTATTCCTCGCATCGTCATCTTTTGAGATGAACCGTGGCACATTTGTCGATCCCAAACTCCATTCCGATAGCATGCGTGTACTCTTGCACCACCCTTAAAGACTGATGAAGGTCCTTTTCTCTGGAGGCATAAAGTTTAAGGTCATCCATGTAAAACAAATGGGTGACCTTATGCCTCCGGTTGCTGGGGGTGCCGCAGTTGTATCCGCGGGTTTTCCGTAGTGCAACGGACAATGGCAGTAGTGAGATGCAGAAGAGAAGCTGAGGGAGTCTCCCTGAAACACGCCCCTTCTAAAGATATCCTGTTCAGTTTGGATTCTGACTTGACCAGATGTTATGGTAAATCGAGTCCTCCAAAGCGGCATCAGCTGTTCAATGCATTGGTCGGGAACCGCAAGGCATCTGAGCAAATGCATGATGAGTTCATGCGATGTTGTACCAAATGCCTTGCGATAGTCAATCCAGGCCATTGAAAGGTTACGCTTGTACTGCACGGAGTCCTGCGTGATGCATCTGTCGATCAGCAGGTTCTCCTTGCAGCCAGCGACCCCCTTCTTCGACCCTCTTTGGTCATATATCCGTTCATACACCGGCTCAACTGCGGAGAGTATTAGCATGTATAAAATGCGGGTAAACATCTTACAACATGCGTTCAAGCATGTTATCAGTCTGTAGTTCTTCGGATCAGACAAATCTCCGTTTTTGGGGATTAGCACGGTTCGCCCCTCGACAAACCAATCCGAAATCTGTTGCTCCCCATCTAGCCATGAGTTGAAAACTCTTGCTAGATGGTGGTGGGTACTTGGAAATTTTTTCCACCAATAGTTATTGAGGCCATCAGGACCTGGAGCAGCCAAATTCTTCGATCCTTTGAGGGCCTGTCGAACTTCTTCCGGGGATATCGGATTGCGCAGTTCATTGAGCTCAGGCTGACGAAGCCTCCTGCAGAAAGCTTCCAACTGCGCTAGGGCTGGAGTATCTACGTTGAGTGGTTGCGGACATTCGTAAATGCCCTTCCAGAAGGTTTCTACCCGATCAGCCGCCGGCGGGTTATCCACAACACGTGGAGGCTCTTGGAATAGATGAGTAGGTTTATCGCGGAACTTCATGTTTTCCGCGATGCTTCTCGCCCGCCTCACTAGTGACTTTTTTGCAGCCACCAGCATTCGTATCCTATCAAGACAATGCTGTTTGATGGTAAACAGCACGCCTTGATTTAGTGTGTGGTGAGCTCGTCTCAAATTTGCGGCAATTCGCCGCACTGCGAGCGTGAAGGGCCTATTGGCCGCCACACACTGGATACGAGACGCGTGTTGTCTTAGCTTCCATCTTGTGAATGCGTCGCTCATGCCTTCCAATCAGAGGGGTGGTATCCTTCCTCTCTGCTTGGGACAGGGCCTGAGCGGCGTCATACACGGCAGAGTTAATCTTCTGAGAGGACATCGTGAATATCCGCATCCACCCGTGCCAGTTGTTGTGGATCCAGGGGCTTCTTGTTATGAAGCGCCCTGCGGGTTCTGATGCCTTCCGTTGGTGGTATGATGCGGGGCTCCTCTACAGCCAGGTTGACAGGTGGCATATCTGCCACTTCTGCCACTGCGTTAACCGGCTGAGGAGGAGCTCTAACATAGCCTCGTGCCTGAAGATGAGCTACATGATCCCTCAGGTTTTGGGCGGAAAAAGCGGCATGCTCTGGGTGTATCTCACACCACAGAGCATGCATTCTTGCCATGTATCCTCTTCGGGCGGGCTCACTGCTCTCATAACAATGCAGAAGGCCGTCCCTCAATTCATTCGTCCACTCAAAGCGTCCGTGTTCATTGCAGTCGTCGTCATGTAGCAATTCATCGTTTCGGGCCCCACCACCTTGCCTATCCAAAGGGGTCGGTTATGGGAGCCTCTTCCTCGTGCATTTGGAACCGAGTTGTAGGGTATACCGGGGGGTTAGCCTAGTATACCAACGGCCGACATCAGAAGGAATGAGCATTCTCTCCAGGGTGCGCCTCGGCTGCCGGTCCGGTTTTGCACCAGTTGCTCAGGAAAGTGGTATTATTATTATTATAATCCTGGAAAAAGTTTGACCACCTCAGCCGGGGGTCCACCATACCATCGGCGTTGGTCAGAGAGTGCCCCAGTGATTTCAAGCCTGCTTGGTTGAAAGTCGTGGGTCCTCGTCCAGTGAACATGGTGGGCATACGTTCCAATCAACCAGACTTCATATATTGCAGAACAGATAATGAAAATCTCTTTCGAACAAGTTGCCAGATGACCCCCCCTTCTCTATAAATTTTTGAGGGTTTCTCATGTACTTCATCCTCTACGTGGGCCTCTTCGCATTTTCGTTTCTCATTTTTTATTTCGTCAACCCTTTCGTGTTTGTTTCTCTTTGCACCTTCCTTCTTTATCTTACTTTTTTGTTCTTCGAAAACCTGTTTAACAGCATCCTTCACAAAGCCAGCAAACACTTCACCACCGCCCGTTTGGTGTCTTCGACGTGGAGGGCGCTTTTGACAAGGCAAAGACTGCGAACATACAGGCAGCACTAATGGTCAGAGAAATGCCTCACTCGCTGATAAGCTAAATTGTATTGTCACTAACAATGAGAAGGATCTAGGTAATCCTCGAAGTGGGTAGGGTGCTGCCTTCAGGGAAGCTGCCTCTCTCCCCAACTATGGCGCTTAGTTATGGACGAATTTCTGACTAAACTCACTGACAAAGGCTTCGAGGCACAAGAGTTGTCCTAGTTAGCGGACGATTCAGCAGTCATCTGCGACCTTAAGCTGCGTATCGATTTTGGGAGGCAGCCTCGCGCGGATGCCTCAACGGGTGATTTTGAACGGAAATGAGGCCAGCACGCGAGGCAGAGCGAGCCGTCAGTCAGTGCGAGGCACTCCACCATGGCGCGGCAGAAATAAAGACAAAGCACGGTACAAACAGCGCGAGGCGAAAGTGTCAAGGCGCCTTTGAGCACTGTCGATGGTTCACCCTGAGGCTGCCTCAGGGTGAGGTAGCTTCAGGTGCGAGGCAGGTATCGATTTTGCGAAGCATGCCTGCGAGCCTGCCTCGCAAAATCTATACGCGGCTTTATACAGGCCGCCTGTAAAATAATTGAGAGTCAATCCGACAAAAACAGAGATGACCCCCTTCACCAAAAAAAGAAAGATATCTGAAGATAGACAAATGTTCTTGTAGCGGCCAACCCCACTCAGTTCTGCCAGATTGCAACTAGACGAATATAATGAATAAACGAAGAGACAGCCTCTCATCCAATGGAAACCCTCCAATCCTCCCACGCCACGTATCAACTGAAAACAATAATACGTCACGTCTCACCGAAAATAGAACCCATCAAGGAATTGTTCATCTGAGGACAGTTTAATTAAAAATTAATAGCGAACCGTTGGTCTCGAACGTTCCTGCGGAAATAATTGATGTGCAGAAAGGCGTAAATACATTTTTATAGAGAAGGTAAGGCCATTGTTCGGTTGTCCGGCTACCAGAAACAAGGATGAAATATGTCGTCGAGGAGCGGAGACTCGACCGAAGCCAGGTAATTACTTTCCAGACAATACGATCAATTAATTACCGATGACGCGCACCGCAGGTCGTCGGGACGCTTGCTGATATTGGCGCGACGTCGACGCTACAAACAACTTCGTTTGAGATACACGACGCGGTGTTTTGGATGTACGCGCCTTGCTCTGTTTATCAGTAAACAATTGTAGTGAAAGTTGAACTCTGAATCATGTAGTTACAGTGAACCGGATCTGTAATGAATCAACGATGTGACGAAACTAATATGACTAAAAACTCTGATGTACAGACTTATACCTGCAAAATTGTGAGATCGAACACGATAGATTCGCCAGCTTGAAGACGAGTAAATGAATGAAATTATGTTCTGCTTTCCAAATTTTCGCGATACTTGCGTGAACCGCCACCGTCGGTTTTCTTATTGGGAAAAATTTTCATGAGCAGATGTTTCACATGTTGTCCATGAGCTTGAAATAATTAAAACAACAAAATTATTGATATTTACGGAATCAATATCCCCAAGCAGTTTCATTCGTTATATTTTTGACAAATTCAATTATTTTTATTTTGCTGAAATGCTACTAACTAGGATTAATAATAACCATATATTTCACCCAAAAGTATTGAGAAATTCAGCTGCATGTAAATACGCCATCAGAACCTGTCAATCTTGTTCCTATCTGATATTTGCGACGTGCCTGCGTTTTCAATATA
Source organism: Chrysolina americana (assembly GCA_958502065.1). Taxonomy (NCBI): domain Eukaryota; kingdom Metazoa; phylum Arthropoda; class Insecta; order Coleoptera; family Chrysomelidae; genus Chrysolina; species Chrysolina americana. Next base: position 48,987,034 of record OY293417.1, on the reverse strand, counting down.
AGGTTTCCTTAATAATAGTTTTGTCGTTTATTTGCTTTTTAAAAGTTGTAAGTGTTAGAGTTCTGAGTTATATTGTTCTTTTACTTTTTTGAAAATTGTTCGAAGTCATGTAATAGCGAAAATATTCCTATTTTTTACAATTTTGTTATAATATTCATATAAAAGATTTCACCTGCTTAACATGTAAATCAAATGGTAAATAGCCAAAATCCAGGGAAGCTTAAGATTTTGTTTATAGAAGATTTAATTAAACAATCAATAGGGTATAAAAACGCATCCAGTGGATTAAATTGGTTTTGAAACATTTTTGCCATGAAATATTCCCAACTGGAGCATGGCAAGTAAGGAAATAAAATGTCAGTTTCAAACTATGTTCCAAGATTCTAAGTATGGTACTCACTTTCAGAAGGATATTGATGAATTATCTTGTTCATCTCTCTGGATTGTCCACATGAAAACAACTATAGTCAATATAAAATACATATTATTATTATTAATAAATTGCACTAAAGAATAAAAAATTATTTGGCAGATCTCTGTTTATCTAGATTTAACAATGGCATTGATGGCACATTATATATTTTCAAGTTTGACAAAATATCGTGGAGGAAACTTAAAACTGAGCCACGATTTTATATCGAATTCAAAAATATATAATGTGCAAATAATGCTATAGTTAAATCTAGATTGTGATAAACAGAGATCTGCGAAATTATTTTTTACTTTCTGGTGCAATATTTTAATAAAATCGTCTAACTTGAAACAAATATTATTTATTTTATTTTTCACTTTTTCGTCTTAATCAAAAAGAAACAAAATGCAGGATGTATAATTTTGCTTTTGCAACCTTTCCATTTCTACCAATGCCTCAATATTACTAGGTTTCTTCTCTGTTAATTTTGTACAATCAGGCGATGTAACACGACTCAATGCAACATAAAAGCTTGTCCTTCCTCAAACATAAATTCGAAATCCGCATGTTCGTATCTGTTATTGTTTGGAAATTAAAGTTCTGAATTATTTACCCACTTTACACCACCTACACACGCCCTTCTTCCTTTTTCTTTCATAAAATTGTATTGTCACCAGATCTGTTTTGGTTCCAAAGGTATGAATTTATCCCCTTTACCCCCTTCAAACACCTGCTACACCCCAAATTTTTCCTTATTATTGAATTGCCGTCGGACCTACATTATGGTGCCAAATTTCATTGAAATCGGTTCACGGAAAGTGTGCCAAAAATGAATCGCAAGATTTGATAAACATACTCACATTTGACTGTCTATTAGTTTTATCTACGTTGAAACAGAGAAAATTTGACACCACTGATGCACTTCCTCTAGATCATTTTGAACTGTTGTTTCTAGACTGGTAGCATTTTAACTGTGCCAGAAGATGGTTGTATCATCAGCGAAGGTGAATTTACCTTGAACATCAATATATGGTAAATCATTCAAGTAAATCAAAAACATAATTGGTCCGACTATCGAACCTTGTGGGACACCATAACTTGTTATTAAATTGTTCGACCGTCTTTTGTTTAAATCAACGATTTGTTTTCTATTCATGATGTATGAACAAATCCAGCACAGTGAGGCCCTCTGAAGCCATATCGATACAACTTATCAGTCAGTAATTCATGATTCACAAAATCATAGGACAGGTATAAAAGTCACAGAACACCATGTCGCCTCTATTGAGATCCAAATATAAGAAAAGATTGCATCATTTGAACCAAACTAGCAGTTGGTAAGAATATTATGTTTGGCATGAAAACAGCATTCTTTTCTTCACGAGTTTTGAATGTATTTCAAGTGAAATCGGTCGGTGATTTAAATGATCATTTGATCATTTAAAAACAGTGGTATCACTAATGCCATTTTTTAAGAGGAAGGAAAAATTCCTGTTCTGAACGAGGTATTTATTGCCTCTGCTAACTTTTTTTGGTAGATTTTCAAATATTTTTGCTGAAATTTCATTAATGCCAGGAGAATTCTTATTTTTGAAATCTTGAAGAATCTTTTTGATTTCAGTTAAATCAACTTCTTGCAGATAGAAGTTTCGGTTATATTGACGTTTTGGTGATAGCTTATTGCAGTAGTTTGTTAAGGTGAATGAGGAGTCAGTTTTTCAACAACCGAGCAATAGCCTCTGTTGAGAGTATCAGGGTCTAAATTCGTTTCTTTTATCAGTGGGTTTCATTTATGCCTCAAATTATACACAATTTTGTTCTCATCTCTCTATCTTTTACCGTTACCGAGATCCCAATGCATAGAGTTGAATTTGAATGACCCTGTATAATTTGTAATTGGATATGCAGCTCAGTATGGAAGGAATACCCTTTGTAATATCTACGCCATATCAAATCATATTCGTAGTATTTCCAACGGACACTCTACGGCATATTGCGAACATTCTAGATATGACCAAGTCGTAGAGATCTGATGCCGAATGGAGTTGTAAGTTTTTCCAGGTTCCCTTCAACAGAACTAGCGAATGCGCCATCACGACAATTCCCGGACTCTATTTTTCCTTGAGGAGAAGAGCGCTACTGCAAATAATAATAATAGCCCCACAAAGTCCACTCTACCTCTGTTTGTGCAGAAGTATTATTATTATTTATTTATTTATTTATATAGAAAACATACAGGATTAACCTAATTACATGTTTCCTTACTATACTAAGTGATTTTAATTAGAACTAAGATAAACATAGATTGAAAAAGAACAAAAATGAGAGTATAGAATGTGAAAGATACATCATAACCTATACGTGAATAACCAAATTGACACTTTTGAGTAAGTTGACCACGGCTACGAGTATATTAGAGAGTGCAGAGATTTTTCGAAAATGGGAGTATATTAGAGTTGTTTTTGTTCAATTAACGATTGATATACAAGACAACTCCTTTCTGAAAATCCGAAGGGGAATATCAAAAAAAAACAAGTTTAATGCTTCCGGCATACCTGTTACATAGCGAGAGCATGTCACCAACAAGAGAAGTTTCTTTGGAAATCTGGAAGAGAGTCGGTTTAGGACGAAGTCCAGGGGCAGGAATATATAATTTTATTTGTGTCAACAAGTACTCGCATTCATTATAGTTGTTGAGAAACTTATACACAAATGTTATTTTGTTGAGACATCTCCGATGTTCCAGCCGAGCTATTCCAAATTCATCTCGGATCGGTTGAACTGAGTCAAACCCAAAATTAATTTTATATTTTTTATAATAGATCCATTTGAGAAATTTGTTTTGAACAGTTTCTAAGACCTTTTTCATATTTTGTTTTGAGGGGTCCCAAATAATAGAGGCGAATTCCATACGACTCCGAATCAGGGAGAAATAAAGATACTTGAGTGATTCAATGTTAGTGAAGTCAGTGGTAGATCTCTTGAGAAAACCAAGCATCTTCATTGATTCCTTAACAATTTTATCAATGTGCTCACTGAATTTGCAATTGCTTTGGAAATTCACACCTAAATCTTTAACGCCGTTGACTCTGGAAATGACCATACCATCCATTGTATAAACAAAATTATTCGGATTAGTACTCTTATTGTAGGTCATAACGATGCACTTATCCATATTAAATAATAGTTTGTTCGAGACAGACCATTCGTGAATGAGATCTATATCATGTTGTAATGCAAAATAATCATTGATGTCTTTGATGGAACCAAAAATTTTAAAGTCATCTGCATAAAGAAGAGAACTTGAAGATACATTATCAGGAAGATCATTGATGAAAATCAAGAATAAGAGAGGACCCAAGTTTGACCCCTGAGGTACTCCAGACTTTGCCAAGAAAGACAGTGACTCATTTCCCTGGAAAGAAACATATTGAACCCTATTAGTCAGGTATGATAACAGAAAATTCACGAGCTTATCGTTCAAGCCATACGAGATTAGCTCTGCCAAAAGGATGTCATGATGCACTTTATCAAACGCCTTGGCAAAGTCTGTATATACCACATCCACTTGGCTCCCCACACTCAGGAATTCATCAACTTTATTCACAAACATGCTCAAGTTAGTTTCAATAGATTTGTTTTTGCAAAACCCATGCTGAGAGAGATGAGACAAAAGATTTTTTAAATGTCCATACATTTTGTCATAAATAATATATTCGAATAATTTTGCCGGGCAATTAAGAATAGCAATAGGTCTGTAATTTGAAACAATATTAGTTTTTCCTTTTTTGTGAATTGGCGTCAATTTACTGCATTTAAAAGTATCAGGAAAAATACCACTCTCTATAGATTTTTGGAATATCATCATCAGAGGATATACTAGATATTCGCTGCAGGCGTTGAATAGATAGCATGGTATCCCGTCCGGACCTGCAGATTTTTTCGGTTTCAGTTTTTTAAATGCTTCTTCCATGTCACGAACGGTTATTTTTGTATAAATCAGAGTTCACTACTTCGTTGAGGTTGATCATTGGAAATAATTTTTATGGTTTCAAAGTCATAAGTAGATGAATCAGTTTCATATACGGAGCTAAAAAAGTTGGCAAAACCCTGAGATATACATGTGGGATCAGATGTGACTTCTCCATCAATTTCGAAATCAGAACTCTGCTGTCTGCCTCTCCTTTTACTTTTTACGTAACTCCAAAATAGATTGGGGTTGGAGTGGACATTTTCTTCAACATTGGCTATGAAATTTTCGTGTGCATTTTTTATATCAACTTTCAACTCCGAACGCAACCTTTTATAGTTATTCAGGTAAAAAACTGATAGGTTCTTTTTTTTTCTGAACATTTCTTTTTGTCTGAGCTTTCGCTTGATGTCGTGGGTGAACCAAGGAGGAAAGGATTTTCTATGCTGGTGGGAGCCACAGAATTTGGGAACAGTAATTTCCAGAATGTTAATGAGTACGTCATAAAAGAACTGAACCTGATCATTTACATTTCTAAAATAACCAAGTAGTGTCCAATCGGTATGGCGCAGTAGTTGACACAGTAAAGGAAAGTTGGCAGCTTTGAAATTGAACTTATTCATCAGGTTATTTGTGGGTTGATTTTTTAAATTGTTTTTCGGTAAATCTATTCCACAAACTAATAGTGGGTGTTTCAAATCTGCAGGAACAAGTGGAGAGAGTTCCTCAACGACTTCAACAATTGTATTGCTGAGAATTAAATCAAGTGTCCTGAAATCTTCATTCAGGCAGTTGTTGAATGATGACAAGTCAAAAAAATTCAATAATTGTGATATTGAAGATGTAATTAGAGATGTCATGCTGAATTCATAGCCAATACCATCAACATTTGGTATGTTGAAGTCCCCCATTATAATCAAATGACTGTCACTAGTAACAGTGTCATTCAGTTGATCAAAAACATTCAGATAAATTGCATATACTTGGGAGCTTGACCTAGGGGTAATATATATCGTATTCAGTATGAATTTATTGCCAAAAAAGTTTGCTTCCACGAATAGGGTTTCCAATTGACTATTCACCGAAATTAAGGAGGACTTAAACTTTTTTAGGATAGCAATGAGTACCCCACCACCTAAACACTTTCCAGTTACCTCTCTTTTCTGAATACATTGTATCGAACGTCAAATAATTCGGAATCGTAAATACTATCAGTTTACCAAGTTTCTGTAAGAATAATTGCATCATAGCTCTCGCCCAACAAATTTTGATGAAATATATTGGTTTTAGTCCTTAAACCCCTGCAGTTCTGATAGTATACTCGCAGCGCCATGATCAAATTTTGTAACCAAAAGATAAAATTGAAATAATTCAAATTTGTTTAAATTCTTATTCTATGTTTTTACTAACTAGAGAAGGTTGTGAAGAAGACAAAATGAAAGAAACTATCAAATGAATCATCTATACCTGCTTTGAAATGAATGAGATATATAAATAAACAGTTTAAAAACAAGAAAAGTACAGATAAGCATCTGGAACAAGTGGAAAAACAAGCAATACGCATAAAACAATGACAATACTGAACTCAATTCACTTTGATACTAAATGAAATATTATCACTATAGTCCTATCGTGTCGATGAAATAATGGACTTAAAGTTGATCTACACTTGAAATATGCTGTTTACCACTTTATATGTATCTAATTATCTGCCTGAATAGAATTTTTCATTATTTATTTTAGTTATAGTTGCTATATAGCAAAAAATACTGTACCTTCCGGAAATATCAAAATATCGATAATATTCCACTTCTAGTCCTAGATAAATATCAACCACTTCAAGTGATAAATTCAACTAGATTCACTGGTGTAAGCATGAAGAAGAATTAACAATTCTACGTCATTAATAACACTTCTTTTAACTGCACCTGCTCAACACATTTGTTTCACTCCCTTTCCGAGATAAGAATCCAACTTTTTCTAACCATTCTAAAAGCCAACTCCGAGAATAATTAATTACACTTTTAAGATATGAAGGGTCTCAGGACAAGGTGTTTTTCATTATCTGAAATATGACGCCATATATTACAGATTAAATGATACGTGAGATTTGATGTATATTTTCACTTACAAACAGGCAGTTAACAGTTGTGAATGAGGGGGAAAAGCATTATCTGATAATTTGGGCGGTACTCGTTTCATGACAAGATTTACTGTAAAGAGAATATATATATTTATTGTATATTTTTGTGATTATTGCGAATGGTTCTTGTAAGAGGAGGATAACTAGTTGATTTTGTTAGGGATTACCATTGAAGCCATCATCTGTGTTCATCCTGAACATACTGGCTATCTGAACCAATAAATAATACGGATACTTATGCGACGTTCCTCAATATGCGAGAACTACATTTAACACCGATGCGCGATGTTTGCCTCCTGTTCTACCTTGCAGGAGAGCTCGATGACAAGTTTATTCGATATCCAGTATTGTTATAGGATAATATTTTTTTTTTTTCAATTACTTAATGATTCTTCGTCATTGTTGATATATGTTTTCCAAATAGTATAAAACAAATTTTTATTTGAAATTTACTGGTAATCGAATCAAATAAATCAAATATGCTTTATTGTCTAAGAAATATGAGACAGTTTGTTGAGGTATACGAAGTGATTCAATAGATTATTCGCGGCCTTGTAACATTGTTATTTATAAAAAACCATAAGGTCCTTTTTGTATTTTTTCAATGGTTTATTGAAGGCCGTCGAGTGACTGATTTCAATTATCTACATGTTGTCACATGTCAAAAATGTTTATATCGACTTTTTTTTCATATTATTCATATATATTCTCATACATATCCGTCAGATAATCTCTATACAGAAGCACACATCTTTGACATAAAACAATTATTTTATCTTTCCATTGTGGTATATCAATTCAAAAACAAATCAAATCTACAATCCCTAACACATCAATATAATACGAGGATACACAACACTTGCTACAAAACTCAAATTAATAGATATGCAAACTAAGTGTTCGTGATTACTTCATTCTTATATTATATGACAAACGTCAATACACCTTCCATTCATACACATTGTATTTATACTTACTATATACATATACGATGATTTAGTTATTTATTCATTTATGCATTTTTATTCATATCCCTAGTATTAAGTCACTCTTTATATAAATATTATCTTCACCTTATTTGTTTGCTTCAGTTTCACAACTACTAACTTTCCCGAATCTTCGATATCATCTAATGTTACCTGGTTGATTTCACAAATTCTACAAGCTCCTGCAATCCCAAATACAACAACAACCTTGGCCATTAAATAAACTTCATCGGGTGCATTATCTAAAAAATCACTAATTTGTGTACTCGTAAAAATCGCAGCTTTCTTGGGCGTGTAACCTTTCCCATTTTGTTTCAGAAATGTAATCAGCTTGAAATATTTTGAAATGTCTACATTATTATTGGATCGTAACATGCTTATAATCATTGAATAATTCGACCACACTGTTGATGGCTTTTGTTGTTGTGCCAGTTCCGAAAAATTAGCCAATAACACCGTCTCCGAGAAAGAACTGCATGTCTTTCTCATCTTCCATTCCATAAATCTTGAATACGCGGTTTCGTAAATTTTCCTCGATTTAGCTGGCAATAATTTTCGTGACGCTACTTTCGCTGCTTCTACCAACTCCGGTGGAGTCAGAGAAAACTCGGAATCAGACATTTTTTAACTTTATATTATTCAAAATAACCATTAAACAATTACTGAGTTCGCAATTTTTAAATCAAATCACAGAATTAAACTGACAGATGTTTGATTACTTTGAAGTTTTCCTTAGCAACGCTGGTCTAATTGTCGCTATACGTACAACAGCTTACTAGTTTAAATATTCAAATTTCATATCAATATCTGACTTCAATATATTGTGATATGTTTTTCTCACTATTGAATCGTCATTTTTCCCGCCACAGAAAAAAATTGTGTATTATACACGGGAAAAATATTAGATTTTAGCTCTTGGTTTTTTGTCTCCTTCCGCTTCGCGTCGGGAGACAACACAACTTCGAGCTAAAATCTATTACATTTTTCCCTTGTATAATAAATAACTATTTTTCACCGCTAAAATAATTCACAAAATAAACATGAAATATTACTTTTTGAAGGATTAATTTGTAACACAGTCAATTATTGAATGATTGTTCATCATAAAACAATTTCAATTATTGGAATAATAATTGAGAGTAAAGTTTGAACAATTACTTCCAGTATAAATTCCCGAAGATGTTCCATATTGTTACTGATCAGAAACGTTACTTCTGAAGAGTTGATTCCACAATTTTATCAGATATTTCAAATTGTTTGGAAGAAGATGGATAATTGACTATTTTGTTAGAAATTTAAATTTTTTGATTCAAACTATCTTCTATGTATGCTTCTGCTACGGAGGCACCGTGACGTTTTATGGGTGTAATGTTGCCCCCTGCATTGGCCAGAAGAGTTACAGAGCTTCTCCTGAAACAATGGCCTGTGCAGCTCCCATACATGTCTTTTCCAAGCCATTTTGCAATCAAGTTGGGAATTTCTCCTATTCTATTTATCCCCACATGTTGGTTTATACATTTTCCTCTCGAATATTTCAGAAATATTCTGTTTCTTTTTGTATGAGACGGCCGTAGTGCTGTATAATACTTGCGGTATATCTCAATATCATTAGAATTTGAAACAGTTAACGTTCTTGCGCAATAGGTCTTCCTATCCGGTATTTTAACAATCAATATAGAATGGTTATGTGTAATAATTCTTCACGGCGACAAGCACCACTGATACTCAAAATTGGGAAAACCTACAAATAAAAAATATGGAAGTTACAACTAATCATACAAAATTTATGATTATATCTGTACCTTATAAAGTGAATTTGTTTCGTTATCAACATCTTGAATGAATTAATTGATCCCATCCCTTGATAAAACTTTAGATTCCTTTCCTCGGTATCCGACGCTTTTCTTCCTAATGAGTGGGACCAATTATGAAAACTTCCTCACATCAATATTTTCCTTAACATTCGGTCAAAAATTAACACTCCCATGTGCCATTAAAAAAAATACTCACCTTACGCGCTTGATACAAAAATAACTGTTTTCTACTGACGTCAAAAAATTACAAGGTTTGCGCAGTGACAACAATATGCGAAGTGACCCTTTTTTTCATTTTCCTTCGTTACCATAACACCGTGCGCGAAGTAGTGTGCGAAATACTTCGCACACTGCAAGTAAACTATATGGGATTTATATATTTTAACCTTTATGTTCCTCAATCAAGCAAAAATCCAATTGTCAACAAATACCATTTTATTTCCATAGTTACAGTAATCACTTGATTTGGAAAAACAGTTTAAGCCAGTTTACTACTATTTTTCATATTACATATTTTGGACGTTTGTAGAAAAAATTTTGTTTGCATTACTTTTGTTATCAGTTCAGAGCAGTATCCGTTTCTATACTTTTATTGAAATTCTTCGAAACTTGAATAGTTAGATTTGGCAGGATCGAACTTGAAGAATAATAAGTGGGTGTGTTCGGCAGAAAATTGTTCGAATTTTACACAATTAGATATAAATAAAACACGTGGAGGAGTTGCATTCATTGCATGAGACCAATTTTCATCAGAAAACTTTTCACTTTTCAAATGAAAGTAATGTTTACTGAATCATTCAGTTATTGGAATACCCAGAGATAATGTGTTTCTCTAGTTGGTCTTTTTTATGATTTTGTAGTAAGCAGATTGACGATGTATCTATCATCCACGTTTTATTAATCACGGATAGTACAAACAAACCTCATAGTTTCGTTGTCTGTATAACTCATCATTTGCATTCTTCCGGCTAAGATTTCTGCCGCATCACGGCAAGCCGGTATGATATTTAGCCTCGAGAATAACGTGTTCATAATTCCACCTAAAACCCCTATGATCAAAATAACCATTTCAACAGAAAGGTTTGGGCAAAGCCTGCGGAGTTTAAAGAGTTTTTGTTCCTCTTTTCGGACGATGTTCGTTTCGCCTTCTTTGACTGAAATCGTCCTAGTTTGATGGTCGAGGAGGACTACATCAGGCTTATTGGCTTGTATTTGCTAGAGGGTGAAGAATGAATAGTTCCAATAGATTCGGCACTTTCCATTCTCCACAATGGACTCAATTTCCCCCGGAGCTTGAGGCAACACCGGTGTCTCGTCTATACCGTACAAGTGTCTTAGGTGGAAGTACAACTATCGTATCGCCGCGTTATTCCTGTGGATATAGGCTGAGATAGTATAAGTCTGACAAGCTAACAGCAAATGCATTATGGTCTCAGGAACCCCATGACAAGCTCTATCTAGTGTCTGAAACCTTTATAGCCATCACGCGACTACGGAAGATCAAGGTGTTGAAGAAATCTTCCTGGCAGGCCATTATGAATCTCTAGAAATCCGACTTCAACTCACTTGACCTGAGGAAACCAAATTTTTGGATTAACAGAGGTCTACGATATACTTGAAAAAGACCCTATGCAGCTTTGACCTGAGCTTTTTTCTGAACGGGTTCCAACTCGGTGAACAAGTTTGAGTCACCTCGTTCAGTGTCGAATACGAGACCAAGTTCATCAACGGGATGCCCCAATCCCTGATTTTTCATGGTAGTACACTAAGCAGAGAAGGGGATCTGAACTCCTGATAGCCTTACAGTCTACATTTAGTATAATTCTGTTATGTACGAAAGGAACATTAGGATTTGAATAGTAAAAAAAATAATACCTGTCTGGGCAATAGCTAAATGGGTATTACAAGGTAGACATTCGGATCAATTCTGTTTCTCAGTAGCAAGATTGTTATCATAGCAAGACATTTTTCACAGCAAAATATATCTCAATTTTGTAGAAGGCTTAAAAAATATCGGCAGGAAATGTTGCTGCCCATCATCTACTGCCAATAAAGCAAGATAGATATCAAGCCTTCTTCAAAATCGAGATATATTTTGCTGTAAAAATTGCCTTGCTATGACAACAATATTGCTAGTGAGAAACAGAATTGACACGATTGAGCGGCTATTAGATTATTCAAATATATGTTCTCCCGTTAACTGAGCGCGCTGCTACACTACTGGTAAAACACCAGACATTTGCAAATCGTCATCCAGCTCAAATCTCAATTCGAAGTCTTGAAAAATGAACACCGATACATTCAATAATATTGTAATAGCAACAGAGGGTTGTTGAACACGGAGTACCTCACAGGGGGTCAATGCTGAAGCCTCTGTAATAGCTGCTGAAGAGATTTCTGTAACACACTAATAACCTTTTCATCCGGGAATGGGATAAAACAAATATATATGCAGGTATACAGATCTGGTAAAATATTATCGACATATAGCACTCCCAATGCGTTTGGCTGATGTTTCGTACAGACAGTCAACCAGTACAACAGTATAACAAACATACGGTAGGGAGATTCAAGGATTCAACTGGACTACTGTTCCCCTTCCTGACAACTGTTTGCCTCGAACACAACTTGAAAATTTGTATCTTTTCTTTCTTTGTGAAGAATGTTGCAAGAATGTCATTTTTTATCTTTCGTTATGGGTTCACCAATGGCACTACTGCGACTGATAAACCGACGCTGACATGTGAATTGTGCTCGAGGTAAACGGTTAACAGGAAGGGGCACAGTAGTCCAGGAGAACTTACCAACCAAATCTGTATATTTAATTCGCACTCAAAATGTAAATCAGACAAAGTTATCACCCTTTATATCTTCATATTGTTCAAGGGCTGTATCTGAAATTTCAAGGTTGATAGAGAAAAGATTTATCATATATTTGGGTACACTCATGTAATTGCTGCATTTTCTTTTCATTTGGAATATTTCAGTCAAAACCCCATATTCAGTTCAATGCTCGCCATAAAATATTCAATATATTGGAAATAATAATTACCGATTTATTTTCTCATTTCTGTATGATTTGATAATTTGCTGACTACACATTTATTAGGTATTATTATTTATTTCACAATGTCCTTTTGTTGCTTAATTTTTTAATTATCTACTCCGAAGTTACTACACATACTTTTTTCTGGTTTTCAAAATAATGCATGAAATGAAAAATGGCTTTGACATAAATTCTCAATGCTGAGAACTTTAACGACCATTTGCAGACGCTGGACCCTCAACAGTCACTAATTTATACCGAGATAAAGATCTCTTCAAAACCGACACAAACTTCATAAAAACTCACTATATCAACGACAAACCGCCTGCTTCATCTGCGACATACTGGTAGTCTTAAATAAACGAATTTTGTTTGCCAATTAGCAGATTCAAATAACCCACATATAGGGCAACAACCGAAATTGCCTGACTTTAAAACTCCAACTGTTGCTCCTTGACGTTTAAATTAGGTACATATCGCACGCGATCTCCCCTTAAAACCACTTTGCCATCACTTTTCATTTCCGTAACCAACAAAATTCACGCCGGCATAGGTGAATCAGTATACGAGGGGTGAACAACATATGCTTTACTTTCCGCGAGAAGTGATAATTTCGAAATAAACTCATTAAATTTTTTCATTTTCATACTGAAAAGCAAAGGCTATTCTAGATGGATGGTATGGCAGAAATAAACAAAATATGTTATGTGCATTATTGGACTATTGACAGAAATATATAAAAGTAGACGAGTATGTGTTAGTGATATCTAGTTGGTATAATATTTTTACCTTGTGATAGAAAACTGCACACACAGGAAACAAATAGTGAACCCAATAAATTAATGGACACAATAATTACTGTAGGCAAAATTAATTCACATGAATGGATCACATGTGTTTTAAAGATTTTCGCCAAGTGCAACATGCTATAAAATTCAAATAATACTTCTACTTGTGTGAGAGTTGTAAATGATGTATTCGCTTCGTATGTATATAGGTAGCTACTGAATATTCAGCGGGAAACTATGGACCAAATCCAAGTATTCAACAGAAGAGCTATCATAAACTCATCGTTCTCATTACAGAAATTCTTAGATATGGAATATACAAATAAAGATTCAGTTATTTCATAATCACAATTTAGGTAAAATAGTCCATCAGAAAATAATAATGCATATCTTAAGAGTAGTAAATACGGTAATAGTACAGGTACACTGAACTGTGAGTAAACAAAGAATAACAATGGATTTATTTGTCAAATTACTTCGTTTTCCTGGTCAAATGTTCGGAAAACGTATCCAACATTTTCAATGATAAAAAGTTATTCTTGAATAATACGTGCAACCAAATATTACTTACAGTTTTTTTACGAAATTCTCTTGACCACTTGAAAGTCAAATGTTTTGACACAAATGAACACTTTCTGCATTGACTTATATGAATTGGTTGATACAGGAATGTATCAACTTCTATAAAGAACATAGTCTTCTATCAACTTGGAGGTTCAGTACACACATTGTTATGAAAATATGCAATGGACGTGATTCCAGAATTCAAATGGTACATTTCTTCATGGTATATGATATAAATCCAGATAGAAACACTCAGAGGACGGTTATTATTATTATTTACCGTGGCGCTCTGGGGCGACTTACTGATGTTTTTACTGGTGTATTCACTTTTCAGCTGTAGGAAAACCCGGAAAACCTACAGCACCACCCCGGGTGGTCGGTGCGCACTTCAAGCTAGCACCAGACGTCAATATTGGTATTTAGGCAACTCACATCACACTTGATTCACAACGGGGCATGTGGGCATCTAAAGAGACCGATGTACTCGAGAAAATAGATTATCGTGTACCGGATCCTCGAAAGTCTGTCTGACTGCTGGATACCTTAGCTACTGGTCCATCGAACTAAAATAATGTTAGTAGTGAAAGAAAGTTTTGGTTAAAACAGCCTTTTGAAATTAATCCTTGTGAAATTCATGTGTTTAATTTTTTAGTGCTCAAGTGTCTACGTAAGGTTAGCTCGTTCTAGTTGAAACAGCCTCAAAATTTACTCTTTGCAAAAGTCATGTGTTCAATTTTCTCACGTCAAAGTATCTACGTAAGATTAGTTCATTCTAGTCAGAAGAAAAGTTACTCCTCGCAAAATGTATGTATTTAATTTTCTTGCTCCGTAAGGTTAGTCAAATGGTTTTATATATGAGGAATGTTGTTGGCCCTAGGCACGCCACTATATATTTTTCTTATTCACTTGGTTGATTTTCACAATCTGACTACGACCTGATAAATAATAGTATCACTCCTCTTAAGTCTTACTAAGGAAGTTTTCACTACAGTTTTTCTTGAAAGCCTTTGAAAAATCACAAACTAAAGCAGCAGCAACCTCACCTCTGTTGTTTTCATTATAAACATTTTCCTTGAAAATTGGGTCCTTGTCACTTTGAGAGCCAAACTGTAATTGGCTAACGATTTTATGTTTCATCAGAAATTCAGTTATCCTTGTCTTAACTAGTTTTCCTATAAGCTGTTGTGAGACAAAGCCTACTGTGATGTCCGTTACATGGATAATAATATGTCACCAATTTAATTTCTATTTTAAAAAGTTTTAGTATAAAATTTTCTTACAGAATCTCCCGCGAGCATGAATTTATATTCCGGAAATTTTCATCCGTTGCGAATTTTTTAAGAAAATTAGCACTTCAAGAAAATTTCCGGAAATAATTCATGCTCTAGGGAGAAGAAATATTTATTAAGAAGGTTCGGTGATAGAATGAAACTTCATGTTCTTCATGTTTACCTCTTAGGTCATTGATTACTTTTTATTTCTTTTCAGCTGGCTCGATTCTACTTTTATAGTAACTTTTTATTTTGTTTGACAACCTGTCTGTAAATACTGCGAAATTGGATTTATCTCATGTCGGGAATGAACCATTGAAAATGTTCACCAAATGATTGTAAAAGGTTGAAAATGAATCCGTAAAGTCAAGAAAGAGACTAGTAGACGAAAAAGTTGATGTAGATACTTATTTATGGGCCGCAGTGGTCATGATGGGAGCGCTAGTCTATCATTCAGAGGGACGTGGGTTCGATTCCCAGCATGGTCACTGGTCTCGTGCTAGGAATCGCACGTTAAAAGGTAAGACCTCGTTAATCCTTAGCTCGCACAAGTTCCGACTTCTGAGGGCTGTCGTTCGTAGGGGGGCGACAGCTGGTTAACGGAAAAACAATATTAACTACAAATATTTTTTCAATGTATGTGTTATTTGAAATATTATTTGCAAATAGTTTGTTTCCACAAATTTAATTTATTTTATATTATGTAGTTATTAGTGACATGCAATATATTATTTAGAAAACATTTTTTTGTGTTCATAATTTTTTTTTTGTGGGTATAAGTATTTTATATTTTGTGCAATTTCATAGATACACAAGTATATACAGTGAGGACCAAAAGTCCGTCGCCCCCCCCGTAACTTCTTCATTTTCCATATTACAAAAAATTGTTAAATACATAAGTTGTAGGGTTTCATTCGATCTCTTTAATGGTTTAAGTTCAATTCATACAGAGTGTCTCAAAAAAGCACGGTGACTTAGAAGTTAATTTTTTTAAATGGGATACCCTGTATTTCATTGCATTATTACATTCTACGTTGAATTCTGAATAAGTTTGATGAATGGTTTTCTATCAAAAAAGTCAATAGTTTTGGACTTATGAACACTTGTAAATAATTATTTCGACTACTTTTGCGCCAGTTCAATGAGAAAATCGTAACAAATGGATCATAATGTATTCCACTTTCCTATCCTAACTTTTTGAAAGCTATCCAATGTTGCAAACTGCTGATGGCACCATGTGTAACTTACCTCGTAGTACCATTTTACAATTGTTAGAGTTGTTGAATCTCACGAAAAACTAGTACAAATGAAGTTGAAACATTTTATTAACAAATAAGGTAGTCCATAAATACAGATCAAGAACCATTAAAAACTGAAGAGATATTTTAATTTATAACTAAAAACAGTGAGTTTTTATCTATTTCAAAAGATGTTCGACATGTCCACCATGCATTTCTTGACACATAAATAGTCGGGTTGTAAACTCTTCCCTAACATTAATCAAGGTTTGAGGTGTTATTTCTGAACACACTTCAATAATTCGACGGCGCAGTTCATCAAACGACCCACAAACTGTCTTAAAAACTACGGATTTCACATATCCCCAGAGAAAGAAATCAAGCGGTGAGAGGTCCGGTGAGCGAGCTGGCCACTCTGTTGTACCTCGACGTCCAATCCACCTACCTGGATACCATTTATCTAAGTAATTTCTCACCTCCCGAAAATAGTGTGGTGGCGCTCAATCTTGCTGAAATGTTACATCCAAGTAAAATTCATGTGGGTTTTGCGCAACGATCTCATCGATACTAAGACTTATTGTGTCTTGCAGCATTTGGAGGTATCTGGGACCATTTAAATTTTCTTCCAAGAATATGGGACCTACAATGTGGTTACCTAAAATACCAGCCCAAACATTAATTTTCTGGGGAAATTGAGTATGCCCCTCGCGGAATTCATGGGGATTCTCATCACTCCAATATCTACAATTCTGGGTATTCACATTTCCATTTAGGTAAAAAGTGCTTTCATCACTAAAGCAGATGTGTTGCAAATAAAGTCGATTTGCAACAATTCTTTCTGTCATGGTCTCGCAAAATTCAAGTCGCCGGTCTGGATCATCTTCAACCAATTGGTGCAAAATTTTTATTTTGTAAGGATTGAATTTATTTTGTTTTAAAACCCTCTTTACTGATGTTTTAGAAACATCACATGTCTCAGCTGCTTGCTTAGTTGATTGTTGTGGGTTATTTACCATTTCGGCTACTACTTGAATTTCAACATCTTCCGTAATTATTTTCGGCCTCCCAGATCTCGGAGCATCTTTCACGGTGCCAGTTTGGTTAAATTTTGTCACCAATTTCTGCAGATATTTTCGACACATCGGACGTTCTGGAAACCGTTCATTGAAAATGCGAATAGCAGCGTGGTAATTTCGGTTAGCTTCACCAAAAATGATAACGGCTTCAACTTTGTCTGCTACTGAACGAGCCATATTAATCAACAAGAGAAATTGAAAACCGTTTGAATCAAAGTTTTGAAAACCTACAAAATGTCAATGACATTTGGCAAAAACAGATAAGAGTTTTTTTTCGTTGTCATGGATAAAATAGACGCGCCTAGCGTGCATAGCCTACCTCATTAATTTATTCGTGAACTGGTACAAAAGTAGTCTAAATAATTATTTACAAGTGTTCATAAGTCCAAAACTATTAACTTTTTTGATAGAAAACCATGTATCAAACTTGTTCAGAATTCAACGTAGAATGTAATAATGCAATGAAATACAGGGTGTCCTATTTAAAAAAATTAACTTCTAAGTCACCGTGCTTTTTTGAGACACTCTGTATGAATGAAACTTAAACCGTTAAAGAGATCGAATGAAACCCTACAACTTATGTATTTAACATTTTTTTGTAATATGTAGAATAAAGAAGTTACAGGGGGGGCGACGGACATTTGGTCCTCACTGTATATATATACTGTAATTCTGTAAATTAGTATTTTTGCTAAATAAAGAAGTAATAATAATATTCGCTTGCAGATTTTTCTCCTCAAGGGGATACGACGGCAATCGAGTGACTCACTTCCAAGTAGTTACCGTTAATTCACATATAGATTAAAACATAAACACATTAACTTTTGATTTATAACCACGGCGTTATGCCTAGATGATTCTTATTTTAAATATTTCATCGCCCCTTGTATACCGTTCTGAGATGACATCAAGGCACCCCCATGACGCGTATACGGGCACATGAACTAATAGTTCTTAAATTGGTCTTGATTAGTCCACATACCTGCAGCTGTCCATCTCTCCTGTTTCATTGTTTCCTCTACCTACAAAGATCACCGGATCACCCTTCAATTAACCAGACGATACGGGTCAATTCAATCTTTTGTACCTACAAATGGGATTGAGATGCCCTTTGTGCGCGTTGATTGCCTGTATGTCGTCTACCTTTGTACATTGTAGTGATCGAAATAGAAGTTTCGTTTTGATTTTGCCAATATTGCCCAAGACGTGATAAGACAATTGCTTCGAATTCGACGAATTCAATCACAATATTATTCCTCTGGACTAATAGTCGAAACTTCGAAATCGGGAATATAGTTGAAGATTTAGAAATTTTTAGGAAAAAAATTTACACTTACAGCTTAATTATGAGATTTTTACCCATACTTCATCGTTATTCTGCATATGGAATAAGTCGAAAAATTTTATCAAAACAAAGTCTAAGATAAAGATTACTACGTGTGAATAGTGAGTTACAAAATTTATCCATAATAAAATATAGTTTTGAAAAAACTAAAATGCACGCTTTTATAACACATTGAACAATAAACTAAAAAATAATTGTTTATATAGGCAGTAATACAGTGTGGTATTAGTTTTACGTTATTATAATATTAACGAGTAATTTTTTGACCAGTTCCAAAGTAGGAACCTGTACATTCACATTTGAGGGTTTTTTGCACATGTCTCCGCAGCCGTTTGACATGATTCCATCAGACCCTAATCATTATCAAAAGTAATTTTTTCCACATGATTGCATTTTCTGTAGATGTGACAAAAAGTTAACGAGAAAAGTTGTTAAAAAAACTGGGTGATACAGAAATATTTTCGAAACCCCTGTATACATTAATAATGGCCTTTCATTCAAACAGGACTAAAACCTACAAGATGAGATTTCTGCACTGAGATAGGTAATTTGATAAACGAATATTTATTTATGAAATAAAAAAAAAAACAGTAAAAATGTGTTTACTTGCACTGCACTGTTTGGAACCTTTGGTGTAGTAATGAATATACTGGAGTTTTATCCCAAAATAGTGGTTTGGTGTTGGGATAATACTCCAGTATGTTCGAAAATGTTTTTGCATAAAAAATACTT
The DNA here is from genome assembly GCA_958502065.1 of Chrysolina americana. NCBI lineage: Eukaryota > Metazoa > Arthropoda > Insecta > Coleoptera > Chrysomelidae > Chrysolina > Chrysolina americana. The sequence goes on along the minus strand of OY293417.1, from coordinate 48,967,649 downwards.
CATCGTGTATTGCAGGCATATAGAACTATGTATCATGTATGAAGCCTAGGTGAGAATAATCAGAACTATCACCGATGGTTATGATTATACTTTATGGTACACTATTTTTGACAGTTGTGTTATTAATTTGTTAGTCGTTTGCACCATGAATTGGGTGAGGTTGAGTTGAATAGCTAATAAACTATAAAAATTAGTTCTTCTATTTTTTGACAGTTGTAGAACAAATATTGTATGCAACACGTGAGTAAAGTGTTTCTTTACTCGTAGGATTTGCTGCACTCCGCCTACGGCGTCCGTGCGTCATTATTTCCTACTCGTAAAAAAGTACCACTTTACACACTTGTTACATAAATAATTATTTCCGTTCGATTCATCTTATAACTCTGGTTTTGTTGATTTGGTATCACAATGAATTAAATTTTCACACAATTCCCATTTTCTTGGAAGAAATTTATTGAAAATATAGGAAAACAACTTTGATCAGCTTTGCAAAAAACTTGCTATACAAATCTACCTACTACGTCAGATGGAAAAAGTGTTGAGTTTGAATGTATTATATCCTATCACAGTCTATTCTAGTCACATTTATCAGATGGAATCTTATTATGGGGCATTTTAACACACTGAATTAGAGCAACTCGTATGCAGAAAAAAGCACTCCGTATGCTAGCGGGTGCACAACATGATGAACATTGCAAACCGCTATTCAAGCAGTTCAACATCTTAATTTTACCCTCTTTATCAATCTTAAAAATAAATCACAATCACCCAACAAGAAATGCAGGTCTCCTTAGACCGCCAAGACTTGAATTAACAACATCCACTCAAAACACTTTAGATGTTAATATACCAATAATAAATGTTCTATCGTGGTGGCATGTAATACGTGTAAATTCATCATGACTGATACATAATTATAGATAAAATAAAAGCTTCCAACTCACACAAAAATATATTCTTGTGAAGTATATAATAAACTTCCGCCACACATCAAAAACATGAATAACTATTGTTATAAAAATGCATTCAAGAAATTTCTTCTCGAAAAATTCTTTTACTCAATAGGTACAAGAACATTTATCTAAACACCTTAACTTTTAATTTATGAAATTTTTTGTTCTTCTATTTTATATTTTTTATTTATCTACATTTTCTTGTATCTTAGTGATCAACTCTTATTCACTCTGTTTTATACTGTTCTGTATAACATCATGCATCCAATTATTTGTACACCATTTTGACTTGATACAAATGTAATCATGCATAACGTGCTCAAATAAATTCTATTCTGTTCTATATAGTATTGGATAACATTACCATTCTTGGGAGGCCTTGAGTAAATACGGTGGAAACACATCTTCACCAGCTGATTTTTTGTTTGGGTTTATTTATAGCCTTATCAAAGTCTTAACTAGTTACATGAAATGTTGTCATTGGATATATTATGGCAATTTTTTAAATTTACATTATAATCAAGCGCATTTTTCAAATGAACACTGGCTAAAAACTCTGCCAAATATTGAGCAGAATCCTGTGCAATATGTCTAAGTCACTGTTAATATAATTTTCATTTGGGGAACTTTGACTCCTACTTTTGCTAACATGATTTCAAGAACATTTGTATCAGTGCTTATTTTATCTTCGATAGTTTTAAGAGTGACACTCAGAATTCTCAATTCAGAAGTCAGAAAATATAGTTTTTAGGTAGTTTTCAAGATTTTTTTTCATTCACCGTGAATGACTTATCGAGATCAAACTTTTCATCAAACACTGATTGAAAATTCAACAACGTGGAAATAATTTTTCTTGCTCAAAATATTCGGTGGTTTTGGCTATCGAACGTGAGAGTCACACTTTAACACTTCTTCTATTTCTGCTTCTTTTTAAACAATTAGGTATTGTCATTTCAATACCTCCTACCGCTCATTTCATTACGAGCGTCTTGTCCACTCTACCACTCATTCACGTATTCTTTTTCAAAAAAACGATATCAACTTTTTTGTTTCATCGTACTATTTGTTGACATGGTTGGCTGAAATGATTTTCAATATTCTTGAATAATTTTTTTTACAATTAATTCTTCAATTTTCTCATTGCATCACACATACATACATACTTAATAAACACAAAATCTGCCGATTTGGATTAATACTAGATTCGAAAATAGTTCAAAGGATCTACAGGAACACATTTCCATTCGATTTGGATTCGTTCAGCAAAATGTTCATCTCCTTCCCTATCCAACCTCAATTTATCATAAACTGTCAGTTAGTGAACGTTCATGAAAAAGCGAAGGGATAGTCGTACCGTCTCCCTTCTTTTAATTTAATAAGTAAAGTGTTTCGAAATTAATCTGATAATCTTGGCATGGCCGGACATCTATCACGACTGACGTGGTTTTGCAGTTGTTCAACATATTGGTAACACGTTGCTTGTCATCGCGTCAAGCGGTATTAATATGACATGTGGAGATTGAAGTCAATAAGTAGATTAGGAAAACAGGGAAGTTTGCGATGGAATCACTCCGCCTGTTATATTTACGGTGGAAAACACTCTTCTCCTGGGTTGACCTAACATTTTTAATGTATTGAGGATTTTGACTCTCCTATTCATAGACAGAGTGAAAAACTGTGTTGATTTATTCGTGTAAATGTAACCATTTACGGTATCAAAAACTTCCCACCCGAGTTTACAGGAAAACTGTATCTCTTTGTTAAAAATTCCAAAACAAATCGGTTTTTGTTTTGAGTGGGGATACTACCCTCAGTGAATCTATCATCAAAAACTGCCTTTGAATCTCTCTAATTACTCATCTCTCAAAAACATTTGAAAATCATTGAGAATAGACTAGTATATATTTTTAATAATAAATTCGAATTGAGAGAGAATATTTCAACAGAAGATGTCGTTCTATCAATCAATTGAAAAATTCCCTAATCTTTATACGAAAGCAAACCGTCCTTGTGCATATTCATAGACCTTTGATACTATCACCTTCAGTCTTTGGAAGATATTGGACTGAGAGGCAATATACTGCAACTGTGCGAAAGTCATTCAACAGGAAGAAGTCAGGTATTATGAATGGTGATTGACTGTGAAGTATCTCAAGGGGTGCTGAGGCCAACATTTTTCAATATACAGTGCATTCCATTCAAAACGAGTCACCCTGAATAACTTTTGATACAAGGATTTTCAGGAAAAATTAAAAAAACACGTCAACAATAGAAAACAGGCGGACACATTTTGACATATTTACATTGATGTTACTTCCCCTATCGCACCCCCAGAGCATGTCACCATTTTTTTGAATGGATCACCCTATATATCTGTTTCGCATTATGAGATGCTCCATGATGAGCAGATTTCAACAAAGTATAATACATATGGCTGACGCTTATAGTTCGGGAGCTAAGAATAATAACTTTTGAAACAATAATTTTCAGGAAAAATAAAAAACACTTCAACAATAGTATACAGGGGGATATATTTTGACATAATCAGATGTGATGTTACTTTCCCTATCGCACCCCTGGAGCATGTCACCATTTTTTTTATGGATCACCCTATATTGTTTTGCATTATCAGATGTTCCATGATGAACAAATTTCAACAAAGTAGAACACATTATGGTCTGAAGCTCATAGTTTGGAACCTAAAAATTATTTGAGTTGAAAACGAAAACGATTACCTACCAGGTGAAGTTTTAAATGGTTTTTCTGTTTTTGTGAATTCTTGAGAAGCAATGGTTTATAAGCTTCGAGAACGAATTGACATGGTGAGTTTGTAACAATAAAAAGCGTAGCCGTTCAGGAGTTGTCAACGATGAAGCTATTTCTATTGCAGTTTGAGGGCACGATGTACTAATGGAAAATACGAAATCTCTTACTGAGTCATCTCGAGAATTAGGAATCAGTCATACAAATGTTTTCAGGATCCTTCATAAGTACAAATTTCATCCATATGCCTATTAGACTAGTTCATGAATTGAACGAAGATTATTTCGATAGATGTATCGAGTTTTGTGAAAGTCTCACGAACAATCAACTTGCCTCAGAATTTGTTGTATAAAATTTGTTTTTCGGATGAAAGTACGATTAGTTTGAATGGAGAGGTGGATCGGCAAAATTCTCGATATTGGAGTGATACGAATCCTCATTTACACCGTCAAGTTCATACCCAACGACATCAAAAACTTGGGCAGGAATTTCAGGTGACCACATAATAGGACCTTTTTTTATTGATGATAATTTGACTGGTGAGAAATATTTGGATATGTTGGAGAATCGAATAATACGGTGCATCAATAGGGCAATTGAGGAGGATATGAATTTATTCGAAAACGAAATAGTTTTTCAGCAGGATGATGCACCTCCTCATCATGCAGCTCCAGTGTGACAATTTTTGGATGATCATTTTCTTGGTCGCTATGGATTGGCAGAAGAGGTCCTACAGAATGGCCACCAATGTCTCCGGATCTCACTCCTTTAGATTTCTTTCTATGGGGTCATTTGAAGTCTGAAGTGTATAAGAAAGAACCAACAACATTAGAAGATTTGAGAGAGAAAATCATGAGTCATTGCAGAGAAATAACTCTCGAGATTCTCAACCATGTGAGGGCGGCAATGGAAGCTCGTTTGTACCATTGTATGGAAGTTGGTGGAAACATTTTCGAACATTTGCTATAGAAAATCTGTTTCTTCTCATTGTCAAGTCATCAGATTTTGATTCAAGAATTTAATATATAATTTCTTTTTCTGATTTATTGCTTCCATATTTGTCTCTAGAACGAATATTTCGAAATGTGGCCTCTTGTATAATTGTTGACATGTTTTTTTATTTCTACTGCAAATCATTGTTTCAAAGGTTATCCAGGGTGGCTCGTTTTCATCTCAAATAATTTGTAGCTCCCGAACCAAAATCTTCAGATCATAATATGTTCTATACTTTGTTGAAATCTGCTCATCATGGAGCGTCTGATAATGCGAAACAATGCGATAGGGAAAGTTAAATGTAAATATGTAAATATGTCAGAATGTGTCCTCCTATATACTATTGTTGACGTGTTATTTTATTTTTCATGTAAATCATTGTAACAATGGTTATTCAGGGTGACTCGTTTTGAATGGAATGCACTGTATACATGAATGGATTGTTCTCGTTGACTAATGAAAACGGAAATATCAATGAATTCGCGGATGATACGGCTATTATTTATAGAAAGAGAATAACTGGGACTCATTGAAAGGTAAGATTGAAACGGAGTTTTCTTTTATAGAATATTGGTTAGATAAGAAGCTGTTAACATCAATAAAATAGATCATATGTCATTTTGTTGAAACTTATTTGGATTACCTGCATTCGATCACTTAATAGTCAGAACTGAAATACCCTTCCATATTTTTCCTAAGATAAATATAGAATATTTAGGAGACTATTTTATATAAATTCAGGAAGCTCGTTATGGAATAGTAGTGTGTGAAGGGGTTTTGAATTCTCACATTCACTTAATCGAAGTTGTGAAAAGGCTTTTAGTCAAATCGATCAATTTTACATTGATATAAAAAATTACGTACCTTTGCTATATTGTCGACTTATATTTTGATTTTTTTGATTACATAGTTACTATTTGTTTCTGATACTGCATTTAAATCTCATATTTACTAATTTATTTGTGAATATTACAGATACAGATTTGATAAAATACTATCGGCATACAGCGTTCCCAATACGTTTGGCCAGTCGACCAGTACAAAATATAACAAATATACGCGATGTAGAGTCAAGTATTCAACTGGACTTCTGTTCTCCTCCCTACGAACTGTTTGACTGGAGTACAATTTACGTGACAGTGTCAGTATATCAACCGCAGTTGCGGCAGTATTGGGAAAGCTACAGCCAATAACATTTTACTATATCTTTGTATCGAAACAAGTACATTTGAGAAACATAACTTCCTATGTTCTTGTACAACTTATATTTGTATCACTAATGTTACTGCAGTTTCATCCTAGTTGGACATTTTCAAGCTTACTATCAATTTGTAGTTCTAAATGAACGCCTTAGTACTTTGTTTCTTCCCCTGGCTGAATACCATGTTCTTCACCATTTATGCTTATGTTAATTTCTTCCATATCTATCTTACCAGTAGCATTACAATTTGGTTGTCTTGAGGTTTATTCTAAAAAGTTTATGATCAAACCAGTTCTTTATTATCTCGATGAAAGACCTTCATAAAAGACAGCATCACTGTCATTTGCAAATCCTATTATTTCGCCAGTTATCTTCATACTCAATAAGTCATTTATATACAGATTGAATAGTGTTGGACCCTAAACCATTCCTTTCGGTACCTACTCCATATTCAGTACTCATCTAATTTATGACTCATTTTATCCTCCACACTAACTACTTGCCTCCTTATCCCTAAGTAACTTTTGAATAAACTCAACACCATTCCTCTGATACCTGCGTCGTCTACGCTTGAATAAGTGACGTGTGACTTACAGTATCGAAAGCCTTACTTAAGTCAATAAAGAAGCACAAACTAGGCCTTCCATTCTCTAGAGATGAATGTTTTTTTTTTGTCAGGTTGAGTGGAAATGTTCTTTCCTCAATCCAAATTGTTATTCAGACAGAATAAACTTATTTATGAATGAACTGGTTCTGTTTTTCGAATATCTTTGCCAAGTAACTCATGAGAGAATTGGTCTTTAATTACTGACGGACGTTCTGTCACCATCCTCATATTCTGGCACATTAGAACTCTTGATTGATGATAGTTTCGAACCTCTTTCAGTTTTCTTCGTTATACTTAGTACCAATGATGAATCAAAATTAAAATTCAATTAGAGCAAATGACGTGATTTATCTTTTAAACTTTGTTACATTAACCAATAATAACTAATTTTCTGCTCGGAACGGTCTGACTCAAAACAAACGAAATACCAAATAATCTGGGACCTTTTTGTACTTGGTGGTTCTCCTGATGTTTCCAGTGCTAGCTGATGATAAGCACTTGCTTCTTTGTGTCTTCGTTACTTATTTCCAGGTTATTTGATTTCCTGAAATGACTTGACCCCGTTCATTTTCATTTACTATACGGACACATCGATATTTCTCATATGAATTCCTTCAGGGACACATGCAATTACCGCAAAGTCAACAGGCACACAGAGTAACGCATCTGAGCGTGTGTTCGGGAGTTAGGGTCGGCATTTGGCATATATGAGGGCGCCACGACACGCGGTTTGACACGGCGTCCACTCGGCGCAAAGATCTCCCAACCGTGAAGAGCCTAGCCGCCGCATCCCGGCTGACATTCTACTGGACCAGTCAGGATAGTTCCTGAGCAAACATTCAAATCCCAATGGTTATAACGTGTATTGTAAGCCTTTTTATGTTTATCTAATCCAGCACATTTTACTGATAATGACAATATAGGAAAACAAATTTATTACGTAGGTATACCGGGTGTTTCAGGATGAATTGGATGGAACATCACTAACATCAGCAGTAATAATGGTCTGTAGCGAAGCGATCAGATGTCGGCCCTGAAAACGTCTACTAGCGTTTGGCCATGTTCGAATCCTGAAATATGAGAAAGTTTTTATCAATTTCATCGGAGTCGATAGGAGATATGAATTGTCTAGATGCCAATCCCGACATCTGGTGCTTGCTTGGAGTGCGCTCCGATCACCCGGGTGGTGCTGTAGGTTTTCCGGGTTTTCCTATAGCTGAAAAGTGAATACACCACCAAAAAATCAATATGTCGCCCCGGAGCGCCATGGCAAATAATAATAATAATAACAGCCGTTCTCTTCCCGCACAGGCTATGCCTTTTGGTACACTCTGTGAGTGTTTATGAGGCAGTATTATTATTATTTGGAGAACGAAAAAACAGATCATTTCTAAAATTTGAGGAAGTGGATGATCAAGCATGCTCTATCCGTCTAAAACCTTTTTGTCGATACAGTATTGCCACTCGTATCAGAAAGTAGTAGCTACTCTGTTATTTTGAATGGAACACCACATATATTATATGATTTTTGTGATCCCTATAGGGAGGGATTCCTTATAACTTTTCGGTGGTCGGTGGATCAGCGGTCTAAATCACAGGCCGTTCGAAACTCCAGCATAGCGATAGTCGGTTCGAGCCCGATGTAGGTACAAGAGAATTTTTCTCATCTGCTTTATATCGGATGGATAGGCGACCGCCTTATTGAAAAGAAAGTGTATTGTGAGTTGTCAAGATGCCAATCTCGTCTGGTTCTCGTCTAGTGCTAGCTTGGAGTGCACACCGACCACCCGAGGTGGGCCTGTAGGTTTTCCGGGTTTTCCTACAGCTGAAAAGTGAATACGCCACCAAAATTCAGTAAGTCGCCCCGGAGCGCCACATCAAATAATAATAATAGCCGTCCTCTACCCGCACTGGCTATATGCCTTAGGGTACACTCAACGAGTGTGTATGAGGGAGTATTATTATTATTATTATTAAATATCATTCCTTTAAATTATTTGCAGAACGTGACCATTGCAAAATTACAATATTTTCTCAATGCAAAATTACAAAATATTGCAATTTGCTACAAAAGACCATTGAGTATTCTGTCCATGAACTGGATCTCAGCAAGCAGGGAAGCTCAAGTAAGTTACTTCCGGTGACTCATGGAAATGACTGGTACTCAGTTATTTTAAGTGGAACTCCTTCTATATTATTATTCATTTTGAAAACTGTGACAATTTTCCTATTTCCGTTATACAAAAATAATGATCCGCTCATCATTGATAACTACAGACCAATCACCATTCCAAGTGCTATAAGCAAAATAGTGGAAAAATATATCTACATTAAACTTTATCCATTCTTAGTTCGGTGCAATATTCAGCCCTATGCTTTATCACTTTCGTTAAAAATAACGTCACCGTTACTCGCCATTTCCGTTATTTTGCTATTATCAAGCAATAGCAAAATAACGGAAATGTCGAATAATGGTGACGTTATTTTTAACGGAATTGATACAGCATAGGGCTGATTGTCAGATGTCAAAACGGTTTATCATGGTAAGTCGAAAGAAAATGCGGCTGCAGCGTTCCTATATAGAAAATATTCATATGGGAATTGATAAGGGAATGTATGTTGGAACACTTTTCTAAATTTTTCCAAAGCTTTCGATTTTATAAAAACAATATACTCGCTGATAAATTGTATACGCTACGTATTCGTGGAAAATTCCTTGAATGGATTATGTCCTACATGAATTATAGAAAAATATTTGTTAATTGTAAAGATACTAATTCAGAATTATTCGAAATAAATATTGGTGTTTCACAAGGATCGGTCTTGGGACTACTAATATTTTTACTGTATATCAATAATCTTTCAAAGTATGTTGGACGTATGTCGATTACACTTTTTGCTGATGATACTTCAGTTACGGAAGAAGCCGACAGCCTTGAAGAGCTTCAATCCGAATCGCCGTTATAATCAATAATAAATAGTAGTAACAACAAAATTTTCAAGTAGTCACTCAGACACTGGTTCGAAATGGCAACATCATACCAATCATGTATTTAAAAAAATTAATAGTAGTTTTTATGCTCTGCTTCAACCAAAAAAAATCAGATATTAATAATCTAATTGGTGTTTATTATGCTTTCCTACAATGTCGTTGTCATCAGTGGCCAAAAATGCATAATTCGACTTATATAGTCTCAGTTATACCGAATCATGTAACCTCTTTTCTTGAAAAATAAAACATTCAAACACTATCCTCTATATACATTTACCATTGTATCTTGTATGTGAAAAAACATGAATCTGATTTTGAAACAAATCGTAATTTTCATGCCTAACCTACAAGGGGCAGTAAATCACCGAGTGTAAAACAACATAGAACTCAAATATTTCAAAAGTCGCCTTTTGCAGCTGGACCTAAGTTCTTCAATTGCCTGCCTTCAGACATTAAGGAAATATTTGCTGGAATGAAACTTTTGTTCTGTGAAAGAAGGAAAATGTAAAGTGCCTATTTTAATGTAGTAATTGTTCTCAATGTATACCTATTAATTTTTTGTGTGTTTGGGTATTCTGTACTTTATTTAATATGTTGTATGATCAATTTGAGGAATAAATATTATTATTAGTTGATTTTGTTTTCAAGTTATGATTATTGATGTTATGGCATATTCAAATTATCTTGTACAGGAAATATCAACGACGAACATGTTGAAAGATGTAACGGTGCCGAATTATTACAATAAATGTTCAAAATGTTCACCATTACTTCCCAAACACTTTCTTGAGCGAACATCAACGGGATCTATCATAGCTCTATGAATTTCATTTGGATCTAATCCCTGAAACGGTCGAGTTACTCGATATTCTCATTCTTCCCACATGCTGATCGGTGCTCTGTATAGACTCTGCTTGATAGTACTCCACAAATACAAGTCTAGGGGTGTAAGATCAGGGGATCTAGGAGTCCAGTTCCATGGACCCAAACGTCTAATCCATCGCCTTGTGATGGCCATGAAAAATTCGTCAGTCTGTCCAATTTCTAGATTATTCAGATTTCTAGTATAGAAATCATTTCTATAGAAAATTCAGAATATTCTTCTAAGGTTCTAAGGATATCTTTCGTCTCTACAATATTGTAACAACTAATTCTCATTTCTCTGGATTGCTTCGCATGTCCTCGAGGAACCCGCATACACTTTGTAGAAAACTGGTACCTCAAAAAGGTCCCATAGCTGTCTGATGAACAAGTATCAAGGAGGAAAAGTAAGCAAGAAAGCACTATTGCGGGAAAAACTCAGCTGAATCAACTTTAGCGTGCGGGAAAATTGATCCTGCACTATTGTGAGAACGTGACACCTCTCAAACTAAATTTCATGCGGATATAGGATGAATCAAGCACGGTTGAAGATAATAGTTATTATCCTAACAAGTACGTAGAGAGTACCTTTCCACACGTCATTTTATAGCGTCACAAACCAATTTTACATTTCTCGAGAAGTCGTGCAGATGTCCGAAAGTGATAGTGATAATTCAGGGACTTGCACCCCTCCTAAACTTAGAGATCCCGTAGACTCGGCACTTTCTGATTCAATACCCGAGAAATCTAACCAGAAGTATGGAAAATATTACAGCAACTTCAAACATTGGTGTATCAACTAAAATGTCAGAAAACATTATCAAGATATTTATGATACAGCGATGAGAAGTTGTGAAAAGTTCTTCTTTATAGAGAATTCAATATATTTTAAAGAATATGCTTAACCTACGAGATGGAATTGATGTAAGAAGGATTTCTTGAAGATGCTAGTGATGGAAATCATCTACTGTGGAAGGTATATAAATATGGAAAAGTATAATATGACGTTTTATTAATAACAATATCATTATAGGGAGTTTTGATAATGGGAATATCAGGAGCATAGCGACGAGATGAATTGGTGGAAATGACCCTAGAAGAAATTCAAGAAAAGAACACTGTATTGACAGTATAACCGTTCCTGATACTAAGACTGACCAAAAGCGCGTTGTTACCATTATTAATCGAGATTATTTGAGAATTCACTATATAAATATGTAACTATTCGATCAAAACATATTGCTATTCGTCGTCTATTCCTTACATATGAAAATGGAAAGTACTCGGCACAGGTTGTTGGAGTGCATAAGATTGGAAAAATACCTAGTATGATTGCAAAGTATGTCGGTTTACCAAATAGTGAGGCATACACAGTCCACTGTTTCAGAAGTTGTACTACGCTGCTTGCTGATGCAGGTACTTACTCAAACGCCACAAAATTTCTGACGCAATTTCTGGTAGTGTAGCATCTGGTTAAAATGTAGTTGATCCAAAATTATGAATGTTTTGGTCTAATGTGAATAAAGATTGTTAAAATTGTAAAATTTCTGTTAAATTGTTATAATCGTCAACCGGCTGCAACCTTACGAGCAACCCTCAGAAGTCAGAGAATTGTATTAGCCAAGGAAGACGTAGCCCTTATTTTTCAACGTGTGATGACATGCATTATTCAGGAGCAATAGATTTAGTTGCTTCATCTTCAGGGATTAATGTCAGTAATAATACAATTAATGATAATATATTATATAGTATATAAAGTATGCTTCTGTTTTGAATTTTTAATTATTTGCTCTCACTCTGGGTAACGGCCGCAAAATATCATTTTGCGTTCTCTGTTGAGGCTGAAAAATGCTTGTTTGGCGTCCGGTTGCACGAAAAATATATTAGGTTTATTTTTGAAATGTTTTCATTTTCAACTGGTGAACCAAATCTATCAAAACAAGTAAATCGAATTTGACAGAGATGTCATTCAATTGAGCATCAACAATTTCTTTCATTATATTTTATTTACACTCACCTCGCAGTATTATGATTCAAATCAATGTTCTCCTTCCAAGCCGTGCTCAGTCGGCTCCCTTCATTTGATTTAACTTCAATCCCAATTCAAAACAAACATAAAGCTCCTTCTGTTATTGAAAATGCCTAATTGGATTAAAAGTTTCCATATTTTCTACCTTATTATTATGCAGGCTAGTATCAGTTTTAATTCCGATTGAATTATAAGTTGCAATCCTTTTCTTCTGTTTGTTGTATTATTCGGTATAAATCCAGGGCTCTCGTCGAAAACGAACGAAAACCCAGAGATTCTTTTTCATGTTCGAAAATTGATTAAAACTTTTAGACGCTTCAGTGTATTTAAGAGCATAAATTCTATGCATACTTCGATATTGAATTAAAGTGTTGTAATCAAACTCCCGGAGTATTTTCCTTGCCGCGCTACGGAGAGAAATTTATTTATGTGTTGTTCTTCTTTTCCCTTCGCGAAATAAAACATAAAAATGCAATTGACACCACGTCTGCAGGTTTATATTATTTTTATTGCTCGCCTGAAATTGATTGCTTCGTGAATTAAGACGGGGAAAAGGTGATTTATCATTCTTTTATTTGTAGAATACACTGTATGAAATATTTTCATTTTCTTTGAGTTCTCAGTCGAATCGAGGTTTATTCGGGGAAGTAATTGAGCGATATTCATTCTGTCTATTAACGGTAGGAAATTCAATGTCTTATGAATGAGACTTCACCGTCTTTAGTATAATAAGTATAAATCAACGAGGTGAGAATCACTGAATTCTGCTGGAAGCCATACATGGAATCTTGTTATAATGGGATAGACAATATCTAATAGCGGAACTTACATAATTCTTTAGGAAAAATATTTTTTTTAAACTCTGGTTACCAACTTTTTTAGTCAAAAATACAAGGCAAGATAAATAATTTTTTTTCAAATTGCTAGTCTCTATGTGACCAATAACAAAAGCAATCCTGATGGAGACCATAATTGAAGTCAACCAATGCAGTTATTAATTGATGCATGTCCAGGATATTAAAAGAAGCTGAATTCATCATCATTCCAACTAACCCATTAGGTATTTTCCCATATTGGAATCATTTTCCACTTTCGTCATTTGAATTTATTCTCCTTGGCACCTGTCGGCAGAGTTAGTCTAAGAAGCTGAATTCATCATTATTCTAACTAACCCATCAGGTATGTTTTCATATTGGAATCATTTTCCACTTTTGTCATTTGAATTTAATCTCGTTGGCCCCTTTCGGCAGAGTTAATCTAGCACTTTTCTTATTTCGTTCTTATCATCCTGTTGGCATGGCCATACTACCTTAGTCAGTCGATTGAGATCACTTCTGGGTTATTTTCATGTTTCCAGAGAGAGAGAGAAACCCATCAGAAGCTCCTGAGATCTTTGCGAGCAAGGAAAAGATCCGGAACTGGAGACCGGGGTCCGTGCTGGTATTTGAACCCACGCTCTTTTGATTGAGGAGCGAACGCTATGACCACCACGGTCCATTTTAATTACTTACTGTTGTATCGTATTTCTTCCGATCTCATTCAATGTCTATTCCTTCATATTATAGCTTTGTTCTGGTTCTGAAAATTATTAGTCCTGGGACGTCAGGATTATGCGCAGTTGAGAAAAAGTGAGCGAATGAACCTAAAGAGCACACTTCGAGCTCAAAAATATGATTTTTGTGTCATTATGAGTTCCAGAGCTCAAAAGTCTGATAGAAGTTTTTACAATTTTTTGAATTTTCAAACCGCAATAACTTTTGGATAAATGAACCGATTTTCACGCGGTTGACGGCATTCGACGCAGTTTTTCAAGCCATGAAGAATCTTTGAGTTTGAATTGATCGAATTAGAAATTTCAGAGTGATTCCGAAAAATAACACTTTTTTCGGTTTTTTTCGACAACGATAACTCACGAACGAATCAACCGATTCTGACCGGACTGGCGGCGATCGACGTGGTTTTTTGATATTAAGAGCTGATTAGTTTTTGGAATCGATCGATAGAGCTGTTTGAAAGTTATTCCAATTGAAAAAAAAATCATAGGTTTTTTGAGATTTCACAAAATCTACCCGTACGTATCGATTCAAATTATATTCAAAATCTAAGTTTTATTTATAAGATATAGAAAGAGTGAGAGAGAAAAAGTAACGCGGAGAGAGGAGTATAGGCATTACGCAGCTGCATGCATTAGACTTTATCGACGAATTTTTGTTATTTCGGCTTGTGGAAATCGTCAGATTATATATTTTTAGTTATCCTTGAATTATTTCCTTTAACAAGAAAAAAAATTTAGCCACGCTCGAGAATGTCGATATGACGATTTTTTTTTACAACTTTTTAGCCCTCCCCTTTCTTTACGTCACTCTCAAATTGTCAGATTAGTAGAATATACACTTTTTAGCATGTAATTAACTCACCCTACCTCAATCTGACGCGCTCGAGAATTTCAGATGATCAACTTTTTTTACTCATCTGATCCTTTATCCTGGACGCGCGGCCTTATTTATGTGGTTCATATTTGGTGGAGATACTTAACCGGGTACAAGGTATTATTCCCCTATTAATCTGCCGCGCTTCAGTAAATCCAGAAATACCCGCTTGGGCTCCCCTGCTATTATAACGCCGTATCGTCAGCGAATGAAGCTACAGCTCCAGAATTCTGTTTAGTGAGTATTCCATTTATGTAAATTATGACCGGAACAGGGTCTAGTACAGTCCCTTGAGGGACGTCATGTTCATTTCATTGTTTGCATTGTTTACTATTTGGACACTTTGTGCTTTTTAAAAAAGCAGTAATTCATGATTTACAAACAAAAAATATTTTCGAACCTTGTTTCTTTATATTATTTAGGAAGTAAAGATAGTATTTCATGTCAACTCCACTGACCACAATGGTGGTGGCTCCGTTAAGGTGAAATAATGCCATGATCGATATCCCAACAAAAACTATGGACGCCGATATCAATTTCTTGTATAAGTAAGACATGGGCCATTATCGGAAAACAAAAACGCGGAAAAAATATAGAAGGAAGCGTCACCAGGCTGAGCAACCGTTAACGGACCGATAGAATAATTGATGTGGTTCGGTGGAAAGATAGTTCTGATTGATGGCATGGCTATCGGTGGCGATGTCCGGTCCAGGATGATCGGCATATTGAGACTTCCTTCCTGGACGTCTGCCCTTAATGCGACTTAACTGCCGAAGCCATGTGCCCCGCTCCTCAATTCACTTGGTAATTTTATTGATTATAGGTAATAAAAGAGCGGGACATATTAAATTATATTACCTCAATGTTCTGATTTGCCGAGTAAACACGTCGGATTGGTCCAATATTGATTTTTTGTATTAATAGGCGACAATAAAAGTTTTACTGTTATGTCCATAGCCACGCATCAAAAAACTGCTTTACGACTTTCTTTGCTTACACGAAAAATGACAATCTTCGATTATTATACCACAATATTGGACAAGAAAAGCCGGGTGAGAGCCTGTCGAAAGATGCTTGAGAAACTTTATATTTGTTTGGTTAAGAAATATGGGAGAGTATCGTAAATTGAGTATCCATGAGAGTGAAGGTTTAATATTTATTGTAATGTTCTTCAAACGTAGGTATTTGTATATATTGTTGTAGTATTCACATTCTTCTCACCTTCAAGTATTTTTTTTTACCTTTGTTTCAATCCTCTAGGATTCTGAAGTTAGCACTCAGAAGTTCATGTGAGAAATTGTGCGAGCAATGGAGTAACGAAACCTACAGCTTACGCAAGAGTGTATTTCTAACTCTACCTCAGCAACAATCGTTAAGTTATTCTGCCTCATGACAAAAGCCAGTTATTTTGGGTACGCCACTGTTCAAAATTTCCATTATCTGAAACATCAGTAACGTTAAACTTCTACTGAACAAACACCAAAATCGAAAAATAGATATAAAAATGTTTGTAACATTTTAATGTTCAGTACACCGGCTAATTAAAATTCGAGGGCCACCATTGGGATTTAGGAAACTATTAGAAATACAAAAATGGTTAAATTGTGTCAAATTTGTACATAAACGTGACGAATAGTATACTATTCAGAAAATTTCAAAATTCCGAGTATATCCGGAGATATCCGGAAAAAAAAACATTTTTATTATTTTTGGCGTTAGTTAATGATGGATATCAAAATAAACAGCACATTTACGTTGCCACTTTGTCCCTGCTATACGACGGTATTTTCAGATTTACCATCCGACGTTTCGTCTCTTGCCCACCATCATCAACTTTATTTTTTCTTATGGGCGTCATATTGTTACAAATTGAAGTAAAGTTTTTCATTCTGAATCAAACGAAGTATAATATGTGATACTTTGTTATATGTCACAACTTCGCATAACATTAAAAAAAAGTTTTAGTTGATTTCGATTGCATCAAATAACACTAGTCAAACTAATCGATTTGTCACGTCTGCTGTTATTATCAAAGTTAAAATTACGTAGAATGTTTTTTTAAACTCAACTCAACAGTTTAATCTTCCTCTTGAAGATGGTCACTTGGTGACCGAAACACGTGTCGAGGTGTTGAAAATAGTGGTTTGGTGTTGGGATAAAACTCCAGTATATTTATTACTACACCAAAGGTTACAAACAGTACAGTGAAAATTAATCAAATACACAATTAAGGTTTAGTGAATGTTCTGTGTAACCAATCCGCTAGACTCGTCTTCGTAGATCTGCATACAGAGGCTTCAAAACACACAATCCGTGAATCAACTTTCTGTATCTATCGGTTTCAGAAATGCTAGGCACAGACTTGATATAATTCAAGAATAAAATACCAACTATACCATAAATGATCTAAAAGGTTGAAATGTTTTGGGAGGATATAATTAAAAGGTGAATTACATTTTAACAAGAAATCTATTTGAATAATTCACATGAAAGGAATAATATCAACAAAGTTATAAAATAAAATATATACATGATACTTTCCAGGGAATATTTTCGAAAAATTGTATGCCTTTAGTTTCGAAACGAAAAATT
Organism: Chrysolina americana; assembly: GCA_958502065.1. NCBI lineage: Eukaryota > Metazoa > Arthropoda > Insecta > Coleoptera > Chrysomelidae > Chrysolina > Chrysolina americana. The sequence goes on along the minus strand of OY293417.1, from coordinate 48,950,229 downwards.
CCTTTGTCGAAAAAGATATAGAGAAGAAGAGAAGAAAGAAATCATATGAGAAGTTAAATTATTCAATATTGAATTTTGTTGAATTCATCCCATTATTCCACTATATTCAATTTATACTTTGCAAGCTTTTTCATACCAATTTTCATCAGATTTCTCACCACTGTTTACCTAACTGGTGCATATATCTTTTCCTCTTCTTCCTCCTTTATAAGAAAGTAGGCAGAAATATTACAACTACCACCCTAGCAAATACCATCAGTTCCATTTTATTCTCCAAACAGACTACTCAATGTTGAAATAGTCAATTTGAATCATCAAGAGTATCTACATAGAATACGAGATAATGAAGATTTTTACGGATAAAAGCTGAAATTCATTTTTACGTTCGATGAAGACGATATCGATGACATGAAAGATTCTCAGTGATAGAGTTGAAAAATTTGCAAAACAAATTTATAGTTTCGTATGTTGTAGATTTTGACTTCCTCGGCAAAAGTGTTCTTAAGACCAAAAAAATCGGCTGATTTGTGTTCAAGTTACAGGGGGTCAAAGTTGAGAAGTGAAGCTTTCTGCTCAGAGAGTCTGAGAGTTTTGTACTCTCAAACTCCCGAGCATCAGTTTTTCGGTATCCAAAAATTTAGAGAATTTAACCGAGAGCCATTTTCCATATGGATGATGAGGGTGCTTTCATATTGAAAAAAAAATAATTGATATTTATCAAAATAAAAAATAATTGATATTTATCAAAATAAGAGATTTTTCAATTTTTCCAGTGAAAAGAAGAACTAACAACGCAATTTAAATCCCACTCAGATATTCAACTTTTCAGGAGACTGGACGTGGACATTAAACAGAGATAAATAGAAATGGTATTCTTGAGGTTGAAATATACGGGTTTTTAATTTTTTTTCCATTGGCTACTATGGTATATGTCAGGTAATACTTTGGAAAAACATACACAAAAAGTACGAATCTCCATAAATCACCAAATAATATTCACGAAGACACTTCTCACTCTCCATGTATAGGAGAACCCTGAACAAACGAAAGCTACTTTCTCCATGTCGAATTATTTTTATGGCTTACGATATGTTGGAGGAGCGACGAAATAAGGAATAGCACTCTCAAATATGACAACAGTGAATCAGCGCGAAGCGAAGGCATAATAAATATGAAATATGTATCTGTGATTGTGGAAAGGGGCCTTTTCGCACCCTTTTCCAGCCGCAAACTTCCCAATAGACGTGTATTGGTACAGATACTCCCTGAAGTCCGTGCATAACTCATAGATTACAGTAGCGTAACGTAAACAGACAGAAGTAAAAAAAAAACTGAACAACTGAAATAAAATATATTAAATATATATAATTTGAGTAAGGTTTAATTTTGTCAAAAATTTTATCTTCAGATCAACAAACAATCCTATCCTATTCTATCCTATCAAAAATGATTCTGCTTGTGTAATTTTTTACTTTTCCAAGGGAAAACATCTAGAAATTCTGGAATAGAGGAATGGAATTGTTCTTACTACTGAAACTTTTAAGGTCGTAAGCTTCAGAAAAAATCAACCATTTTTCTAGTATATTGAGATGTCTTTCCTAGTGGTAAATTTTGGTCGATCAACCACAACTTCAATGAATAATAATAATCTTAAAACAAAACTGTACGAAAAGAATCAATGATCCCAGTCAAATATGTAGTGCAAAAATTTATAAAATTGTTTCAACAAATATACCGTCTGAAGTATTTTCGTGATTGTACCAGCTACCTTCTGGTACAATTGAACTTTGGGAAATATCCTTAATGGCTCTGAACAAATTGAAAAGTGAGGTATTAGTCATTAACAATTTAATATTCCCCGGACCAAATAAACTCCTGAGTAGAAAATAATTCATCGAATTGAGAGAAAATCTGGAATCTCAGAAGAATTTCCTGTCAAGACATAAAAGTTTCGTAGTGCCAAATTTCACTAGTTTGTAAATAGTTGTAGACAACTATTTCAAATAAAAACTCTATTTGAAGTAAGATTTCGTGGAATGTTCGTGGTTAAATTTCCATTCCTGCACACGAGCAATCAAATAAAAATGTATGTGTTGAACTGCGTGTAATGAACTGAACTTGACTCAGATATGTTGCTAGTGGATGAGTTCTATATTGGATGTCTGTCTGATTTATTTTATTAGAAAGAGAGTAAGTTCAAAATTTTAAGGTTTTTTTGAATGAGAGCAGAGCTGTATCGAGCACTGACAAAAAGTCACTCTAGCATTAAGCACTCTTCAAAAGTGCTCCGAAATTTCACTAAGCATTGAGCACTTACTTTCATTTACAAAATGCATTACCAAGCACTTTCAAAAAATATTCTATAGTCTAGTTCCTAAATTGTAGATAGTGACTCATCGGTTGTACGGTTCATAATTCATATAAAGCAGGTCAAAAAATAGAACAGATACTTTGGCTTCAAATCAATTTTTACTTTGCCACTTTCGTACATTCCCTCCGCACTTTCAAATCCTGTAAATACCAGAAAATGTACGATGAGTCACTATCTACACTTTAGGAACTAGACTAGAGCACTACTGGATACTCAACTTACTTGTTCTACTCATATAACTAAAATGGCATTCGGCGTACGGAAATGGATGAATAACTTGTGTGCTAGAGTAAATACGACAAGCATTTCAAAATTTAAACAAAACAATTTCAGCCAAACAAATTTATTTTTTCAGTTTGGCGAAATAAACCTATTATTTCATAGAAAACGGGAGTTTATTTGAATTCCAAAACAAACATTTATCAGTTATTGAATGAAGTCTAGTGTTAGGTATATTTCTTCCAACCAATTATTTTGGTTTATTTAATGCAAGAATCACGCCTCCCAGTTATCATGAATTGCATTGTTGTTTCTTACTTCGTCATCTAAGAATAAATTGTAGTGAATGAGGAATAAGTGCTCTTTGCAACCAAACGAATAATTTGGTGAATTTATACTAGATAAAATCGATTCAAGAATATGATATACTTGATTGTAGGATATCTCTCATATGAAAAAAAAAATGTTGGACGCATTATGTTCAAATACATGAACGATAAAGTGTCAAAATATTATATTGTTTTCTATGGATAATTATTTTATTGCAGAATATATAATAATAGATTTGAAACAAAAAAATATATGATTACGTGAATTCATAATTGGTAGAAATAGCTAGAAAACATATAATGTGGTCTAAAGACACGATTCTCGATATTTTTTTGAAATTCATAGTTGGCACTATGTAGTCTCAAAAATATTAGTCCATACTTCAGAAACATGGATTATTTGTAAAAATGCCACTAGGAGATAATATTTTTCGTAGAATACCCCTCTAAATTATATTATATAGATTCAATCAACGAATAAATTATTCTTCTGAACCCTGATGACGAGTAGCCCCTGTCGCGCGATCATCCAATGTCGGAGCGGCTGTACCTCAGCACCTACAAAACACCATCAAATTTCGATGATGGCCAGATATCCTGATTTATGCATATTATATGACCGAGCCACACGGCCATTTGGATATTTTCGTTTTCTAAGATAAACATAATATCGAACGGCCTATGCGCAGGAAAGAAAATTTATTGTTATCGCGCGAATCTTGTCCTGAATATTTCATTTCAAGGTTGAACTGGAATGAAGACTTACCATAGATGAAAATGAAGTGTTATGTTGCCTGGTACATTCATATAATATTGATTTTTGAAATATCCCTACATTTAATCCTCAAATGGTTATAGCCGGCAAATCCAATTTTGTGTTTCAACAATGTATGACAAAAGCCGTATAATCACAGGATGTTCCGAAATTCTTGAATCGAAAACAAAACGATAGTTTGTTATAAGTTTCTAACCACGTTTTCGAGAAACTTGATCAAATATTACTCCGTGATCTTTCGATCTATCGGAAATGATGGTGGTAGGTGCGACAAAATTGGGATTGTGCCACACTTTATTTGCTTCCTCAGAGAAGTCCCGTCAACCTCCAATTCCTGGAAGAACTTCAGCATGTTGAGGGAATCTACAGTGTGACCAATTTAAGATGGAAGCACCCTTATAAAACTTACATTTTTCAACCGATTGGAATGATTTTTTTTTGTTAGGTAGATATTCAAAAAGTCTATTAGGACACCAAATATCATGAATAAACCTCAATTTCCAGGGCCAACTAATCTTATTTTTCAAGGTCAAAAATCTAAAAAAAATACTAGCGATTTTTTTAGAAAAAATCTGACTACACGACTGGATTCGCGACATTTTCAAATGATTTACATGTAAATTACGTTGGAATGCGTCAATCAATAAAAAAGTTATAAAGGAATGAAATTTGAAAAATTTGCCGTTTAATCAATCCACCAATTCGAATTCATGAATTTTATGAAAATTCTGAATACACCACTGGATTCAGGATGTCTTGAAATATCACTGGTCACAGTTTCATCGAAATCTGTTCAGTAATAAAAAAGTTATAAGGGAATGAAATTTGAAAAATATGTTGTAAAATGAAATTTTAACAACGTTCTTACTACACCACTGTTGATTATTGAAAAAATTATTGGGGTGATTATTGCAATGTCGTACAATTATAAAATCTGAAAATCATGATGGTGAAAATAGTCTATAGGTATTTCTCGAAGTGGAGTGGATACATAAACAAGTACAATCAGGAGAGAACTCCTGGTTAATCTTCATGAAAACAATTTCAACAATATAAGACAAGTCTAATGTACTCCCAATAGAAATTATAACGAAAAAAATATGCAATGGATAATAATTATTATCATTCCAGTAGGTAACATCAGCTGTGATTTTTTCCTTTTGTTGAATAGCAAAAAATGAGAGTTGCAATTTTAACTGCCTGTTATTCAGAATGCATTAATGAAATAAACAAGTTAGCTGTGACTTACAGTTTCTCATCTATTTATTTGCGCATGAATTGTCATTTTATTACGCACCATTAGTGAACTGAATAATTTGTGTTCCAAAATAAAAACAGATAATGGCTCAATTGTCAATTCAAGAAAAAATCGAAATTATACGTCTTTCCGGTGATGATTACCGGAGTGAAAGAGAAGTAACTAGAATATTCAATGAAAGACACCCAAATCGTCCAGCCATAAATAACAGCACGGTACATAAAATAAACCAAGTTTTCAATCGGACTGGAGCAGTAACCACATATATTTTAAAGAACAATATACGAAGAAGGAACGAAAATAACCAGACTATATTAGATTACTTTAGAAATAATCCAAATAGTAGTTTGAGGGTTGCCAGCTTAGATTTAAACTTACCTAGGGAGAATATTAGGCGATGTCTGAAGAAAAATAAATTGAGGCCAAAGTTTTTACATACTCTGGAACTAGGTGATCAAGAAAAACGATTGGAATTCTGCTTATGGGCCCAGGGCGAGAATCTTAATGACAGGCAATTTTTAAAGAAAATTTTATTTAGTGATAAAGCTAGTTTCACAACAAATGGAGTGGTTTCATCACAAAATATTCGCTATTGGGCCACTGAAAATCCTAACCGGGTGATAAACTGTAAAAGGCAGTATTCAGAAAAAGTGAACGTTTGGTGTTGAATACTGAATGAAAGGATAATTGGACCATTCTTTTTCGACGGCAACATGAATGGGGCAATTTTCCTACAATTTTTAAGGAATGAATTTTCGGACGCAATAGATGAACTTCCCCTTGCAGAAACAAGAAATTTATATTTTCAGTTAGATGGTTGTTCCATACATAATGCGGGAATTGTGAAGAATTGGCTGAATCAAAATTACCCTAATCGTTGGATAGGAAGGGGGAGTACATTAATTGGATGGCCACCAAGATCGCCTGACCTTACTTCACTCGATTTTTTCCTTTGGGGTTATGTTACACAAAAGGTTTACAAATCACGACCAAGGAATCGAGTGGAACTGTGCACCAGAATTCAGCAAGCTTGCGATGCAATTACTCCACAACAATTGAGGAATACTTTAAAAAATATTCGTAAGCGATATGAATTGGATGGAAGTTTGGTGGAGGCCACCAGAATATGAATTGCACTCATTTATTTTTCAATTCGGTATCTTCTTGGTTTCTATTTTTACATTGATTGTGAATAAAAGATTGTTTTCCGCTAGTTTGTAGCAATTAGAAAAATGTACTTACAATTATTTTTTTGTAGATTCATTTGAAATTATTGACACTAAAGTTTGTTGTGATAAACTGATTGATTGATATGGTTCGACATACATATGAAAGGAAATTGATTCTCCCATAAACGTTTCATGAATTTTATTTGAATAATATTTTGTTGAATATTGCCCCTAATCCAGTGGTGTAGTAAGAACGTTGCTAAAATTCCATTGAACAACATATTTTTCAAATTTTATTCCTTTATAACTTTTTTATTACCGAATAGATTTCGATGAAACTGTGATCAGTAATATTTCAAGACATCCTGAATCCAGTGGAGTATACAGAATTTTCATAAAATTCCTGAACATGAATTGGTGGGTTGATTAAACGGCATATTTTTCAAATTTCATTCCTTTATAACTTTTTTATTGATTGACGCATTCCAACGTAATTTACATGTAAATCATTTGAAAATGTGCGAATCCAGTGGTGTAGTCAGATTTTTTCTAAAAAAATCGCTAGTAATTTTTTTAGATTTTTGACCTTGAAAAATAAGATTAGTTGGCCCTGGAAATTGAGATTTATTCATGATATTTGGTGTCCTAATAGACTTTTTGAATATCTACCTAACAAAAAAAAATCATTCCAATCGGTTGAAAAATGTAAGTTTTATAAGGGTGCTTCCATCTTAAATGGGTCACACTGTATAACAGAATTTCCTTCTCTTTCAGATGGTATGGTCCCAGAATTTTCAGTCTTTTGTGATGTACAACGTCACATTCCATTAGGATATGGTGAGGCCTCAATGATAATTTTTTCCAACAGGGACCTACAGCTGCGTTCTCCTCTAAGCCTAGCTTTCTGAGATCTTCTCAGAGCATACAGTGGCTTCCCTTACATCCGGAAGTCTTTTGGAAGTAGGAGTTTCCGAGCCCACAGCATGGTTCTGGCCGCTTTGAAGGTGCGGAAGCTTCTTCTTGTGTCAGCGCAAAGAACCAGGTTATTGTTCAATTCGCGCAGGATCTTCATGCCTTCTTCCAATTGATATGTGGTGACATCAATGCTTTGATGGTTTCATGACTATCAGACATTAACGCAATGACTTCGTTTCTGTATTCCCTGTCGAGGTTATACTAGGTACACCTTTTGATAGCGTGTTATTCCGCTGAAAAGATACTTGGGAATTCGCCCTTAGGTTCTTAGTATTTGGTACGAGGTTTTCCTTCCATTCCTACTTCAACCAATCTTTTGTATGCTGCCTCAACAGCTTTTCTCGGCTTAATGTGAAGAGGTGTCCGGAATGATTGCCCCTGATAAGCAAAGGCATGCCAGTCTTTGGAGCTTCTCTGTTTTTTTTATTGTAGTCCGACCATCTCATGCTATTCCCTTTCTGTGAGATCGCAGGGTATTTTCAAATTTGTTACTGGACATGATGACTATGTCGTCGGTATATCCATATCAAGTGATGCTTCCACATCGAGGGTGAGTGATAGTACCCCTCACTTTGGAAAACCTCATGTTGTGCTGATCTGGATTCTGTTATCCCCTACTTTCATACCCTCAATTTACCGGCATTTATCACATCCAAGATTTTATGCAATAGAAGACAAGTGTTTCGGGCTTGCTGGCCATCAGCAGCACGGTGTAGTCAAATGCCTGATTAACAAAAAAACAACATACAAGCGGATTACTCAACAGAAGCACTTCAAACCTCTTGATGCTACTTATATTCTTTGCAAAATTAAATATATATCTTTTTTCGTTATAACCACAATTCAGAGAATTAATAAATTTGTAAAAATTTCACAATTTGAACTGGTGGAATTCTCAGTAAGTCTTTAAATTTATCCAAATGATTTTTTTAATTCTTTTAATTCATAAGTTTCAATGTTTCAATAATGAAAAAATATATTCAAAAGATAATTTTCAAAAAATTAAATCCACCAATTCAAATGAGAATTGCAAGTGAGTGTGCAACTGATTGAAAAAATCAATTGATTCTTGACAAAGCAATGAAAATTCAAACAATTTTCTTTAACATCTCAAAAGTGTTCATTTGAGTTCTAATGAGATCACACAAATTAAAGGAAATATCATGTTTTATATCAAATTTGCATTTAGACAACCGATACAAAACAAGAATTCAGCAACGTTTTTGGGATTACTTTCGGACAGTAATTTAAAATTTGAGAACGGTGTCAAACGAATTAGGACCTATAGACACTCCCATTTACACTATGGTATATCTTACTGGGGGGTATGTAATGATCAAATCTTTCAGTTAGTATTTGTACTTCATAAATGGGCAATTAGATACCTTTTCGAAGAGAAATGGAGAGAATCATGTGAACCTTTATTTGAACAAAAAATCCTAATTCTTGTTTAAATTTTTATATAGGAAAGTTTCTGTAATTCATAAGAAGTATGAAATCAGCAATATCCCCTATAATACTCGCCAGAACGAAACCTGAAAAATGTATAATAAACTAGAAAGTAATTTTGAAAAGAGAAATCTCCAAGTTTTCAGAAACAAAACAAAAAATATTTTTTCGATGAGGCCTCCTACAGTTTGAAATGATTTTACGAGGATACACTTAAGGTTAATGTATACATTTACTGTTACTGTTAAATTTGTTCACATTTTCAAATATATTTGTTGTAAAAGTGTTCAATGAGGACTCATGTCTTCATGTTTGTTTGTTTATGTTTTTGTTTTTATTATTTTTATCATGTGATTTGTTTATCAATTTTGACAGTAACATAATATATGTTCATTTATATACTGTACATTTTTATACAAGTGTTTGTCAACAAGAGTTTCTCTTATGTACAGTAAACAAATATTGCCTCTCTCTTTCTTTCTCTCTCATTGATGAATCAATCGTTCAAATTCTTATATAATTCAGAAGGAAATTTCCCTCTCGTTAAGAACTCCATAATCAGAATTTGAATTCAGAAAGAAAACATATTAATCAAGAATTTCACTTCGCGAATATTAAAACTGAAATCATATTTGATGAAGTTAACATATTCACAAACTGTTAAAAAAGAAGTGTTATTTCTATCAACCGGCTGCACCCTTACGAGCAACCCTCAGAGGTCTTCGAGAAACTTATGCGAGCTAGGGAAGACGTAGCACTCACCTTTTTAAGTATGATGCCATGCACGGGATCAGAGACCGCGCTAGGATTCGACCCCCGTGAATGACGGTTGTGCGATGCAATTTTGTATAATCCAGGGTTTTCTTACGGCTCTAATCCAGGCACCTCAGGTGCGGCGGAAATTAGTGCCCAAAATATCGGCGAATTTTCAAAACCAAATCCAGTTTCTCCAATTGTTTTTTCTAGTTATTAACCTCTCTAATGTGTTGTTATAAACTTGCATTATGCAACCATCATTAACGGTATTGCAAGAGATTTAGCAGTTTGAATAAATTTAAAAGTACCTATTTCACACTGCTTGTAATGGTACCATTCAATATCTGTCACATTACTCTATTTTCATTTATATTAGACTATATTCAAGAGAATTGGTTTTATTTATTACGCTCCACCTACGTTCCCAACCACAGAAATCGAACAGATTATATTGGGTACATTTGATATCATTTATACAAATGTCAATATCAATTAGATCGATTTTAACTGCTGCATTGTATTTCTGCATAACATCCATCTGTGACTAAGCATCAATGTTGAATAACCTTTACTCATCTCTCTTTTATTATTATTGAATTCATTCAAAAATATTCACCTTACTCGATTTCAATGAATAGAATGCTGTCCCTGTCCCATTCCATCTTTTGCTCATCCCTCCGCATCACGGTATTGATAATATTACGGATCTTCAACAAAACATAGGCTTTTGTGACATCAATAATACAGGCAACAAAATAAAAATGCTCTCCGTTCCACGAACGCCAATAACTTTTTGGACTGTATCCATGTAAATCTGGTAATCTGGTACAGTTATGGAATTTTCTCAAAGGAAAATATATTCAATGGAGATACCGTATATTCCGCATATATTGGTTGCTTACTACCTCGAACGAAACCGTAAAATAAAATCCGCATGTAGGTCTTGACAATGAAGTTTATTGAGTGTATTGGTACTTCGATATTTCGAAATAAACATACTATTGCTATCTAGATTTCTATTTTCTTCAACTGTACCCTTTCGAGCAACCCTCAGAAATCTTCGACGGATTTGTACAACCTAGGAAGACGAGGCCCTTAACTTTTAAGGTGCGATGTCATGCATAGGACCGGTGACCACGATTGGTTGGCGAGCACTCTAGCATTTCGACTACCGAAATAGTTATTTACATACCAATGCAGGAAATAGTGCTTTTCCTACCGCGGATATTTTGATGTTCGACAAGTACCGGAGATAAATAATATCCGCGGGAGGAAAAGCATTTTTCTCTTGAAGTATGTATAGTTTTTTATATTGTCTTAGAAGTAGTGAAGTTTTATAATTAATAACAACTGCAGAAAGTAGCTGGCTCCTCTTGTTTGTTGTTATATAATTATTTGTTAGATTCAGTTTTAAGTTGAGACTAAGTTATGTCGTGCATAGATTCGCCATTATGATCTGTTAAGTTGCTTCTATGCTTCGTTTATAAAAAAATTTGGGAATAGACGTTCATATGTTAAGATAAATCTTCGTTCAAAATCAAACAGACGAGGTAAAAACGTTTTGCTTAGGTAGAAGTGATTATAGCAGGAAATGCTCATCCTAACGACCAATTAGTATCACATTGTTCGTTTTGAAAACGGCAGAGAAATCAACTGATCAAAAATCCTGGAACCAAATGGGAAAATCCACGGAAGACCGCATTGGTGCAATTGATAAATGAAATCCAGGAGGCACTGTAGAGTAAAGAAACTGTAGTATGTGCCTTTCTAGAAAGAGAAGGGGCTTTTGACAAAACACCACATGAAACTGTCAGAAAGCACTATAAGACCGAGAATACAACACGAAAACTAGATGGATGTCGCAATTACTATCCACTAGAATAGCAGAGACTGAAATAGGACAAAACACTATCTCCATCTGCCCCAGCTTATATGAAACTAACAGTGTTCGACTCCTCTGCAGTTTGACCGAGTTCTGTATATCGTGCAAGGCTATGCAGATGATACAGTCATAATCGCGAGAGGCGAATTAAAGAGTATTCTCTGTGACATAGTTTGAAGAGATGTGGACTACACTAAAGACGTGTCAATCGATGGGACAAGACTATCCTAATTGCATTTTCAAGGAAAATAAATATCAACCTCAAACCCATAGAATTGAATCACATCTGAACAGACTTGGTTGCCAGTTAAACATCAAACGAACTAAGTTAACATCAGGAGGCGGTATTCAAGGGGTTGTCTGGAGTCCGGGCATCCCAACGCTATTCTCACTTCCACCTTTCATGACGGCTAACGAGAAGGAAGCGGACTCTAGTGGTGGCTGAGGCGCCGCAGCCAACTGGAGTAGTGACCAATGGGCCCCTAGTTCACAGTACACCCCGCCAAAAACACACATGATTTCTCCAACACTCAAAACATGTACATATATACATAACAGAGGAATGCGAAAACTGATAAACCGGGTTCTAATGGGACCCGAGGAGGAACTTCCATGAGGATGTGGATTGAAAGAACTCGCAGAAAAAACTGGATAACCTGTCTTTGATGAGAGCCAAGGAGGGGCCTTGCATCGGACGCTGCGGGACTAGTAGCAAGTGAACGAATTGCCGGCGACCGCTGTAGCGTTCGGCTGAGAGCCCTATCAGTGCTTTCACGAGAGGTCGGTTTGAAGGAACTCACTGCGAGAACTGGAAAACCCTAGATCGAATACCGCGGGTCTGTAATTCGGGAATGGAATTAACCGCGGCCGCCGCACTGCCTGGCCGAGAACCAGCCCTACCGGATCTTTCATGAGGAAGCGGATTAAAGGAATTCGCTCCTTCTACAAGCACCAATGCACTACACACGCATATCCCGATGCTACATTTTGGGGAAGATCAGGTGCACACTTGAGAGGGCTTTATCAGGGTTTTATCAGAGCATGCCAAGGATAAGGAGATCCGGTGATGGCAGAAAGGGTCCATTGGGGCAGTAGCAGTTTTCCCAACAACTACTACTACTACCAACATCAGGAGGCAGAAGCATATTCAGTTCCGTTTGAATACGTCGTGTTTACAAGGCAGGAATCAACATTACTGCAGAGGTCGTTATTACAGCTTCTTTCGTGTCATCCGAGTCCAGGATTATCATTCAAATAGACCGTATCCTCGAGGATGTACGAAAATATAGTCCGGAACCAAAAAGTCCTATAATCTTATTGGGACGATGATCTTCATTGAGTTTTTTTCTAGCATTATTTTCATCCGATATCGTATTCGCTCGCTACTGCACTCGCCCCACCTACCAACAAATCTAAAGCCAAAAAAAAGTTCCGCAAGTATAGGTATACCGCAATTCTAATGGAGTGATTCTCTGAATACGTATATTGGTTTAAGTTCTCTAGCTTATTTTCATTGCTATTTAAACTGCTCTCAAAGCCAAAGTGGCTGATTTTCCCAAGTCGCTGCTATTGTGGGGTGTCCAATACTTGAGAGGTTTTTCCAGAACATTGCCTTGGAAGGATTTCGTGACACAAAATATGCCAAACACTCGTTTTGCTCTCATTACACCGGTGACGAAGAGAGAGTTGTTCTTTCCCAAAGTTTTTGGAATGAGAATTTTACTATTTTCCAAGCGTTTTGTTGCCTTCAAGAGATTTATCGTGTTTACATAAAATATCGTGTTGCTTGCAAGCTGCGACTAATGGATTGATACCAGGATCGCCTCCTGGAAATGACTACCGTTTTTATAATAATGATATCCAGTTTTATGTATTTAAAATGGTAACTTATTGCTGAGCATATTGACAACACCATCAACTTGATATGTAGACTTTGAGAATAATATCAAGTGCAAGGCGATATCAAGGCGATATCTTTTTTCTAAACATAAACATATTGTCAGCACCTCTCACACCATGAAGGTCGTTCAACAAAAAAATACATAACATATCGAAAACTCCCATTATTCAAATAATGATAATGGTATTGTGTGTCGCAAACATGGTAAATTGTTGCCAAACTCATTTGGTGCTGTCGTATGTGGACCGGTGGAGGAACTTATTTTCTACGCTGACAAAAGAGTGGCAGTAGAGTTTTCATTATTACAAATCACTTTGACCAAATCATGAGTTTATCTGAATTGTGTTTTGCTGGCATCATGAATAGTAGGTATAATACACCTCAAGAAAAAGTGCAATTTTTCCTTCGATACCCTCGAGTTAGAAAATTATGCAGGACAGAAATCCTTTGATGTATCAACTATTATATAAAAAAGTGGTCCTTGGTCCAACAGTCTCTCCTCATTTTTCGTAGGAATTTTGGGTACTATTATTATTTATCGAATGTAGAAGTTACAGAGGTATTTGTAAATTTTCATAAATTCTTGTGTCACCCTCATATATAGTTCTCAATTCTCCCTTAAATCGAACCACTTCATATATCTAACTGTTCCCTATTTCATTCTTTGGGCACTTTATCTGCCGAAAATCGCTCCTGTTATTAAATTTCCGAAAAAAATCGCGTATAAATCTCGGGCTGTCAATAAAATTTTTGTCCGAATGCACCGTGCCATCATCTCTTATAGCCCGAATCCCATCTGATTATGCAGCTTCACGCGTGTGGAGACCCCGTCCAAGTATACGTTTCCAAACAGATACTGAAGCCAGATTTACAGGAGCATTCCGGTTCGAAACACTAAACCAATCATTTCTGCTGATACAGTCAAATTGGCATAGACTTGTGAAAAAATTAATTTCTCTCAATTGATGTCCGCCAATCGTTATCGTTGACTTTGTACTCACCAATTGAAAACCCGCATACTTAAAAAATTCCATTTAAGTTGTTGGTTGGTTCTTCAGGTGATAGTGCATTTTTTTCTCAGTTTTCGTTAATTTGAATTTTTTACAATTGACAATGATAAATCCAAACTAGACTAAGCAATTTTCGTTATTCAATATACTTTGGGAAATAAAAGAAACAAAACATTCAGGCGACTGATGAGGAGTAACTCTACATATACTTATCTATTTCACATACATGATATATATACATTTTTTATAGATGACTCGCAGTTTCAATTAATATTCAATATGGATTAAAATAGTTCATGAATGTCACTTCTAGAAATAATTAAGGTGAGATCTTTAATTGATTTTACGAAGGAATAAATTGTTTTTTGTTCTTTTATGTCATAAGGCAAATAGTTGTATATTATTGTGAAGGATATATATGCAAAACTTCTTTGGCCAATTGATTTTGTGCATGGTATTATTTTCAGGTTTTTGTTTTTCCCTGCACTAAGGGAAACTGAATTTGGATGCATTTCATGAAATTTCTTCCATGTTTTAGAAAAATTTCAAAAGATTGGAAAACAATTATTTTTCTAATTTCGCTCTTCAAATTCACTTCTGGTAAGTTTGAAATGGGATTTTTAAAACTATATAAGCCCATTGAATAAATTATAAAATAACAGTTTTTTTCTTACCTATTCTCAAATGGTATGAAAAGCGATGCATGCTTTCGAGTCTGAATAAAGAATATTTTGTGTTATTGGTACTGTAAAAGTAGAGTATACATTAATTATAGTTAGTAGTAGTAGTTATATTATAATTTTCAAAATGGGACACCTGGTATATTTTCAGTTATTTTTGTCTCCATATGACATTTAGATGACAACCATGTATCATTCGTTACATTTTGTTACCGTTTTTTTGTTTTTATTCTATACTGCTACGGATACGTTCAAGTAACTAATTTCATTCCCAATATGTTTGTAAAAATACAACTTCACTGTTTTCGGTCAAAATGTTTCAGCTATGTGAAGTTTGATTGTGAAATTTCTATCACAATTTTTTTTCAAATGGCAACATGGTGGCTCGTCGGGTTAGAAAAACAGATCATTTTATTACAAATAATTTCATTCCTCATACCATTAGGTTTTGAAAAATTTCCGATAAAATCTTTGGAAAAATAACGTTATAACTTTGAAGCATCTGATGAAAATTGTTATTCCTAGAACGTTTCTCAACTGTCTTGGTGTAATTTTATGAATAAGTACCTTTTTTTTGGTGAGGTAGAGGAACTCTGGTCTGGTCCGTTCTCGTTCTTAGCGCGTCCCCGATCACAATCCTAACCATTCTCAACGTTGAGGTTGGGTACGATCTGCAGTCTGGAGGCGCCAAGCCTTGCCTCGCCCTGAACCACAAAGTGGAGAGGTGGCAGTTCCAGGAGTGTCTCCATCGCTGCAGTTGGTGTTGATTTGATGGCCCCTGTGATAAGACAAGCAAGTCTTTGCTCCTTGCTTAGTCTCGTTGCGGCTCCTCTTTGTTGTGTCTTGGACCACCACACCAAAGAAGCATATGTAATGGAGGGCATGACCACCGTGCTATACAACTACTACTACTATCACTAGTGAAGTCACCGCTTTTTTGGTTATTCACCTGACTTTCCCCTTTATCTGTATGTCTTCCCCTCGAATTCGTATGGGTCTTATAGGCCCCCCGTTTTTCGTCTTCGGGTGAATGCTACTACGGTTGCCTTGTTAGGATTGACGTTGAGCCCCTTCAAGTCCGTCCATCTCGTGACAAGGTTAAAAGCCTCCTGCATGTGATCTCTAACCGTTGTGTGCTAAGACCACGATATCGTCAGCATAGCCAAGGGCTCGATGTCCTGCTTCGTTTAGTGTTTCCAGCAGCGAGTCCGCGATCAGATTCCACAGAAGCGGGGATAGAACTCCACCTTGTGGGCATCCTCTGCCCTTACTTTGTCCTCTAAGTCATGTCGCGTGACAGGAGGTACATCATTAACCTCGTTTTAAATAAATTCTCATCAAAAAAATTCAGAGGCGTAAGGTCGAGTGATCAGAAAAGTTTTTTTTTAAAGGAATAAATGAAGGTATAAAATTAAAACAACCCTATTCGCCGGCTACTCAACTGGACCCATATTTCTAATGCAGTTTTCGTTGTATGTTTCATGCCGATATATTGTTACTACCCTCATGTTGTGTGGCATTGTTGATAAAATAATCCAACTCGATTCATTAATGGAACTTCGTCAGAGAAATAATCAATTTTCTGTTTGAGGAAACGAAGATATCTAGCCCCTGTCAAAGATCCGTCAAACATTGTATGGCCTAAAATTCCGTCCACTAAAATTCCAACTCAACAATTATTGAAACCAACCCGTTCTTGGAAATTTCTTCCATCGATCAAGTGTCAATTTGCACCGGAACAATATCGCTTATTATTTTTGTTGAAATGACCAAAATTAGTGAAATGACTTTTGTCAGTTACCAGGATTCTGTATGGAAATATGTCATCCTCCAAATATTTTCCAAAGAACAAATTGTAATACTCAAGTCTCCTGGCATTATCGTTTTGGTACAGGTGCTGGTGTAGTTGACATTTAAGTCTTCAAAATGCTAGCTGCAGAAAACTTTGAAATGTCACATATTTTGCGATCTCCCTGAGTGACGTATCAACATTCACTTGAACGTATGCCAGACTATTTCTTTTTCATCACTTACAACAAACGAATCGTTTCCATCATTATCAGGCTCATTTCGCATTTTTTAAATTGGTTTTGGAAAATAGTGCCGGGTCGGGTGACGCCGATCAGAATATGTCTGTGGCAGCATCGATTGAATTCTGCCTACACTATTGATGTATTTTTACAAAAAATTGTTACAAATCGTAACGAATGATACATGACTGTATTCATAATGTCATATGGAGACAAAATAAACTGAAAATATACCAGGTGTCCCATTTGAAAATCAAAAGTTTATGTCACTCCCGGTGAATCCGAAGTTTGCATGGACTTGAGTTTCTTGTGAAATAATGCAGTTTTGGGCATTAACATATCCTCCAAATTTCATCCCATTATCTTCGAAAACAAAAAAGATATAGGGGCGAGTCACCTTTGGCACGTCGGAGTGGAGGGCAACGAACAAGCAGACACCCTGGCACGAAAAGGGGCATCAACGCCACTGATCGGGCCAGAACCATTCTGCGGACTTGGAAAATCTTACTTCCAAGAAGAACTCAACTGAAGCAATGAGCGCAACATACTGGCAAATACTTCCAGGGCTAAGGCAGGCCAAAGATCTCATCGGCAACTTCAACCGAGCAAGATCGAAGACACTGATTAACCTCAGCAAAACTAGTCTAAAGACAACCACGGGATTTTTGACGGGGCACTGCAGACTCAAAAAACACCTAAGGAAGCTAGGCTTAGAGGAGGACAGCACCTACAGATTCTGTGGGGAACATCCAGAAACACCACACCATATATTGATGGAGTGTTTTGCTGTACATCACAAGAGATTGAATATACTGGGATCACACCAGCTGACGGGGCACAATAGATCTAATCAGGTCGCTGCGCATCAGTCACCATCATACCTAACAATACCAATACCTTTCGTGGACACCCGGTATATAACTCTTCCAAATGTTTTCCACACTCACTCATTAGGCCATAACGAACCAGTTCATTCTAAGTTTGCCTGTGGTGAATATATTCGAAAAAAAAAACTAACGAGTTTCTTGTAAACCTGAATACCGGACATTTTCACCAGCCTATCACTCCATACCGGAGAATTCCAGCCCGCAGCACGAAACCAATCTTCTTTGGTAGTTTAGCACCGGATCGCGATCGCTTTTCACCTTTAGTCCCGCTATCAATTTTCTAACACTCTATTACGTTTATGTTCACTGTGCAATCGGCTACGAAACGAGGATAAAAGAGCTTCATTTTTACCCCATAAACAACGTTACGTCGAGACCGAGTCTGAAAAAGTTTATCATAGTTTTGTTTCTTCATACCTTGGTCAGTCAGTTGCGTGGAATGATTTGATTACAGAAAAAGTATGTGTTTTCTACGCTTTTCGTTGAAACCCAAGATTCCTTCACATTTTCTTCTTCCCATGCCATTCGAACTTTTCAGTTCATCGTTGGGAAATTTTTTCGATGCATTGTTTTTCTGTTTATAAGCAACAGTCTTAAGAGCAACCCCCATAGTTTTTTGGATGAGTTGTGCAAACAATTTAACACAGTCGAGAATGATGGAAATGTCCATTGGATTTGGTCATGAGTGTATGAAGATAAAAATAATAAAAAAATATTCTTCAACAATTAAATGAATGCCACCATCTCAGTATAGGAGTCTATCATTTACTTATTTGAACGACTATCTCACTTTTTTTCGAAGCTTAAATTTTTGTGTGAATAATTTTACGAGATTGTGTTGTTTTCGGCGAAAGCAAGTCTTTCGACTGTGACAAATACAAATCACTATTCGAGAAACTACATTTCTATGGAATACGCGGTGTGGTATTCATTGACATTTTTCAAATATATCCTATTTGACAGGAAACAAATAGCAGATGATTTACTTTCAGAAATAGATAGTTTATTTTGGAGTACACTAGGGATCCATTCTCGTGCCTTTACTTTATTTACTATTTATGTGAGCAATTTTTTTCACTATTTCAGTCCGCTAAAATGTATATCGTATGCCGAATACTCTACGTTGTATCAATTTAACACGGATACTGCCATCCTCAAATCGAATAATATTACTTTCTCCACAAATAATTATGTTGCGAATGGTCATGACGATAAATTATTTGGTTTCACAATCGACGATCAATTATTGAAATGGGGTGAAAATATTGAACTGTTACGCAGTAAGTTTTCATTACAAATATGTACTCAAAAGACAATAAAAACTTTCACCAGTACTCAAAACTGCTTATTTTTGATTGTTTTTTGGCTCAATAATGGAGTTATTCTCTGGAAAAATGCTTCCGAATCAATTGTTTTACGTTTACAAAAAGACCAATTAGGCTCATATGCAATGCAAACTACTGAGACATATGTCTCTTATACAAAGCTGAAAAAATTCTTCCTCTCCCCTACCTTCACATTTTCAGCTGTATAACCGAGAACATAAAAATGTGTTGTCTTTCCAGAAACATACAATCACAACTATTCTACAAGGATTGAAAACATATTGATACAACCAAAATACGGAAATCAAATGAGTGGAATGATATGCTCAATTAAAGATTGAAAAAAAAAATATATTTTTTATGGTAAAAACCTACATTAAAAATGAGAATCGTTTTGTAATATCTAGTGGAAAACAACTAATTGTCAATTGTTTTTACTCAAAGAGTATATGGAAATTCTCATCAACTTTCTCAATCCAGCAATGCTGTGATGCGATAATATATTCTGCACTTTTACTTTATATTTTTCATTACTTGTGAAATTGTAATTTTTAATATCATAACATAATTGTAGCCGTGCGACTATTGATGTAAGATGTGCCACAAATGCACTCTTAGTATAATGTAGTCATATAAATGAATAATTGATTGGTTGATTGATATTAGTTAGAGCAAATATTTCGCTACACAGCTCACTCAAACAGAGAAATGAAAATTATAATGGTTTCCCCACATGTTGGCATTCCAGAAAATGATGCAGATAAGACTGCTCGGCAAGCAATAAATAAACTGTCAGAAATCGACGAACAAAAAGTATGGTATGAGGATGTAAAAAGTCAAATAAAATGCTCTTTATCCAAGAATACTGGAAAATACACTGGACACAAGATCGCTCCAAACTGTTCGAAGTGGAACATTTGCAAAAATCTTGGAACTTATTTCTCCCGAATAGACGGCACCAGGTGATTCTGTTCAGACTACGTTTAGGCCATACACGGTACACCCACGAACACATCCTCGAAAAAAAAAAACAAAGAAAAGTATGTGAATTATGCCTTATGCACATGAAAAGAAACCATTTATTAATCGAGTGACCCAAGTATGATAATCTTCGCCACAAATATAATTTGGACTCAGATCTTAAATCTATATCAAGAGAGAGCAGTGATATAACTAATTCACTGTGTTGCTTGGTTGCCTAGCAATGGATAGTGTGTATGTGGGTATTTGAGACAGCAGTAGTGATGTCTATAATTTTTGTTCAAAATATTATGAATTTGTACGACAATTTCCCTCTTATTATATAAACCAATAGACTTTGTCTATTCATTATTGAAGTTGCCTGATCGAATATTCCTTCGAAATGCAGAATTTTCAGAATATACTTTCACCTTGCTGTCACGAAAACTGTATTGCTTAGAAATTAGGTACTGAAAAATTTTGGCACAGAAATGTCACTTTGTGGCACAGAAATGTCTCTTTGCGGCACACTAATGTCAAATTTCAATTATTGTGAGAAATAATCATGTTTGCGAACGTAAAACTATGCAGAAAAGCATGTTTTGGAGTGTGGTTGTAGAAAAAACACTTTTCCTACGCCCATGTCTGTAAACGTCGAAAATCGCACTGTCAACATTCCTTCTAAATGACATTTAGCAATAACATGCACGTAATGAGATCTCATAACATACACGTGCGTTTTGAGAAGAAATCTTAAATTTCTTGGTTCAATTGAATTACAATAAAATTTTTATTTACGTAAGACTTTATTTGGTCTATTTACACAAATTTAGTCTATTAAAAAATATAAAAACTTTTAGCATTAGCGAGATATATTTAGGATTGAAAGAGTTATGCCCCTAAATGTAGGCAGCACGTTATGCAATTCCTTCAAAAATAGGACACGTTTTCTTAAGTAGCATGTTATGAAAATAAATGTCATGTCATTTATACTGTCAATTTCTTGAAGAAAATATAATTGTATCCGAACATTTTCTCAATTCAATTATATTGTAATAGAGTTTAAATGATTGCGATGTTTTTTATTTAATGGAAGAAAATGAATGGGCGTAGAAAAAGTATAGTACGTTACACGAGTTGTAAACCCATTACGCACTCATGAAATTTATAAACTTTTTCATTTCGTGCGTAATGGGTTACTTACAACTCTTTTTACGTAATATATTATTAACACCTCACAGTTTACTATTTGAACCATTATTTCATGAAAATATGCAGACGTTATGATTTCAAATGTGAACTGTCAAATTGTTGGCGTTTGACGGTTAGTAAATTCGACGATTTGAAAGATTTTGTCTAGAATTCATCGAAAAAATGTTTTCGTCCATTGTCGTCCCAAAATATTAATAGTGATATAAAATAATCACATGATTTCATGGATTGAAGAAGTCAACTAACGACTTATAACATGCATTTTTTGTTGCAGTCGAGTTGAACGACCCCACCATGCCGGCCACATCGGAGCACACTGCGATTATAACACCGGACGACAACCACAACGAAATTATAGAGAATCCCGAAACGCTTCGCGAAAAGGGTCCTCCAAAAGTACCGCCAGAACTAGAACAGGTATTCACCAACAGCCTTAGCATGCACAGTCCGCCCGGAACGTGGAAAACGGGCGGGTCTGCCAACGAAACGTCTCAGGAATTTGCAGCTGCCGAAGCAACAGTAGGCGACGAAAGCGAAGATGACAGTATGAAGGATTTCGTCCAATGGGGCGAAGAAAGAGGTAAGTGATCGAATTGTTTTATTGGATGGTATTTCAAATATTGACTGAACAGGTTTAACTATAATACATAACGTGTTTCTTTATTTTCATTCACGCCATCTGGCGCTAAACGCCTATATTACTACCTAGTTTTTTTTTTTCATTTGGATGGGTTGTCACACTGCGACTTAAAGGGTTTATTGTGTCCCCCTGCTGCTGCCAAACCGTTAAGGAAGTCTCAACGACTAGAGCAGTTACTTGCATGGAGATCAAAATTTCGAGATGTCGGATCTTTCCAGTATAGGTGGATCTTTCTATTCTATTGCATTCCCTCTGAGGTATATTACCCTTACATTCTGCAGGGTAATACATTCTGAGACGTTGTGGATAGTTTCGTCGTCTTCCTTTCCAAAATCTGAATTCTTCTTCCTCTACTAATCTGAGTTCGTTTTCACTCATTTGATATTTTCTGGTTGTAGTTTCGCATTAGTATTTTGGTCTGCCTCATTCCTTGTGATTCTATTCAGTATTGGGATCTTCTATAAGTAATGTACTTTTTTTCAAGTTCATCAAGTATTGTGCTGGTTGGTATTCCAAATAACAGTTCAGATCCTAGATATAGTGTTTCAGCCTCTTTTCTGCTATTTCATTACCCTCTACACCAATCTGTCCTGGAAACCATGAAGGTAACAGTGTTATCCTTCCCTATTTCATTTAGTATCAATTGGAGTTGAATATATGGGAGTTCATAGCATGTATTGAATACATTTTTAAATAGCGTGGAATTCCGCTTGGAAAATACTCGGGGATTTGCACTGACTTTTAGTCCATATACTCCTATTCCAGTTCCTTCTGTTGTTCTGGATCCATCTGTGTACCATTTAATGGCACTTCTTTGAGTCTTGGGTTGGAGTCTTTGGCTTTCACTTTTCAAATAAATGAACACACAGTTAGTGCGCTTTTTTGAGCTCCTGAGGATGCCAACTTTGTGGGCGAAACGGGCGTCGAGTGATATTGGCAAACAACCCAAAAACACCAAGTTTTTGGGTTGTTTTCATTTTATGAATTTCATTTATTTTTGCTACTTAGCTTTGTTGAATTATTTCAACAAAGTAAAGTTCTTTGTCAACTCTTCATGTGACGTATCCCAGGTTAAGTGAATACCTATATAACATTAATAATAATAATCGAAATAATAGTAAAATGCATTGAAAAAGTATATATTCGTCAAAAAAATTAGTTAAAAGTTTTGAATGAGAAATTATTGCTACCACAAAAACGCAATCGTCTGTGGTAGAAGTTATCTTCACTGAGCTCGTGGATTGAAAGAATCATATATGGAAAGAATAAAGAGAGGCAAGAAAAGGAAAATGGTTTGGTTAACCCCTAATGAAGCATACTAGAATTTGAAGCCATCACATGCCCCTTCGAGAAATCGGGGGCTGATATTCCAAGTACTGGATATTATTCATGAGCCCCTAGTGGACGAGTAAGAGTGAAGAAACAAAGTTGTGAACCCGTTTTTTCCATAGTTTTTTTCGTGATTCAATACATGATTCCACTCATTAAACCCCAACAAATCAATATTAGCACGTACATCAAACAATCCCTCTGCATGACTTTGAGGAGGCAAGTAAAAGATCCAAGCTGTAATCCAAGCTGTGACCAACCTACTCACAAGCATATGGCCCACAAGAAACATTATTCCAATAATTAAGTATACTGTTTTTTTCCTACTTCTATTTGAAGAAGTCCCAATATTGAACAATTTCATGTATGAATAATTCATTCCTTCTAATAGATAGATAGATTAAATATCTTTCGTTCAGAACTTTTTTTTCGTCAACCAACTGTAACCCTAAGAAGTCTTCTGCAAATTGGTGACATCTAGAACACGAAGGCCTTACTATTTTCGTATACAGAACTAGTCTTCGATTCCAAAAAAAAAACACTGTTGAACAAGTGATTCTGCTCTAGCGCTCTCTTCCAGGTAATTTATATCGGCACAGAGTCCTATTAAATTTTCATCATGGTGTGACAATTCCTTGACAGGGGTTTTGGATCGAAGGTTTTGGAGTTTCGCCTCGTACACATACATACATGGTCCTATATCTGTTTCCGAAGCAAAAACCCTCGTAACATTGATTTATATGGAGAACTACAGCATAATGTACTCTCAAGTCGCAACGAAGGATGAACCCGGAAATAAGTGAAGGCATGCCGTGTGCCAGAGGACGTGCTGTGTGCCCTGCGAATTCAACATCGTACTTTGAAAATACATAAAGATAGAACAATGCGATATGTGTAACTGAATTCGCGAATGTTATCTTTCCATTTGTCTTGTTTCCTTTCAAGTTTCCCGGATGAATTCGTTGGCGGAAAATAGTTTTCACTGCGAAGGAACTTCACCAATACAATGCAGTTCAATGATAAAGTAGTTTCATAGGACCAAATAATATGGGTATACTTAACAATAACAATTTTTTATTGACAATATTCTACTCTTTTAAATATGTGATATAATCCAGCTAAGTCTTCGTCCTATCTTCCGTAATTTTTGGCGTAGAACTCTGTTTATTTCAGGACAGATATACCGTCAGACACAAACTCATGGTATACTTTGTTTCTTTGTTCAAACATAAGCTCATCAAATATGTTTCGAAGGAAACCTTCATCATCTATAGGGGTAGTTTAAATCGTGATAAACAGAAAAGTAAAATGTCATAATAGGAAGTAGAATAAAAATAGTATATAACATACCGGTTTGTAATGGAAAATCATCTTAAATTATCAACATGTGGAAGAAAAGGTTAATATTGAAAAAGAGATAATCCTAGTCCTAATCACGACTAGGATGTTGGACCGCAACTAGTGCGGGCAGTCTTTAACGAGACTCTCGAAATTCGAGATTTCTCGTCTCGATTTCGAGAATGGGTATTTTCGAGAACGAGATCGAGAAAAACATTTCGAGATTTTTCGAGATCGAAAAATTATTTCGAGATTTCTCGCTCTGAAACTGAAAATCATCAAAATAATAAAGAATTGAAAAGTTTCAAGCTGTCAAACTGAGTCTGTTCATTAATACATTCTGGTTCTAAATTCCTAATAGCCTTGTTTACTTCAAGAGTTTCTAAAAGATTGAGTGTTTTACCTTTATTGCAAATTTGTATGAATTTTCGGTCAGTTTTGGGAACAAAATTGTGTTTTTCATTTATGAAATGGTTAGAAAAAACTGAGTGAGAATAAATCTTTTCATCTTTGGAGTTGGAATCTATTAGTCTAACGTGTTCAGCAAGATGAGTTCTGATATTGCGGCCTGTTTGACCAATGTAACATACATTACAATCAGGATTAGATGAACACCTGTCTTATCCAACATTTGAATTTTGTCTTTGGAATTTAAAAAAAAAAACAAATTGAAATCATTGAATGTTTTCAATGAAATAGAGAAATTACCTAGCAAGGCGTTCTTCAATGTTAATGATAGGGGACCAAAATTATCATCGAAAGTAATGCCACGAGTGCTTAAAATTTTATTGAAAACTTTTTATTTTCTATGAAATCTCTCTTTGTTTGGCAAAAGGAAATAACTAAATTCGGTTTGTTTGAATGTTTTTGCCAAATAAACGTGTTTGAGTGAGGAAATTAAAAATTTATCGATATAATTTGAAGAACGAGTTGTATTTGGAAAGATTACTTTTTCCGACGGTCTGAAAAGTGAATAACCATTGATAATAAGGTAACTTTTCATTCTTTTTGAATATAATTCATTATAACGTTTAATATGACAGTTAGGTAAATAAAATTTTATTGAGGACTAGGCACTTTTATCGAGGGTAATACCACGAGTGCTCGCAATACTATCGATAGTAATTCTGTCGGAAATCACCAAGATCAAATTGCTCAAAGCAATTTGATCGAGTTTTAGATTTCTGACAGAATTAACGATAGTATTGTGAGCACGAGTTGTAATTTCACGAGCCAACAAAGTTAGGAAAACGTATATTCTTGTTCATTTTAGTTCAACGAATAAAAGCTGTCAGACTGACATTTACCATGTCATCCTTGCTAGCAAAATATGTCCTTCATTGTTGTAT
Source organism: Chrysolina americana (assembly GCA_958502065.1). NCBI lineage: Eukaryota > Metazoa > Arthropoda > Insecta > Coleoptera > Chrysomelidae > Chrysolina > Chrysolina americana. Next base: position 48,924,386 of record OY293417.1, on the reverse strand, counting down.
GCATGCGTGGTCGCCATGAAGACGTGGTATTACCGGCTCAAAAGTAAGGAACTGTGTACTTTCAGTGAAACATCATTTGTATTGGTTCTCATATCGCAGGAGATGCAAGTTTCATATAGCGAGTGAAATTATCAGTATAAAACCGAATAATTGGCCAGAATAATTCGCTGCTATTGGTTGAAATTCCAGAAACGTCAAAATTTGACATGTGAAAAAAATAATCAATGGAAAAAATACCCGTTTAAGTAAAAAACCGTGTTGGTGTACTATTTTGACACGTATGTCAAAACCACAATACTTTTTTAATCGAATTTGCGATAGTGTAGCACTATTCTGATCCTTTGGAATCATTTTAAGGGGTTCAAGGCTCTCTGGACCGAAAAATATAATAAGTGTTCTGACAGATGGAATATCAATATTGAGAGTGATTTTTTCAAAACTATAATTATATACAGGGTCTTACGTTCGAAAATCGTAAGTTGATATAATAGCCGGAAAAAGCGAACAATGAAAAAAATTCCAAGTATTGTGAAAAGTATCCTCTAGAGGGCATATTCAATGTTCCATTTTTCAGAAGAGTATCAAGACAAACATAGGGTAAATATGAGCTGCACTATAAGTCTGTGTCACATGGTATATAACAGGGATGAGTAGATCTTATGAAATAATACTTGATTAACTAGAAACTGATTTATTTTTCCTTCGTATGCCATAATCGCTTATTTGTTATAACATATCGGAGTATTTTTCATCCTCGATAATTTTGAATGTTGAAAAAATTGAAAACATGGCGAGGATGAGTCTGAATTACACCTTCTTCTTCATTCCACACATTATTTCAAAAAGGATAGTTTTGGTGAGTCTTGAAACGAGAAGTGTGATGAAAAATGTGAGCTTGCCTTATTAGTTCAGTCGACAGGTTGAAAAAAAGGGGGTTAGGTGGAAAAAGGTCGGAAGTCAATGAAACTTCAGGAGGTTCTTCAGGGATGGTTAATCAACATTTTCTCAAGTTTTGAACCTCGAAGACCCTGTGCGAAAAAAGTAGGGTGGGGAAAACTGCAAAATTTTTGACCTCTCTCCGGTTTTTCCTCGATAACTTTTTACTCTTACGTCCTACGGAAAAAATATATTAAAACTTTTTTGTAGAGCGTAAAATTTTAAACAATTTTGACTGAAAAAACATGCTTGTATGTGAATTCGCTACCGAGATATGGCATGTCCAAAAAAAAGGTCATGTTTCAAAATTTGCTAAGAAATGACAGAAACTTCAAGAGCTGAAGGTTTCTACTGTTACTTATTGAACTTCTTATATATACTCTGAGTGGTTGAACACTCTCTGTCCCATTTTTACCAATCCGTAATTTTAATTTTCTCATTACCTAATTTGACTATTCTACCTGAGGTACTTATACCCTTCTATAATTACTATTTTTCGATTTCTTCTTATAATTAATAATTAATAGAGTCATGTTGAAAGAATAAAATGAAAAGTGAACTAATATGACCTCAAAAATCGAAAACAAATAGGTCTAGGTAGCGCAGGTAGAATAGACAAATTTCAGCCTTCTATGTTGAATATTGGCTCATCGTTTGCATTCCGCAGTTCCACAGGAGCAGTGTTCTAACATCTATTGTTTTCCAGCTTTTTACTGCTGTAGCTGATCGCACACTCTCCTCGGCCCGATACTCTCTTGTCTTTGGGAGGAACGACTTGACACCTGGTGGGCAAGCAGGGGTGGGGGTTATCTAAAGTTGGTGATTCCAAGTAGGAATTATAATAGCAACTACATTTCATCATAATTCTGGTATAATAGAAGAAATAGGGTGGAATTCTGCATTTTGTGGCAAAATTTGAAAAATTACCTATTCTTCGAAGTGCCATATCTCGGTAACAAATTGACACACAAACATGTTTGAGGAAACAAATTTGACGATCTACAAGAAAGTACAACGACGTTTTTGCTGTAGAACGTAAGGCAAAAAAGTTATTGAGGAAAAACCACACCAAGGTCCCCCCTCCTTTTTTAGCACAGGGTCCTCGAGGTCCAAAACTTGAGAAAATGTTAATCAACCATCCCTGAATAACATGTTGAAGTTTCATTAACTTCCGACCTTTTTCGATCTGAAACTACCTGTCGACTGAACTATATACAATTATGGCATCAGGGAAAAGGTATCATCACCCGATGCTTCCTTGGGACATACTTTCAGTTTTTCCTAAATATCTCAGTAACCTTTACATTTGGGCAAATGCATGGAATGTTATAACTTTTTGAAGAAAAAAAAAATATATCTTATTTTTTTTACTTTCGGCAACCTGTATCTCAGAGGAAAAGGATATAAATTGATGAACACTCTTCTCCTCGAAGTGAGGCAAGGAATCTGTGTACTCAGTTTGTTGTTCTTCTGACACCCTGAATACAGGGTGGGCCATAACGATTGCAGCATATGGGAAATTTTGTTATCACAGGTATAAAAAATACGTCATAGGGGATGGTTCTGCATATTGGAAAACCAAATAATCGATTTTGACATATGTCACGTGACTACCAATACGGCGGCAATTTGGGAAAATTGGTTACGACTTGTCAAAAGTGGGTTATTTGTAAAGATAGCAAAAAAAGTTATTTGAGAAAGTTGTTTATAATTATTTAATTTTAGGTCATCATGCGGAATTTGAGATATCTATTCAAAAGAATCGAAATTTACGTTTTCCAAATATTTTTTTATTAATTGAAAAACGCTCCTTTTTTCAATTAAACCTTGAAGCCAGGCACAGAAAACAAACCTAAAATCGTAATCTCGGTCATTTCAAACCAGTTTTTTTGCATTTCCTCAAAACTCTTCACACAGTAGAACTATGAACATACTTTTGTAGTGTTCTCCGAGTATCAAAATCAATTCAATCTTTTCTTGTTTTGTAAGTATAGGTGACATTAAAAAAAAATCCAACTGTTTCCGTCTTGTAAACAGAACTGTCACAAACGCTTCTCTATTTACTATATACCACAAAACAAGACACATTTTATTTTGACATTCACAAATCAGTCGAACAATATTGTTTATTTCAAAGCTTATTTGACTTTATTTCTAACAACAATGTTCTCTATGGAGCGAAAGGTGTACATCTATGTGGAATTCAAGTGATATTTTTGTTCAGTGATAACACTTGAAATTAAGTTGATTAGGGATGATTATGATTTGCTAATTACTTAGTTTTGGATTCTAGCCCTCAGAAGTCTGATAGATAAATATCGTGTTCTTTTTTACTTTTCATGTTTGTTCTGATTTATAAAATAAAGTTAGATAAATTAGAAAATCTCAAGTTCCTACATTGTACTGCGGAATACATATTGTTTTCCTTCTTTTCCACAAAACTAGATTACGGTCGAGATAACTGGTCTATTTTGAATCTTCAAGTTTAAAAGTTTCAAAAAAATCGAACGAAGTTAGAAGATATAAGCCATAGCAACTGCAGGAGTCATAGTTTTTGAAATTTTGCACTACCATATGTGAATATACCTAAAAAGTACCATTTAATTAATTACATAATATTATAATGATCCCAAAATATTAGTTGTCACCAAAAAAGTAGCGTTTTTTTATTCAATAAAAGAATAATTGGAAAAAAATTGCGAATTTAATTTTTTTTTTCGAATTCCGCATGTGGGACTTACATTGAATTGAAAAAAACTTTCTTAATTATCTTTTTATGCCATCTTTACAAATAACCCCAATTTTGGCAATTCGTAATCAATTTTTCCAAATTGCCGCCCTATTGGTAGTCACGTGACATATGTCAAAATCAATTATAAAGTTTTCCAATATGCAGAAACGATCCCCTATAATGCATTTTTTGAAACTTTGATAAAAAAAATTCATATGCTGTCATCGTTATGGCACACACTGTATGTGATCATCCACTCATAAAGATAGTTTAATGACCTAAACTGGTGGACAATTATAAGGTTATCCGTGGAACATAGACTAATGGGTTTTGCTTCATTCTATTCTCAGAGACATAAAAGGCTTCTGTGGAAATATTAGATTCGTTCAAAAAATCTACATTCGTATAGATATTGAAAACAATTGAACATTGCGTTTCACCTTCTGAAATAACTGAGATAAAAGGATGTTCATTCAAGACATCCAAATTGAAATATCTATTGAAAATCGAGCGTGCGAACACCTAACTTTCTCTAACCGACATGTCAAACCTCTGATGACCCTCAAAACTCATCTTGAATATGAAAATAATCATATAGCTGCCCAACGAACTTGCTCTCGCCAAGGAGCTTCGATTCGTTTCTTGTTAACTTTGTCATTTTTCTTACAATTTTTAGGTTATGAATTTGAAAAAATCGGCATTTTTTATTTTCCCTTAACTTTGAAAACACCGAATAACTACTTGCTACTGTAGATATTCCGGAAAACTTTCTACTTCGCCTCTCGATTATTAGCCCTTGCGAGATATTTATTGCACCAATTGTCTTCCTTCCTTCTAATATTACCGCTTATCTCTGGAAGTGGCCATATTTGGATTTTCGCCCTCTTCATTGAAATGACCACCGTTATTTACGATGCACGAACTTTGTTCTCAACAAGCCTAATTAGATCATTCCCCATTTTCATTACGGTAATTGGAAAGTTAAGACAACTTTGAGCACATATCATCCGCGGTCAGCAATGAATGATAATGCGTGGAGTTACATTACTGAAAGTTGTTTTTTGATCATCAAGGGGAGCTTAACGATATTAAAAAAGGATTGCGGTGGAGAAGTTTCTATATCGTAAACGCATTAGAAATATTAAGGGCTGCCGTCGATTTGGACCTATGAGTTTAATTGAAAAATGTCGATCTCAAAATGTGAACTGGCGACCATGAATGACTGTCTGCGCATTGCAATTTGGTGAAAGCATACAGATATCAGCACATACGAAGTGTTTGGACTCAGATGGAACGAACTTTTTGAAAAAGAGTGACAAGATCTAGGGTATGCGTAATGATGACCATGCAGGCATTTCTTTGGCAAATCATAGGGACTTGAACTCACCCATGACTGTTCACAGCACTAGTGAAGCCCTCAATATCTCATGGAGCCCTCTTGTGGTAGCCAAAGGCAGAGCAAGTGGCAACCAGAGGTACATTGGCTAATTTACAAAGACTAGCCATGCTTGGAGTCACTGGAGTCACTTGGAGTCCAGGGGTTCTAAGATTACTCTGGGGTTGACTCTGAACCCACCTCCCCCATATCTGCATATTGTTGCAAAGGTGAGTATGAAAGCCTCCAGACTTAGGTGTTTGTGCCAATGAAGAAGCATCCAGGATGGGGCATATGAATAAGCAAGAGCAGAGGCAGCAACAGAACTCATTTGACAAGATTCAGTTTGTGGAATCACGTTTGGGGACACTAAGCTGGACACAACGAAATGGGTTGATAACCATCATCAATTTTCCTCGCAGGATGTCTCAGGAAATACCCACGGAAACATTATAATTATGATCGGACCAACCAAGCCGCTACCAAAGAAGCTACTTGGACTGAATCGGAACTCTACCAGGAAATTGTTAGGACTCCCGATCTCATAAAGTATACAGATGTATACATGCATGTTGTTGGCCCGGTGTATGAACATATATATGAGCAAAGAATGAATGAGGCTGGCTGCAAGAAGAACCTGTTCATCGACTGCTATAGCAGTACTCCATACAATTTGATCGTAACCTTCCCATGTCCTGGATTGATATCTGCAAGGCGTTTGATAAGCATTTGCTCAGATGTCTTGCTATACAAAGTCAAATAGTGCGATGCATTCGATGATTAATGCCACTCTGGAGGACTTGCTTTACTATAAGATTTGGTTAAGTCAGAGTCCAAACAAGCAGAGATAATCATTAGGTGGCGGTGTTTCTGTATAACTCCCTCAGCCGTCTCACTATTGCCATTGCCCGTTGCATTCGGAAAAACTCGTGCAGACAACTGAGGCACTCTCAGCATCCATTGGCACGAGATCACCTATCTATTTTACATGGATGGACTCAAACTATATTTCTGGAAGAAGTCCATTTCAAACTGTATGCCTCGGAAGGAAAGGATCTACATGAGTTCTTGAGGGTGGTGGAGGTGTACGAAATGGCTTCTTTATAGGAGCTTGCATCCTAGATCTTCTTTTACACGATCAAACTTTCCCAGATAAGCAATGGGCTTTCGGGTTTGGAGTGACTTCATAAAGGAATAATACTGGATGGAACCTGTAAAGTCATCTAGATCCCTTCTCTACATGGTCCGCGACCATGAACAAGCATTTATCTACAAGGCAACAGCTAGTACAGCGATGAACTTAGTCTCATGTTCAGGAAAAAGCTTACAGTGAAGCTGCGGAGACTGATATACTCCTACAGCTATACAAGCAATAGCCTATTCATATGGCCTTCTTCAAGAACATTGAAGATCACTCCTCAGGTCAAGTGGGCTGAAGTGGGGGACCGGGGGATTCATAATGGCCAACCCGGATGGTCTTCAACAACCTGGTCTACCGTATTGGCGCGATAGGAACAATAGAGCATATCATAAGGCGTCCGAGACCATAAAATGTATTTCCAGTGAGCTTGCCCACCTCACGCGATCTCAGCCTGTATCCACAGGCATAACGCATCGCTACGACTCTTAAACTGTCATTTTCGATACTCGGTATAGACGAGACACTAGTGTCGCGCATTGCTCGGGGGGACGTTGAGTCCGCTGTAGAGAATGAGATGAACCGAATCTATTGACACTACTCATTCCCCACCCTCAAACAAATACAAATCTGTTGTATTCCACTTCGACCATCAAAGTAAGACGATTTTCGTCATATATTTTTGGTTTCTGGCGAAACTAACATCATCTACGGACTAAATATCGAACTTCAGTATTTAAACTCCTTGGTGGATTCTATAAATCGTACAGATTTGACGTAATACGGCAGAAACCTTAGCCGGACAAATGCAGACGACCGTCATCCTTTGTTTGCTCAGGGCACAAGATTCTTGGACCAAGTAGTCACTAACTCCACGAACTTTGGGAGTACCTATTTGGGTAAATGACACAAGCGCGTCTTCCAGATATATCGGAATATATGCTGGAATATGGGAAAAATAAGTATTGCAGAAAGTAAGACAACAAATACCGAAACATCAAAAATCAAATCAAAATCAATTTATTCATCATCGAAGTCAATGTTGATTAAGTACTCACTGGACTAGTAATGAAAAAACATAACGTCAACTTTACCTGCAATGTTTTCACATTTTTCATACTTACTTGAACAATGAAAAACAAAAAAGTTGTATTCAAAACATAATGAAAAGTCCTGCTGACGATTTCGTAATCATTAATTATAAAGCAAATAAAACTTGCTTCGTTCAAATCATGGACATTGAAAACTGCGGCGGAGAAGTACGAGAAAATGCTATACTCCCTGGAGCTTTCATAACTTTTTGTCAGGTCTCCACTTTTCCAAAAATAGCAAAACTTTGGAACTCCTTGGCTAGATTTATACTGTCCAAGATGAGGTTGTATGTCCACCACAGGGATATCTCAAACGGCAATAGTTTAGGTTGAATGTAGAAAAAGAGGAGTAATTGAGGAATAGAAGTAAAAAATGTCCCAAAAGATTTATTTGATTTACAAATATACTTAGAAAAACTGAATTTTTCGATTTCTGGAACGAGATAAAAAAATATTTATTCACAAAAACGTTTTATAAGCTTCATTCTAAATTCAATGATGTTTCACACATCGAAATTTAATCATTTGTTAGATCACGAAATTTTCAAGATATTTTCAGTACGGATCTGAATTGAAATTTTTTTAAAAATCATATCCTAGATCGGAAGAAAATCAATAGTTTGCCATGTTGAATGATTTGTGAAAATACAGTGTGTACATAAAGTAAGGAATAAATGCATTATGTAGAAAAGGAAAAGCTTTTCGGAAAAACCCTTAGACTCGTCAAATTTTGTTTCAAGATGCGCATCTTTTGGAGTCCTAGTTGTAATGGTGACGTCATTACTCTTACGGAAATGTCATCATCGTTTTTTTTTCAAATGACAACCTATGTGTTTGACAGTGTCATTTGAAAGCGCATATTGTTCTCCACACAGCACATCAAGAGTTTTGTCATGTTACATAAGGAAATTTTCGAGAAAATTATTGATATCATGATTTTATATGAGTTTATTTTACACAGTTGATTGCACAAACTAATTGATCAAATGTTCAAACTGAAGTCCTTCCTGAGCCTGTGGCCTACATTCTCGTTGGACCTTCGTGATAGTTCGTGGAGTAATATTGTTACATTCATTTGTAATCCTAGTTTTCAATTCCTCGATATTATCTGGTCTAGTTTTGTACACGACATTCTTTAGATGGCCCCAAAGAAAAAAATCTAATGGAGTAAGGTCCGGAGATCTTGGAGGCCATTCAATAGCACCACGCCTACCTATCCATCTATTGGCAAAGACTTGGTCAAGATACCTTCTAACATCAGATGCGTAATGCAGCGGTGCACCATCCTGCTGGTACCATAAGTTTTCATTTGGTATAGCAGGGTTATTTGCGTTAGGAAATAAGATCACCAGACTGGGTATAACATAATCCTGTAGGAATTGAAAGTATCTTGGACCATTTAAGGTTTCTTCGAAATAGTGGGGTCCAATTATTCTGTTTTCTACAATCGCCGCCCAAACATTTATTTTCTGAGTATACTGTGTGTGATGTTCTCTCATCCATTTTGGATTCTCCTTAGCCCAGTACCTGCAATTCTGCCGATTCACTGTTCCTGTTAGTGTGAAGGTAGCTTCATCAGAGAAGGCAATATTTTTTACTAGCAAAGGGTCGGCATTGCATAAATTCATTAACGTTTGGCAGAACTGCATCCGTCGGTCTGGATCGTCCTCGGAAAGATCTTGGGTCAGAGTCATCTTATAGGGATGCCACTTTTCCAATTTTAAAGTTTTATGTGTAGTTGTAACTCGGATATCTAGATTTTGGCTCAGGCTTCTTAGGCTGTTGTATGGATTTTCCTCCATTGCTAATATAACATTCAATTTGTCCTTCTCATTGATTTTAGGACGCCCAGCTTTAGGAAGATCATCAACACTACCAGTGTCTCGAAACTTCATCTCAACTTTGCTCACTGCCGATTGAGTTATGGGCCTATCCGGGTATTTAGTATTGAACAGTCCAACTACTTCTTGTTGCGTTCGTACTCTATCACCGTATCCAATCATCACCAGAATTTCGATTCTCTGAGTAACAGAAAGGCGCATTTTTTTCTTAATTGTTTCGAAAAGAAGTGAATCAATGAAATATGAACTTTCAAACTGTGGCTTACGTCAACCAAACGTCTGAATCAGCAAGGTATATTTTTACCATAATAAAAAGGGTGATTTTTTTAGGGCTCAGCAAAAACGAACACACCAGTGGCGTGCTAATAGAGAACTTTACAAAGTTAGGCAGGACTTTATTTTGAACCCTTCATCAATTAGTTTGTTCAACTAACCGAATAAAGTTAACTTTAAATAAATAAATCATTAATTTTCTCGAAAATTTCCCCATGTAACATGACAAAACTTTTGATGTGCTGTGTGGAGAAAAATATGGTATTTTAAATGACACTGTCAAAACTATAGGTTGCCATTTGAAAAAAAAATCGATGATGACATTTCCGGAAGTGTAATGACGTCACCATTCCGACTAGGACTCCAAAATATGCGCATCTTTAAACAAAAGTTGACGTGTCCAAGGATTTTTCCGAAAAGCTTTTCCATTTCTAGATAATGAATTTATTCCTTACTTTATGTACACACTGTATATATCTTCATTATTCCTGATTACCTAAAAACCCGTATTTTTATCAAACAGGGCCGTATTAAAAAACTAATATTAATGATTAATGTCGATATCGAAACATCGGACAGTAAAATTGATATTACCACAAGAAAGCTTATGAAATGTTTTGTTGAAGAATTATTTTTCTTCTTGTTCCAGCTCTGACGTTAAACCCGGAAAAAAAATTGAAAGTCTGTTATTCCAAAATAATTTGAGTTTCAAAAATATTTTTGAAGTTTCAATTTCAATATTACTATGGCTCTGAAGGGACATGGTAGAATTTTTTCCATCTCATGATTATGAGTTAGTTATCTCATTATAATGGCTATAATGGCTTACGGTGTCTCATAATTATGATATAATTCCACTCATAATGACTTACGCCATCTCATAATAATAAGATAGGTCTAAGTCATTAAAATGAACGAGATACCGTAAGTCATAAAAATGAGATAACAGAAAATTTGGACACAAGATTTTTGCTAGTGCTGCGTTGCCTTGCTGACTTATGAATCATATCTGAATTTAGTGAAGACTAAATACGTGCATCACGCATCAGCGATATACAGTGAGTCTGCTTAAGTTGGCTACATATGGGAAACTCTTTTATTATTGATTTACGAAAAAAAAAATTGTTGATAAAAAGTTCTGTATAGTCTAAAACCCAAGATGCAATTATCAGATATCCAATTTCGTCAATCTTATACGAGGTATGTCCAAAAATATGAAATTTTGTCAAGATTAAAGTAACTTTATATTTCACAAAAAAATTTTCATTATAAAAAGATAGTTACAATTAAAAACTGTGTTTTAGTATGCAATTACATCCTTCTAATTGAGAAAATAATTTTTTTACAAATTTTTCTCAAATTCTCAATACCGAACATTTATCATTTAAAATTTATTTAAATCATGTTGACCTCTCCGGTCTGTTTAGAAATTAATAAGCAAATTTTCATAAAACTGAATTCAAATGTAATATTAACAATTTCAAAAATTTGTAATTTTTTTTTTTTTTCTAATTGAAAGGATGTAATTACATATTGAAACATAGTTTTTAATTCCGAACAATTTTTTATAATAACAATTTTCGATATTGTGAAATACAAAATTACTTTACACTTGGGTAAAATTCATGTCTTTTGACATTCCTCGTATAAGATTGATAAAATTCAATACCTGATGGTTGAATCATGGGTTTTAGACCATGCAGAACTTTTTATGAAGAATAACTTTTTTTCGTAAAATCAATAATAAAATAGTTTCCAACTTAAGCAGACACACTGTATACTATAGTACTTTGAGAAATAATATGGGAATAGAAAATTGGAACAGTGAACAGATGCAAGTTCATTTTGATAGCAATAATATCTAGAAATTATATATTTTTCGCTCATCTGTATGGTAGTAGTCCACACAAATCTTTTTTATGTAACTGACATAGATATTAGTAATTGAGCGCCAGTTTTAAACAAAACCCCTGAAAAACTGAAGCCCCAACACTTTCGAGTTCTAATAATTATTCACTTGATTTTGCCTTTAACCGGTTATTTAATGCTAGATACATCATCTAGGTATTGGAAATCTAAAATTAAATATTAACTAATCTAACCTAAGAAACCTACATGCTTTTTTTGTGCTTAGAAATACATAACGAAATAGGAAAATCAGCACCTGTTGGCAACGTTGTAAAGTATTGATTCATTATTATGACTCAAGTGATCTCCTTATAATGATATAACATAAGTCATTATAGTGAGTTAACTATCTCATTGTAATGAGATAACAAACTCATAATTATGAGATGAAAATAAAATCTACCATGTCCCTTCAGAGCCATCGTAAAATATAGATGGGCTTTCGAATACACAACTTTCATCCAATTTCCCCAAAAGTGAATGTCTATCACCGTTTCCGATATCCCCGTGGTGGACAACCTCATCTTGGACTTACTGTTTTTTCTGAAACTTTCAATCCCATCAGAAATCTAAAATCAACACCAATTTCTTCATTCTCATCTTTTTTTTTATGTTTCAACAATTTTTTCTTTCGTGCCAACTCGAAGGTAAGTATTTGAAAATTTCCAGTTGTGTACTCCGACTTTCAACATCCTGAATATCGAAAAGTTTCGATAAATGTATGTCTGAAACTCTAAGAATTTATTAAAACTTTCCTACAAAAATATCATGGTCGGAAAATTACAGAATCACATTAATGCCCAGTTCATCGTCGAATGAACGAAATAATGTGAACCTCTGCCATAAATCAGTTTACAATAAAACCCGAATAATTCGAAGAATTTCAAGAAGTATTAATCCGAACTGAACACAAGTTTACTAAATTCGATCTCGTTGATCGCCCGCCTCCCGAAACTTGGCCATCAATTTCGTAGGAGTTAACCTGAAGACTGTGGATGTTTATAAAATGCCTAACATAGTTGATCATAGCTGCTGCGGGCCATACTTGGAAGATGCTGAGTTCACTGAGTTTCAACTTGCAACTCCTGGCTGGCTAGCAGCTTTCGAAGTTTATGTGGTTGACCCTCTAAACTTGGGGTTTCATCAAGAATACATGCAAAACTGCTTTCATCGTGTACGCCTCCCCGCTCGGATTGCTTGTAAATCGCTCTGTAATGTTCCATATAAACCACTTGCATCTGTAGATCGTATACTTGTTAGATTATCTAACGGATTTCGGGTAATATTTTCGATGTTCGAATATTGGAATATCGCTATGGCGTTGCATACGTTATAGGTTGTGGTTACGGGTTTGTTTTGTTTTTGCAGCTGTTTGGAAGGTCGAACAAATAATGTGTTCCATGTATGAGAAAATTCTTTCGAATGGCCCAGTGCTTTTCAAAATCCATGTCAAAGTAGGTCGTACATAATTTTTTCTTTGTTAGAATGTGAAAGCATTATTTGCCTCATAATCATTTTCCTCTAATGAATACAACAAAGTTCGAAAAGTATTAACCAAATTGCACAAAGAGTTTCGACAGTGTCAAAATACTGTCCTCCCCACACATTCCCACCATGACTAGGTATACATATTGACTTATTTTTATGTCAAAACTTCCATTGGATTATTCGCTGGTTTTGTCTTCAAAAAAAAGAAAAATAGTTTCATCGAATCTGTTCCACTACCGATATACTAATTTCAACAAGTGGTTAGTACCATCAGCTGTATAATATCATTTCTAGAATATTGGCGTTTCTCTCTTCCAGGTTGATCTACGAGACAAAATGTGCCAGGCAAGCATAGTACAAAATCCACCAAGTCACATAGATTAAATTAGTTTCTAAGAGCGGCTACATTTATGCAATTAATTTGCAATGCAAGACAGGTATCGCAAGGCAATGTAGAAATTGTGTTTTACATTTATGCATTTATGCAATTATTATTGTTGTGTTGCCAGCATTTATACCAACATAATGACGGAAAGTCAATCATCAAATATACACTTATTGCTTTATTCATTCAACATTTACTTACGTCGCTGCCATTTTCCGCCTATCATTAACGCTTTTGACAAATTTTCTATTTCTTTTTTAAGTTAGAGTTATAGGTTAGGAGTCGTTCGAAAACCAATATCTACAGGTACTATGGTGTGCTGTGTACTATTGGCATTGAATTTCTCACCAGGAAAATCACTAGAATTGCTCACGAATTGCGTAAAGATTTCAACCAGTCGAAATTTTTTGGGCTTGCACGAAACTTGCATGGGCGCAAGCGCAATGTGAAATTTAGTCTTGCATGGCACAAAACTTGCATGAAAATAGCACAACTCTAAATGATTTGGCAAGTGGCAACTATACAGGGCTATTCAAATTCGACCCCCACCCTTGGGATCTCCTAAACTACAGGAGATACGTCGAAGCTTAAATTGGGGCAAAGTTGCGTATTCTGGTGCTTAACAAAATACTGTTCTGAAACTTGGAATATTCCGAGTATTTCCGGAAATATCGAGAAAAATAGGAATTTTAGTTTTTATTTTTTTCTATCGTTAATTGACAACATAGCTCAAAACCAGAAGTACATTATCAATGATACTTTTTTCAGCTACACGTTTTTAAAAAAAGTTGATGATGAATTCCAGAAGACGAAACGTCGGATAGTAAATGTGAACATGACAACGTGTAGCTGAAAAAAAGTATCAATGAAAAGGTACTTTTGGTTTTGAGCTATGTTGTCAAATAACGATAGAATAAAATAAAAACGAAAATTCCGATTTTCAGTTTTTTCCCGATATTTCCGGAAATACTTGGAATTTTCCATGTTTCAAAACAGTATTTTGTTAAGCACCAGAATACGCAACTTTACCCCAATTCAAGCTTCGACGTATCTCCTGTAGTTTAAGAGATCCCAATGGTGGGGGTCGAATTTGAATTGCCCTGTAGATATCGGAGGAAAAATACCCCATTAGGTTAGGTTAGGTTTGAACGTGAGTGGGCTCATATCAGGCCCTCCACTGCGGCCAATGGCCTATTGTGGCTCACCCTATGGTTATATTTCTCCCAGTATATCCAATCTCTTAACGGAATAGAGGAGTATGTTGGGAGAACAATTTACCAGGTTCTCTGGCCTTACTGTTGTATTGCCAAATGTTGAAAATCTGGTTCTGGCCGCTACGGGGCATGTACATAAAATGTGCTTAGCCGTTTCATCCTCCTCCATGCATAGGCGGCACTCTGCATCTTGTGCAAGTCCGATTTTATGCATGTGGTGTTTGAGTTTGTAGTGGCCAGTGAGCAAACCTACTATAACTCTGAGATGTGCTCTACTGAGTTCTAGCAGCTTGTCAGAGTCCTGTTTTTTCCTTGTGCAAGCAATAAATGCTTTGGAATGGGCTAGGCCCGGTAGACTACGCCAGTACTCGAGTCTTTTGTTGTCAGCCCAGGATGTAATGACATTCTTGGCAGTGCTATGTGCTATACCGATTACCGGTTCTGGCCCAGTGAACATTGTTTCGGCCCCCCCTTTTGCTAGGGCGTCCGCTATTTCGTTTCCTTCTAGGCCCGTGTGACCTGGTATCCAGACTAGGTTAACGTTGTTGCGTTGTGCCCTATTATAGCTAGTTTGCAAGCATTTCATTAAGATAATTAAAAAAAAATATTCCTACACTTGCAAATCTTTAATGTGATGACCGCCAATGAGGTTGACAGTGCCCGAGTGCTCTGTTTCTTTTGTAATAGTTCGGCAGTAAACAAAAAAGTAAAGTGTAGCAATTGCCAAGTAGTATTCCACAACAGCTGTGCGAAAAAATTGAGGAAAAAGTGTTGCGATAAACAGTCATTTATAGAAGATGACGCTGATGAAGCAGTATCCAATAAATACGTCAATTTCGAGGACAAATTATTTGACACGAATGTGACTATTTTCCAAGACATCATCAAAAAACTTCAAGAAAAAATCAATTAATTGGAGAAAGAAAATTATGAACTGAAAGAAAAAGTGAAGAAGGATCTTACAATCAAAATTCCTGAAATGACCCTCAAAGAAATCATTGATACACTTAAAGAACAGTTCAGAAGTGAATTTTCTATGCTTCATGATAAAATTAATCATTTAGAGAATATTATTTCTAAACCGAATCCTAGTGAGAATGCACAGAAGATAAAAAATGATAATTATCTAAAAAAAGCATTCAAAGAAAAAACCCAAACAAATGATAGGCATTTAAACACTGAATATTTGGCTACTGGGTCTGATACAAGGAGTTCCAAAACAACTATGGCAGAAAGGAAACAAGGTGAATCAAGTAAAAGTACTCTACAATCCCTAGAGAACTATCAAATGACATTATTGGATAATGTAATTAATCTTACCACTCCAGAAAATGACAATGATCAAAAAAATGAAATAATAGCAAATGACAATTGGCAAATAGTTCAAAGCAGAAGGCGAAGTAGGAAGAACGTGGGTGAACTAGATGACAAGACAGAAAATTTCAAAGGAGTAAGCCAAAAAATTTGGCTGTACCTATACAAAGTATCTCCCAATGTAACAGAGGATGATGTGAGGGCATTTGTGAAGAAGAGAATCGAAAAAGAAAATGAAAATTTGATTGTGAAAGAATTAAAGGAACCAGGGGAGTTGAATTCTTTCATGGTTGCGGCAGAGTTCAAATACAAAGAGGAACTGCACAAGCCTACATTCTGGCCAAGAGGTGTATTCTTTAGAAGGTTTAACTTCAATTTACATTAAAAAAAATATAAAACCAGAAATATAATAATCAGAGAATCTGAAACTGACAGATCCGAATCAAAACCAATAAAAATAAGTGATTGAAAAAGAAGATAAGTCACTTGTTGTCATGAATTTCAATATCCAGGGATTAGGAAAAAAACGAACTCATTTAGAATTGCTTTTAGATCAATTTGAAATAGATATTTGTTGTATTTCAGAACATTGGTTGAGGACTAACGAGATTGATGAATTCAGTTTGGAAGAATATTGTTTGAAAAGTCAATACTGTAGAAAAGATTTTATACGGGGTGGAGTTTTTATACTTGCAAAAAATAATCTGCATATGAGGTCGATGAATAACTTGCAGTGTTTAGAAAAAGATTTTGAAGCTAGGTTTTTGTGACTTGACGTCGGGGTCTCAATCTGCCTACTCCCCATGTCTCGTCACTGGTTCTCTCTAAGGTCTCAATCTGCCTACTCCTTCGAGAGAACTGAGGAATTGTGGGTTGAGGAACTGTATTTATAGTGGAACTGAGTTGGCGCTAGATGAGCTGTGTGCGGGAACTTGGTTGGCGCTAAGTGAGCTGTGTGCGGGAACTGGGTTTCTCAACAAAAAATTCTTCCCAAAACGAGAACATGCTGCTCTGGATGAATAACTCAATAAAATTTTCAGGAGTTACTATTGACAATAAAATGACTTGGGAACAACATATTGCCAGTGTAGTAGGAAAACTGAGTTCAGTGTGTTTTCTTATCAGGCAACTGAAAAATACTGTATCACTAAACGTCTTGAAAATGGCTTACTATGGTTTGGTGCAGTCTGTACTATCCTATGGGCTTATTTTCTGAGGCTCATCGGCCTTCAACAAGGCATTCATTATGCAAAAAAAATTATAAGATGTATGAAAGGAGTACATCCCCGAAGGTCCTGCAAACCGTTATTTATTGAATTGCAAATTATGACACTACCGTCTCTATACATATATCCTTTGGTTTCGAATACGATGAATAATTACAGTGACTTTCAAAGAAATAGTGATATGCATAATTATGATACACGTAACTGCAATCAATTCTATCAGTCCTTCTCCAGACAGAAGTTAGTCAAGCCTCTCATATATATCAACAAATAAAATTTCTAAACAAATTTATCAGTCTTTTTGGTAATTTTGAGAATGTAAACAAAGCAAAATCAGTTTTATCCGAATATCTACTGGGTATGGTCTATACTATAAATGAATATTCAGAAGCATGAACTATATCCTTGAACATATGTTTTAACTGTCCTTAACAAATGTTTTTGTAAACGTATTTTATAAATTTTAGCTTTATTGTATTTATTAGAGATTTTGACTAGTCCAATGAACTTTTGTGCAATTTGTGGATTTATATTCATTATTTGTACAAAAGTCTCCAGCGATGAAAAAAGTATTTGTATTTGTTATTATATTTATATATGCTATTTCATCGTTTTTATTCATACTATTTTGTATAGCGGGTGTCCCACATTTTATGTGACAGGCAATATCTGATTTGTCGGAGGAGATATACAAAAATGTTTTATACAAAAGTTTTATGAGTTCATGAGAGCTATATTTTGATATAATTTTCAAATATACAGGGTGTTTGGTGTAGGTGCTACAGACCAAAATGCCATTTTGTAAAAAAAAGAACGCACTGTTTATCATTACATATTCAGATTCTACGCTTAATTCTGATATCATTTCATGTTTAGTTTTTGAAATTCGGTTACGGCGTTGTTGAGTTATTGCACTTAAAACACGGTTTAATATAAGGTATCAAAAAATATTTAACGCGTACACGAATCCTGTCTATATCTTTTATTAAATTGAACTAGAATCCTACTGAATAATAGCTATTAATGTAACGAGATTATTATGCGATTTATGATAATTGCATAATAATCAAGTTACATTCACAGCTTTATCATATCATTGACAACGATGATGTGAAAATAAAAACAACAACTTTGGTTATTGTCACATTATTGTCATTTTAGCGTGCCATTTGGTATGATTTGATCCAGTTGATGGAAGATATTCCCATAGCAGAACGACAAGGAATTTGGTGGCAAGATGGTGCTCCTCCTCACAATTCACAGGTTGTTACTGAATATCTGGATAGAACGCACCCAAATAGATGGATTGGTAATGAGGGTCCAATTGGGTGGCCGGCTCGTTCCCCAGATTTATCACCGCTTGAAATTTTCCTATGGGGTTATTTGAAAGATATTATTTTCACCACTCCCCCTTTGAATGTGGATGATCTGAAAATAAAAATTCGACTAGCTTGCAGTGATATTACGCCTGATATAAGAGCGACTTGTTCGAGAGAAGTGATTCGACGTTTCGAAGCCTGCATAATATCTAATGGGCGTCACTTTGAACATTTTTTATTACATATCTAGGTACTATTCTTATGAAATGATTCATCAAGTTATATTACATTGTTATTGACGATTTGTTCCTGAATACACCTCTTTCAATTTCGCAATTGTTTCATATTCAAAATGATTCCTGGCTGAATTCCACAACTCAAAATTGAAACCATACCTACAAACACCCATAATTTTGACTAATTTTTATGTGATCTGATGCAGAGAGAATAGTTATTGTATGAAATATTTTTAAAAATAATAGTCGTTCTCAAGACTTTACATTTTAAGCAATAACTCAACAACGCCGTAACCGAATTTCAAAAACTAAACACGAAATGATATCATAATTAAGCGTAGAATCTGAATATGTAATGTTATTCAGTGCGTTCTATTTTAAAAAATAACTTTTTGTTCTGTAGCACCTACACCAAACACCCTGTATATTTGAAAATTATATCAAAATATAGCTCTCATGAACTCATAAAACTTTTGCATGAAATATTTTTCTATATCTCCTCCGACAAACCAGATATTGCCCGTCACATAAAATGTGGGACACCCGGTATAGATATAACATTTGATATTGTATTGTTTTTGACTAGTCCGATAAGTTTAGGCATTTTGTAGTCTTCTCCACTCTGTGTAATCTTTGTGATGAATAAATGATTTCTGATTTGAAATTGCTTCCTTCATAAATTACTCCAAGTGTTTCATGCATCTAGTTAAGATTGTTATTTCAATAATTAACTTCACAATAAGATTTATTCTCTGGGCAATAAAACATATTTAATATCATTATTATTATTTTTTCCGTCAGGAATTTCCCAATCAGGCCACCTCTCCGAAGCCCCGAAACATCCGGAGGACGCGATGATGTGTCCTTAACTCCAGTAAACACTCCCCACGTCCGTGAGGTGAGTGATTACTGGGTAGGGTGAGTGATTACTGGGTAGGTGGAGTGAACCAAGAATTACGGCCTTGTACATTCTCCCGGCTAAGATTTCTGCCGCCTCACGGCAAGCCGGTATAATTTTCGGATTCGAGAGCAGTGTGTCCATCATTCCACGAAGTAGTCCTATGATCAGAACCACCATTTACACAGAATAGTTTGAGTAAAGTTCATAAAGTAAGTCCTCTTTTCAGACGATGTTCTTTTCGCAAAGAGCAAAAAACTCTATGACGAAAATGTCCTACTTTGATGGTCGAGGAGGACTACATAAGAAGTTCCAGTAGATTCTGCACTTCTCATTCTCCACAACGGACTTAATATCCCCCATACGAGTGTTGAATATGGTAGTACAACACTCGTATCGCCGCGTTATGTCTTTGGATATAGGCTGGACAGGCAAATGCATTATGGTCTCGGCTGCACCATGACACGCTCTGCATCTAGTGTCCGGGACCTCTATACCCATCACGCGACTACGGTAGGCGAGGGGATTGAAGACACCATCCTGGCAGGCCATTATGAATCCTTCGGTTTTCGACTTCATTCATCCCACTTGACCTGAGAAATAAAACGATCAGGTTTCTGATAAAGCTGAAATCTTCAATGTTCTTGAAAAAGACCCCATGCATTGGCTTATCCTCATGTAGCTGTAAGAGATTCTCACTCTCCGTAGTTTCAACGTGGGGTTTTTGCTGAGCGGGTTCCAACTGGGTTACAGAGTTGTTCACAGTTGATTATGAGACCAAGTTCATCGGCTGCACGGGTTGCTGCCTTGGAAGAAATGCTCCAATCCCTGCTCTCATGATCGCATACTAAGCAGTGAAGGATCTGAACTCCTGATGACTACTGGCTCAACTCAGTACCGTTTTATTGTGTAGATTCTCCAAGATCAAAAGTCCACAACCTCCCTGTTATTTGGAGAAGTATAACCGTGGAACAGACGATTAGGGAGGAAAGCATCAATTTGCGAATTTTCACTTCGAGTTGTCGCAGTTGTTCCCGAATCCATTTCATCACTCCAAAGGAGTGGAGTAGAATCGAAACGGTTAGCATATTAGTTGCTTATATTTATGAGTCACATAATTTTTCATGGAAATACAGAGGATCCAAATGCACTCTAATAACTGTAGGCTTATATACCAAGTTCACCATCAGTTCGAGTAAACTCGCGTCAGTTGCTAGGGATAAGCCAATAAAATATTTATTTAGTTCGTTAGCAACTGAAGTCAGTTCATTTAAACTATTGATGAACCACCAGCGCTTAGGGTCCGATACCGAAAAAAAATGTATTGCCTATCTGTCGAGACTTCGTATATATGTTCTTCACGTCGGATTGCCGTGCAATTTTTTAGGGCTAACTTTCGGGGTTTTCTACGAAGGCGTAGATGGGCCAACATACGAAGGCGTAGAAGGGCCAACAACAAAATATTTTTCAAAATTGCCACTTTGAAGTTCCAATTGCAACTTTGATCTGACATTTGTCACTTTGAAATGGCAATTGTCACTTTGAACAGGCAATTGTCACTTTGAACTCGCAATTGTCACTTTTAACTGGCTATTGCCACTTTGAACTGGCAATTGTCACTTTGATCTGGCAATTGTCACTTTGAAATGGCAATTGTCACTTTGAACTGGCAATTATCACTTTGAACTGGCAATTGTCACTTGGAACTGGCACTTGTCACTTTGAACTGGCAATTTTCACTTTGATCTGGCAATTGTCACTTTGAAATGGCAATTGTCACTTTGAACTGGCAATTATCACTTTGAACTGGCAATTGTCACTTTGATCTGGCACTTGTCACTTTGAACTGGCAATTTCCACTTTAAACTGGCAATTGCCACTTTGAACTGGCAATTGTCACTTTGATCTGGCAGTTGTCACTTTGAACTGGCAGTTTCCACTTTGAACTGGCAATTGTCACTTTATACTGGCAATTGTCACTGTATACTGGCTATTGCCACCTTGAACTGGCAATTGTCACTTTGATATGGCAATTATCACTTTGAAATGGCAATTGTCACTTTGAACTGGCAATTATCACTTTGAACTGGCAATTGTCACTTGGAACTGGCAATTGCCACTTTGAACTGGCAATTCTCACTTTGATCTGGCACTTGTCACTTTGAACTGGCAATTTCCACTTTAAACTGGCAATTGTCACTTTGAACTGGCAATTGTCACTTTGATCTGGCAATTGTCACTTTGAAATGGCAATTGTTACTTTGAACTGGCAATTGCCACTTTGAACTGGCAATTGCCACTTTGAACTGGCAATTGTCACTTTGAACTGGCAATTGCCACTTTGAACTGGCAATTGCCACTTTGAACTGGTAATTGTCACTTTGAACTGGCAATTGCCACTTTGAACTGGCAATTGGCACTTTGAACTGGCAATTGTCACTTTGAACTGGCAATTGGCACTTTGAACTGGCAATTGTCACTTTGAACTGGCAATTGCCACTTTGAACTGGCAATTGTCACTTTGAACTGGCAATTGTCACTTTGATCTGGCAATTGCCACTTTGAACTGGCAATTGCCACTTTGAACTGGCAATGCCACTTTGAACTGGCAATTGTCACTTCGATCTGGCAATTGTCACTTTGAACTGACAATTGTCACTTTGATCTGGCTGGATTATAATTGCCAGGTAGAAGTGACAATTTTCAGATAAAAGTGTCAATAATTGTCAGATCAAAGTGACAATTGCCACTTCAAAGTGACAATAGCCAGCTCAAAGTGGCAATAGTCAAATCAGAATGGCAATTGTCACCGCGGAGGTGTGCGGGTTGAGTTCTCGCTTCATAAGCCAGAGAGCATGAGTTCGAATCTCAGCATTGCCACCGGTCTCGTGCATGGCATCACACGTATTAAAAGGTAAGGGCTACGTCTTTCCCTAGCTTGCACAAGTTTCTGTTTTCTGAAGGTTGCACGTAGGGGTGACGGATATAACAAACAAACAAACTTCAAAGTTGCAATTCCAACTATTTTGAAAAATATTTTGTTGTTGGCTCTTCTACGCCTTCATAATACGAAGGCGTAGAAAAGCCGACAAAATATTTTTCAAAATAGTTGGAATTGCCATTTTGAAGTGACAATTGAGTGATTCTGAAAAAATCGGCTGTAAGGGAAGGGTCCACATACATTTTATGACGTCATAACTTAGGCGAATTGGCATTGTTTACTAGTACATAAAAAATGTGCTTTATCAACTCTTTGTATGGAATGTGATAGCGACTTCAAAATATCCTGTTAATGTTGCGCTCAGACTATAAGACATCCTGGTACATTCGCCATTCCGCACTACCTACGAACCAATTCGGCATGTCGGAACAAACAGCGACTCAGCTTGGCTCTTGGCCCGCGTCCTCGCGCCGTTCCATCACTGCCCGTTTAGCCAGCGCGTTACATTTGCACAGCCAACCAGGATCATGACTGCTTTAATGCACCGTTGCTCGCAAGGTGAATTATTTGTACGCACAAAAAACACGTTGAGCCTCGGTAAACGATGTAGTTGAATGAAATTGTTACACACGTAATTTACCCTGATGCTAATTGGAATTTACATTCTGTGTCGCGACACGTGAAGACGAATAGCCTCAGTGTTACAGCTATGGTTAAAATATCGGAGTATTTGATTATTTCAGATTTAGCTGAGGAGTTCATAACAGAGCCGCAGATCAAAAACTGCTTTAATGAATCGTATGACTTATGACCTAAGACTGCTGCATTAATTCCCCATTTGACTTATGAATTTTGGTTCCAGTTCAATTATTTATTCACTCAATAGTAAGCAATCAAAAAAATTGTTCATTGTATGTCTAGTAGTAAAAGCAATATATTCCCAGACAAAATGTGAATTAAGCCAAGGCCAACAAGCATTAAAGCCTGGAAATGTGCTTTTACTACAAGGTAAACAAATCGCAATCAACATTATCATAAGTTGAAAAATTTTGGACTATTTAGGTAACAAAATAGACAAATTGCAAACAGATATAAAAAAATTGAAATTGTTGTTATGAACGTTCGTTGTTTGCGTGTATTTATTCACTGTCTAAAATTTATTTAAAAAACAGGTAGAGACCGATTTTGACGGCCTAGGTTGGCAAACATTTTTCCGGACTGTTTTCGACCCCGGAAAGTTCGTTGCTTAGCAACAAACTAATATAATAGATTTGCATAATTTGGGGTCTGAAGTTGCTTCGCGACAGTAGGCATTCTTGAGCGATTACAAAAAAATATATTTTTCGAAAGTCTGAGCCACCCTAGAATGTGAAAACCCAGTATGACCAAGACGCAATGTGTATAAACCAAGTTCATCACAATAGTTCATTAATATCCATATCACTCCACTCTGGGAAGAAGAAGGCCCGGAAATGTCCCGAGGCGAGGATAATACATTGCAATTCCCAACAATCCGAAGATGTTTGAATTTAATAGCAACATAGATCATGAGTGCAAAACTTTCGCGACTATGTATAGGAGAGAAATGGATGTTGAGATCACCGCAACCTCTCGAGGCCCTCGGCCCTTCGTTGGACCAAGAATTCCACGAGCCTGTCGCTTCTTACTAGCCCAGTGCCGTACACCTAATGAATTCAGATACATTGAATTCGTTCTTTGAATTGAAACTCGTGATCACAGGACTGACTGTTTTTGGATTCATCAGACGGATGTCGTCTGTTGTGAATTTGTTCGCGCAGTATTTATTGATCAATCAACAGAAACAATACCGGCAACAACAGTTTTATTACTGATATTGACACATGTCATCATTGAATACCTACTGAACATCAATTTTTAGTTGAGAACTTGAAATCCAATCAGCTAATTAATTATTTAAGAAAAAACCCTGGTTTAGATATAATTCTAACCCTAAGGGACTTCGAACCCGACACAAGACGCATTCCCATTATCGACAATATTATCGGAAAATAGTTCATGTAATGTTCATTAAATTGGTTTCAGCAAAATCACTTGAAAAGAATGCTATGTAATGCGGTCCATGATATCAATGGAGTAACTGGAAATATAAGTGTGATTAAGAATTGTGTGCCAGATTTTCTCTTTTCCCCTTGTTGTATGATACTAGTGCATGTTCCGCCAAATTCTTCATTTTATTCTGAGTTATTACTCCACCTTCGGCCCATTCACTTGATTCTAGAGGCATCAGTCCTTTAGCTCTTAGCTCCGCCACAATATGCAGATGCACTTGAAGGGGGTTCAGGATCATCTCCAGGCTAGTTCGTGTTTGTCAATTTTTTTTTTACCATCACACTAGGCCTTCATTATTATTGATATCCTTGTCCCTGTCAGCAGTTTTCAAATGTTTTTTTTGTTCAAATGAACTTTGTGATTAGGTTATTTAACCCCTGGTACTTTAAGTCCCTTGACATCTGTTGGCTTTCACCAAAAATTCGAAGAGCTTTGTAGGATTCTAGTAGGTTTCTGTTTCAACGGATATTCACGGTTTTTGGGGGGTAAACCAAGAGGTAAACTATGGTAATGGTTTAACAAACCGGAACAGGTCCTAACAATGAAAAATAGTAGTGAAAATTAGACAATATTATTACTACTTTCTCTACCCTACATTCATCATGAATTTCCACAAAATAAATAGATCATCAATTGAACACGTTGAAAAAATATACTACTTTTTCATTAAGTAGTCCTTCAACACATTACATATATTTATTGAACCACTTGATTTGATTTATTGTGCGAGGAGAATTATGTATCATATTTTTTATATTTTTTTTGTTTTTTGTGTTACAATTATGTATTTCAGTTACAGTTTTCAATTCAATTTGGAGATAAACAGGTGAATGTCCAATTTTGACCTCGAAAATAAAAATCATTGCTTGATATTCAAGGAGTTTCTTCACCGATATCGATGTTGTTCTCAAGCATTGTAAAATCATCCGTTTAGCACAAATCTGCATTTTTTGAAGGCTGTTTATCTCATACTGATTTAGATAATTTAGGAAGTTGACTTTGTACAGTACTGTTTTGATAACCTGGTTAGCATATTCTCAGAATTTCAATTGATCATCAATAAATGAATTTATCTACATTGTTACTATAATAACTATAATAATATAGAATTTATCCATCCAATTACTATTCACAGTAAATAATATGCATCTGCTATGTAGTTTCTTCATCTAGCTTTAGCCTTTTTCTTGACTGAAAATAAAACTGTCACACTCTATGAAGTTTCAGTTGATTTTGAAGTATCAAATGATGCTCGAAAGTAGTAGCCCCTTCGGTTTATTACCTTTTCAGTTTCCATAACAATCCTAGAAAACAGACAATTGAATAGATAAATTATCTTCATTATTAATATTATTACACTTAGCCAATTTAAGAAATAGCTGAGAAGGAAAATGAGCAATTTCCATGATTTAAGCATATCAACATTCAGTCATTTATTTAATTTGATCATTCTAACCTTAATGTCAAAATTAGGGTAAACAATGATCCTCAACATAGAACAATTGAAGTCAAAAGTGAACAACTTAATCATGATTGGAACAGATCCATAATCCAAACGTTTTCAATTTTTCTGAAGAGTCTGCATTTATTTACAATTACGAATGCTCCCAGATCTAGAAATACTGCAATAGTACACTGATCATTTTCTGTGCTTTTTTTCTAGTCTGTTACACAGTCATTGTTACACAAACATGTTTGCTACGAAATCTCGATTGACATACACACAGTATCTTACTGAATAGTCAACTATCTGCTCATATTATTATACAGCCTTTTCCACCACTTTGACTGTAGCATCGATTATGTACACTGTTATCAAATTAATAACTTGGTTCGTATTTGGAGATTCAATAAAGGTATAATCGTATATACTTTCGATTCAGTTGGTACTTCATCTTTCTCTAAGGAACCATTTATAATCAACAATGAATTGCAAATCGCACTAAAACAATTCTTCAGGATTTCTACAAAAACTTCCTCTGTACTACTTTTTTTTTTAAGAAATGACCATTTTTTCTTTATCTACCATGTTGATAAGACTGACGTTTGACAATTTATTACCAGTTATTCTTTTCTTCATTGGAAAATTATGCAAAAAATGTGTTATCATTCCATCGGTTATACGTAATTTACTTTCGATATAAAACGTGCTCAGGCTATTTGACATCAAGACCACATCAGAAATTATTTTACTATTGCCCATATCAATTGTTGCAAGATTGTTTTCTTGGTTATTATTCAGCACTAAGGATTTCAGTGTTTTCCACATTACAGTAGGATTGTTTTCGAGTCAATTTTTGTTTATATGTAGTTTTTTTTTCTAATTGTATTCACTGCTGTAGTTTTTTTTTTGTTTTTACTTCTCACAATTATCATTTGCTTTATCGATTATATACTCTTCATTCTTGTAGCTTGCCTCACCTTCCATTCCAGAATTCCTTATAATATCAAAAGATCTCAACACGTTTTTTTGAAACCAGTTCGTCCATAATTGACAAAACATTGTCTAAAAATTGTTCTTATCTATGATTCAAATCTCTATCTGTGTAGTTGCATGTTTTAGTTTTGAATCTATTTCTATATAAGTAATCAATGTTTTAGTACTTACAATACCAATATGAATACTAATATCAACAACATCCGGATTGAATATTACCTAATTTCAGTCAGAAATATGATTTTTCCGATCTCGCCGAACTTTCCAAAGCACTTCACCGGACACTCAGTTTCCAACCGCACTGACTCCCGGCTAATTGTTCGATACGCTTTGCCATCATGGAAAATTGATGGCGATGAAGTGAATCTATCGGATTTATAACGAGTTCTCTCTTCTCCAATTAAATTTACGGCTGTACCTATCTTTATGGAAAATGATCGCTGACCGCATGGCATTCATTGCACAGCTCGGATGCTCATGTTACCCGCTCGTATAATATAATTCTGTCGTGACTCTAACTCAATTGGACCATTGGGATCAGAAAGCTTGATGCTCATTAGGCCTCAACATGTGTCATCTGACTTTAATATCAGGTTTTAATTTTCGAGCACTTTATACATTCTACTAGTATCCCTTTGATAGTTTGAAATTGAATGCGGTGACAGGGGGCAATAAAAATTAATTGGAACGGTTTTGAAATGTCAAATCTATATCCATATTTTTCACATTTTCGTTACGTTCATTACAGAGCTGCGATATATTGATATATCTTTAGAAGAATCATGAAATGTAGAATTGATATAGAAACTTGCGATTTAAGTTGTTCGTTCTTCGTTTATATCAGAAAGTGGCGAAAGTGACTCTAAAAGCTCTGTTTGTATGTTTTGTTTTTCATACCGATGACCATTTCACTTTCCTCAGCAGCTTATGATCGACAAGGCACAAATCTGTACTATCCTGTAAAATTGTATCTATACACAGGGCTAATGGCTATTGAATTTTAATCCATGTATAAATGGGGGCAAAGTTACCAAACCAAAATATTTTCTATAGTTTCTTCAGTTCTGGAGTTACACAGAAAAGAAAAAGATTTTTCAAAACTTTTTTCACATTGATATATAGCAATATTTGTAGACTATACAAATGAGCGAATAACAGTTATAAGTACATAAAAATTTTGTAGAAATTGGGCCGCCCTCAACTTTTCATTTCAAAATATGGACTGTTATGAAATTAATTTTTTCGGGGTAATTGCTAAAGAGATTTGTCAACGCTGTAGAGAGGATGATGGACATGATGGTCCCCCGAGGGAACTCACCAAGAGGTTTTTGGATTGTAATTATGTTTGGGAGCATTGGAAAATATTTAAATGTGTGTCGCAACCATTGTATTATAAGTGACAGATGAAACAATAAATAAATAAGAAGTGTTCCAATGGTTTGTCTTTGCATTGGAAAACACCGTCGGAGCTAGTTGGCGCCCAAGTTGTCACAGAACATTTTGTGTCCTGAAACGATCTGTAGAGAAAAAAACAAGAAACGTGTACATGGCGCCCAACGTGAGGCTGGAAGAACACAAGTGTCATTTATTCATACGTTGACTGTAGCTCGATAAACTAGAATTAACGTGTTGTGGTATTTGGAATGAAAAACCCGGTGGTAGGTTAAAAAAAAACTGTGAGTTCTATAATTTTGATTGTTTATAATACCGAAAAATGGATAAATGGTCGACTTTTATTACTTCCAACAAAATCGGGTTATGATAGCAGTGTTTTTTCACCTTTGGAAAAATCCGTGAATCCACAAATTAGTTTATCTTTTCATCCATTTTCTCCGTCATATGTTTCCGAATGTTAGAGAAAATCCATTTTTGAGAGATTTGTATGAACAAAATTATTCTATGGAAGAAACTGTGAATAATATACTTAGCACTGGCTTTTTTCAAAGCTTTGCAAACAGTGACAGCATGCGAATAGGGTATCAATTTCACCATATACCGGGTGGTTACGGAAGTATTACCTACGGAATATCTCAGTTATTGTATGAAGTAGGTTTGTGAAATTTGGAGCGTCGATATAATGACATAAGAGCTAGAATTTGAGCATATTGACATGTCGAAGTTAACTTCCGGTCTGACCGGAAGTAACATCAACTTTCTTATTTTAAATGGAAACCCTATTTTTTTTTCTTTTCGCTTTATTCAGCATTCAATTCCCTTTCTAATGACATATCACAAGTTGGTATCTAACCAGAAACTAGATCAGAAAAAAATTATTATTGAAATTCACCGAGTAGGCCGTGGAAGCAAAATGAAAGCCAAAAATTGAAAAGTTGGCTATGGAAACCATACGTCACTTGATAACAGTTGCTACTACTGTGATATTTTATTTTCATTCGTCGGCGTTATAAAAAGCCGCCAAAAAAAATATTGGAAAAATTGGGAAAAAACAATACTCTGTAGGTCCATAACTTAAATAGGAACATACAACTTTTTCTTGCCTGTACTATTCAGCATAACCATTCCTTTCTAATGATATAATAGAAAGTAATTTTTTGAAATGAAATACCAAAAAATCCAATTATTATTATTCAAATAACAAAAAAACAGATTTATCGAAAAAAAGAAATTCAAATTGATAGGATTGAAGATAAAATAAATTCATAACAAATGTTCGAAATGCATTCCCTCAGCGTCAATACATTTATTGACTCTGGTGATATTTGCATGTAAAACGTTTCTCAACATTTGGGGCGTGATATCTTGGAAAGCTCTACGAATTTTTACTTCTAGCTCATGTAGAGTTGTAGGCTGTGTGGAATACACCCTATTTTTAAAATGCCCCCATAGAAAAAAGTCGCACGGAGTAAGATCAGGTGTCCTTGGTGGCCACCTGACTGGACCATGGGTTGTTATAAGTCTCTCTTGAAATTCGTAGAGCTTTCCAAGATATCACGCCCCAAATGTTGAGAAACGTTTTACATGAAAATATCACCAGAGTCAATAAATGTATTGACGCTGAGGGAATGCATTTCGAACATTTGTTTTGAATTTATTTTATCTTTAATCGTGAATAAAGCGAAAAGAAAAAAAAATAGGGTTTCCATTTAAAATAAGAAAGTTGATGTTACTTCCGGTCAGACCGGAAGTTAACTTCGATATGTCAATATGCTCAAATTCTAGCTCTTATGTCATTATATCGACGCTCCAAATTTCACAAACCTACTTCATACAATAACTGAGATATTCCGTAGGCAATACTTCCGTAGCCACCCGGTATGTATCATGGAAATGATTATGAAGACCTAGTAAGGTTTTTATCACAGTTACATTATTTTGCACAGCATAATATTTTAGAGAATTATTATGAACTTGAAGTTGTTTTTGATCGGCTTTTAATGCAAAAAATTCGCTAAATCTTATCGTTTCATGAATTTATAATTTTAAAACTCTACTGAGAGACTATTTTTTTACACTTTTCAGAGTGACGCCATCAATATTATTGCAGAAGCGACATCGACGAAAGACTGTTTGTGTGACATGTGATTGAATTACATGTGTATGTGTATTTTATAAAGATATTAATTCTCATTTTCACAAAATTAATATATTTGATCTCTGAAAGAAAAAAATGTAGTTGTAGTACTCTTATTTTTATTCATTTTTATTTTTTAAGATAAATGGAACTATGATGTTTGTATTTATTTATTTTATTATGATAGATAGAATAGAAATTTATTATCCAAGTCAAGTACAGGTAGTACTGATGTGGTTATAATAAATAAATAACTGATAACATGAATACTATACCATTGCCATATAAAATAGATAAAAACATTCATAGAAATTTATTTAGATAAAATGAAACATTTACAGACATAAATCATTGTTAAGACTTACAATTAAATTAAATTAGGAAGAGATTAGATAGTCGTGCTACTGGTTCATAATATGACTCGTCATAATGAATGTACTTGCAATAAATAAATGATTAAATGATTACTATTTATACAAATATCATATAGTATAGTATATACATGGGTATTTCAATAGATAAAAGTAACAGAGAAGCATTGTTAAAATCCATTAAACAGATAAAAACTCAGGTATACAGAAATTTTTTCACGTCGAATTTGAATTTGAGTTTGTCAGGAATTCGCTTAATTTTTAGTGAGAGCTTTTTACAGCGTTATAACGTGATCTTTGATAGGCTAGTGTACGATGTGTATAGGTACCATAAAAGTATAGCTATTTCGTGTGTTGTAAGATGTGGGGTTGAGAAAGTGGGATTTTATTTTGCGTACATCAAACTAAAGAATATACAGTGCGGCTTTTAATAGACCCCCCTTGTTAACTTCTAAACAGTATGACGTACATACTTTTAAAGAAATGTTTGGAGGGTATATAACCGATACTACGTTTTGAAATAAAACATATTGTAATTACTTCATAGATGGAGCGAGGGAGCAAATCAACTTAAAAATTTAAAAAGTCAAGGAGGTCTAGTGACAGAATTCGGAAAAAGATTGTTGAAAAGAGAATTATCTTTTCAACGATGTGACACATGACCCCCCCATACCCATTTAAATTTTTTTAGTTGATGTGCCCTCTCGTGCCATCTATCGAGCAATCACAATGTGTTTTATTTCTAAAAGTAGTATCGATGTATGTACGTCAAACCGTTCAATATTCAACACTATTAAGAGCCGCACTGTATACAGAGGGAATAATAAGGATTTAATTCCGAATCATAAT
This sequence comes from Chrysolina americana, assembly GCA_958502065.1. Taxonomy (NCBI): domain Eukaryota; kingdom Metazoa; phylum Arthropoda; class Insecta; order Coleoptera; family Chrysomelidae; genus Chrysolina; species Chrysolina americana. The sequence continues at coordinate 48,892,792 of OY293417.1, read as the reverse complement.
TGCTTCACAACTATTTGAATATCCTATCCTAAAAATCAGTCGTATAATTATTTTTTGTATCAAAAAAACATTTGTAAAATGTGTGGCTCTACCCCAACACATTCTGTTATACTGTGTGAGTAAGCTAGGGCTATATGGTCAACAAGCCAGCTGCGTCAAGGCAATACTTCATTTATACTTCATTTAAAAGGTAAATTTCATGTTTATTGAAAAATGAACTTTCAAATTAATGTCACTTTTTTCAGAAACTGGAAGGGGTATTAGAATTTCTTCAAAACATAACCGAACTCTCAATACATGTGAATATTTATATACGAAATATTTCATATGACATTTGATATGTGTTTTCTGACATCAATTTCATTTTGAAGTTATTTTTAGGGATATTTTAATTATCATCAGTATCATAGGCTTTTTAGTTGTTCCGAAAGGGCTTGTCTATTATTTTAGTGTGGAAATGGTCTTGAATCATTTGTTTGCATGCATGGTATGTGACCAGTGAATGCGAGTACACATGATATCTAAATCATTAACTGAAATTTGGTGTGGAATAATCTTCCAATAGTGTGAAAATCTGATACATGCCATCGAAAAATACAAATATAAACCGACAACTGACGAAATTTCGATGCCGTTTTCTGGCTCGAAGGAAACATTGTTGGACGAAAGTTATTTTCAACACCACGGTTGTTTTGTGCCGAGAACAAAAAATCTAACACGACGGACGACGTACAAACAATAGCATGCTTCCACACCTCATTAACAATTGCAGTGCTGTTGGCGAGAAACTTTTCTATTTACATGTTACAGTTTATGTCGTCAACTAATACTGTCGTATCTGCTAACTTGAGCCAATGCTTCCTTATTGACTTGGTTTTCGAAACAGTCTGATGCAAGTCTTCCGAATATACAGGGTTATGATAAAGTAATGCACAAAATTCATAAAACGTCCAACGATCACTTTTGAAACAAATGCAAAAACACGTCAAACTGTTTTTTTTATTCCGCATCTTTTGACATAAGTTACAAAAATATCACGTCAAAGTTGTCAAAGTTATGACGTCATCAACAATTTTTTTTAATGGGAAGCTAAGAGTTTTATTACATTATGTGATAGAGCTTGTGTTTTTACACAAGGGAAAAATTGTTGCAGTAGGGCTCACATAAGAAAAACAACGAGAAAAGGGATAAAAAACGAAATATCAAAACCAATTATAAAAAGAGGTAAAACTTAAACTTATCTAGTAAGAACATGTGTTCTTATACATTTTTTCAATTGTTTTACTAAAACAACGGTTTGTCAGTGCCAGTCGTACAGTTAGTGTCACCACAGTTTTATTATTATGGCTCGTTTAACCGAAAGAGAAAGGATAGAAATTCTAATGATGTTAGGTTACGGCGATCGCCTTCGAAGTCATAAAGAAGCATGTGCTTTATTTAACGCAACACATTTTGAAAGACCTCCAATTGCTAGAAGCACAGTAAGCAGAATTGTTGCAAAATTTGATGCAACGGGAAGCGTGAGGGATGCTCCAAAATCTGGACGTCCAGGAATAAGCGACGATGTGAAGTTAGATATTTTGCTGTCAGTAGAAGAACACCCTCACGCAACTTCAACAGAAATTGCCTTACAAGAAAATGTTAGTCAGTCGTTTGTAGTAAAGATGTTAAAAAAAGAAAAACTACACCCATACAAAGTTCATCTTGTTCACGAACTCTCAGAAGATGATCCGGACAGACGTTTGGAATTTTGTGAAATCTTCATGCGGCATTGTGACGAAAATCCAAATTTTCTTAATAGTGTAGTATTTTCCGATGAGGCAACGTTTTGTCTAAGTGGTTCTGTAAATCGACACAATTCTCGCTACTGGGCTCGGGAAAATCCCCACTGGATGCAGACAAAACACACCCAGCGTCCCCAAAAAATTAATGTTTGGGTAGGAATCGTCCGGGGAAGATTCATTGGTCCTTATTACTTTCGCGGGAATTTAACAGCTGAACGATATTTGGAACATCTTCGTATGGCAGTGCTTCCGGGCCTACTTGCGGCATTTCCGGTTCCAAATAATGGGGACAACTTGGATCCCAGTATTTGGTTCCAACAAGATGGCGCACCACCACATTATGGTCATACTGTTCGAAGGTTTCTAGATAACCAGTTTGAAGGACGGTGGATTGGAAGACGTGGACCAATGGAGTGGCCACCTAAGTCACCTGATTTAACCCCCCTTGATTTTTTCTGTGGGGACATTTGAAAAGTCGGGTCTACATTAACCGGCCAGACAATTTAGAAGACTTAATGGAAAGAATTAGACACGAAATGACTCGTATAACTCCGCAGATGATCGAAAACTCTATAAATGCGGTCTACCATCGTCTTGGCTTATGTCAGTTAGTAAACGGGACACCGTTTGAACAATTCCTATAAGAAATAGTTTTTGTTTAATGGACTGTTTAGTTAATTGAAAAGTTATTATGAAACTTACGTTTATTTCGTTTTTTATTCATTTTCTCGTTTTTTCTTATGTGAGCTCTACTGCAACTATTTTTCCCTTGTGTACAAACACAAGCTCTATAACATAATGTGATAAAAATCTTAGCTTCCCATTAAAAAAATTTGTTGATGACGTCATAACTTTGACAACTTTGACGTGTTATTTATGTAACTTATGTCAAAAGATGCGGAATAAAAAGAACAATTTGACGTATTTTTGCATTTTTTTCAAAAGTAATCGTTGTACGTTTTATGAATTTTGTGCATTACTTTATCATAACCCTGTATATATAATATAAGCTGATATTAATTGTAGTCTTAGTAATCAGATAATAATTATATTGTTTTTGTTTTGGAAATATACAGTTTAAGCTCGTTTATGTTTTAGGAATTTAGACATATTTAATAATGTTCGATTTATTTAAATATAGCATTTTGGAGGTTATGGTCACTTGCAGCCAGGAGGGTATTATTGGCAAAGAGATTGACGAATTCGCAATATAAACATTCAGATATAAGATGAACAAAAGAGGGCCCAGAACACTCCCCTTAGGTACCCTACATTAATAGCTCTCTCACCAGATAGTAGACTTTGGTTCTTTGTGACCTGTGAGACAAGTAACTCATGAACCACTAACATTCCCAGATATACCATAATATTCTAACCTAAGTTGACGACAATTTTTTTTTTGAAAAATCTCAAATAAAGATATTTTCCATTTGTTGTGTACTTTTTGAATGTCACTGTAAATCCAGACACTTTGCATGACGATATTCACTGGAAATATTAGTCTAAGTAACAATAAGCAGTATGGTTGAGCTCGAAAAAGCTTGACTGAAAATAAATTGAAACAAATTCTAAAAATATATTTAATGTGATTCTGCGGGGTAAATATGATTATACTTTCATATGAATAGAAAAATCAATCACATTGTCAATCAAGTTCACATCCACAAAATAAAATTAAAACTTTAGTTTTGATGTACAAAACTGATTGTAAATTTGTCACTTTAGCCATTGGCAAAAAAAAACCATAATTTACTATAATATAATTTTTCTTCAGTTTATCCCCACGGAGCAAGGTAATATATTTAATATGTTACAGCAATTATTTAATGTAAGGTGAGCATGTAATGTTACTGCAACTACTGAAACTAACGGACACTACAATTACATATAGTAATGTTACATAATGTAACAATGCATAACTATTCTTGCAAGTGTGCAATGGTAACATTGCTTAAATATTTCCTGACGAATGTCTGATATATATGTTGTCATATTGCTTCAACTTGTACCATGATATATTACTGATAAGTTCCATTGATAAGTATATCGAGTATAGGGTGATCTTTAATGCTAATAATGAAAATAAATCATACCATCCAGTCTCTCGCTTCAACTTAGACAATTGGTGTTAATTCGTCGGCAAGCTTCTAACAGAAAACATCTACTGCCCATACGACCAATGAATTATCTGTCTGATACTTGGCAAAGTTTTCTACAAAAACTACTTCACAATGCTCTTTAAATATCATGGTTGAAATTATTTTTTTTATGTAAGTGTTCACTCCATTGAAATCGTGAAATAATTTTTATGATATATATGTTCAAAAATAATTTTGCAATTTTCCGTTATAATTATTGGCCAAGTATAATTTTTTTTTTTGAAATTGTTGTTTGAAATTGTTTTTTCCGTTAACCAGCTGTCATCCCCCTACGAACGACAAACCCTCAGAAGTCGAAATTTGTGCGAGCTAAGGATTAACGAGGTCTTACCTTTTAACGTGCGATTCCTATCTATATGATGGTTAGTGCCTACAAACTTTAGAAGCTGAATTTATAATCAAGTTTTCTCTAAAATCCTTTGAACAAAAAAAAACACATTTCTCACTAGCAGTCTTTATATTATAAATACATCCAATTCAACAAAGTTGAATACTTTTTCAAAACTATATGAAACAAATTGCGATTGAGTGAATGGAACTAACACATATATTTCTTCATTACATAAATATATAAAAATAAAAAAATTGAAAAGCTACATTATCACATATAAAGGTATCATAGTCTGATATATTTCAAGAAAACGAGTTTTTTTTTAGTAACACTTATTGAGACGATAAACAAACACCCTTTACTCATGAACTCATTTTTTGTTTATCGATATCTGTATTCTTCTACGATTTTCTGAAGATATGATGGTCCAATTTGAGAATTTTTTTCTTGATGATCTCCTACCATTTAGTTTCAACGGCTACATTCATCAATTCATAGAAGCAGAAATCTTCAATAATTATCGAATATATTGAGAAAACAATGATTGACCTTTTTTTTTCACGAACAAAACATCCATATATAATCTGTGAATATGTTCTTCTTTAGTGGTCGGTGGATCAGCGGTCTAATGCACAGGCCGTTCGAATCTCCAGCATAGCGATAGTCGGTTCGAATCCGATGTAGGTACGAGAATTTTTCTCAACTACTTTATATCGGATTCGATAGACGGCCGCATGCCTTGTTGAAAAGCAAGTGTATTGTGAGTTGTCTAGATGCCAATCTCGTCTAGTGCTAGCTTGGAGTGCACACCGACCACCCGAGGTGGTGCTGTAGGTTTTCCGGGTTTTCCTACAGCTGAAAAGTGAATACATCTACTAAAACATCAGTAAGTCGCCCCGGAGCGCCACGGCAAATAATAATAATAGCCGTCCTCTACCCGCACAGGCTATGCCTTTGGGTACACTCAACGAGTGTTTATGAGGGAGTATTATTATTATTATTATTATTATTATTTTAGTAAGTGAGTAAGTATAGTCTAATTCCCAAATTGTATATAGAGACTCATCGGTTGTACGGTTCATAATTCATATGAAGCAGGTAAAAAAATAGAACAGAAATAAGCTTGGTACTTTGGCTTCAAATCAAGTTTTACTTTGCCACTTTCGTACATCTCCTCCGCACTTTCAAATCCCGTAAAAAACAGAAAATGTACGATAAGTCACTATCTACAATTTAGGAACTAGACTATAGTTTATTCAGACATATGAGCATTTTGACAATGATTGAACCTAATAATTAATATCCCCAATATTTATAATTTACAATGCATATATTGCATCATGATTAGGATTTCTGGATTTATGCGTTTTTTACATATATATTAACATATTTTAAAGAGTAGTAAAACAACTAAATATCAAGTAAATAAGTACTCCATTTATGCAACTATTTTCGTTGCGTCCTCCAACCAGTCTTATTACCTGAAACTAACATATTTTTTGTTAAAATGAAAAGTTATTTCCATATTCAGTTTACCAATTTATTAATGTTTTTAACTGTTTCATTTATTGAAAATCCTGTATTCTCTTCAAAGGGAGTTCTGATAAAGTACTGCCACCTTATTATTTTTGTTCAATCGTTAAACGTATACTCATAACGATTAGCGTCTCTTGCAGACTCCAATAAGGTTATTATATCTGAAATAAAACTGAAACTGGCCATTTTGAAGCCAAGAAATGGACCCCTTGTTAAACTTGTGGCTGGTATAGTTTTTGCCAGAATTTCTTGGATTTATTTCACCATTTATTATGATCTTTGTTGCGTTCCACTCTAAAAAAATATCCAAAAATTATTTTATATTTTGAAATGCCTCTATTGGTGATGTAATATGTTAAAAATTTTAATAATGGTTAGGTTAAAAGCATGTTCAAAAAACTTTCACTAGTTGAGAATTATACAGGTTCCACAGGGAACTTACCTTACTTGGATTACTGGTTCCGGCGATATATTCATTAATTCTTCAATTGAAACACAAAACTGTTGTTTCAACAGCCTAGACGCCATTGACTTCAATCCCATCGTCAATACGACAATGTCGACCATACATCAATCTACTAAACCGATCGCATCCGTTAAGAATTCGCGCGAAATTCAAATTGGTATTGCCATCACCTTTCTCTAAGTAGATATTGAAATAATACCGTAATTATTAGATATAAATATACCCGTAAATTTCGTTTGAAAGTTACATTTGTTACTCATCTTCGTATGTAAATCGTATATAAATCGTAATGTTAATGTAAATGAACTGTAATTGTATAAGGTAAGTTCCAAATGTTTAACTGTAAGTAATATTTCACCGAGCTCATGTAGTGAATCATGTTCAGTGCGGGTCTGCACAGGAAATTTTTAATTATATGCTGGGAACTGAAACAATGATATATGGTACATATAATGTGTTAAATTAGTTTGTTTTTTTGAAATAGTACATTCTTAAAACAGTTCACACTATATAAGTTCATACTATCAAATCTGGAAATCTATTCTATAATGTTGCAGTTATAAAGGTCAACTGATAATCCAGAAGCTGAACTTTAATATTCATTGGCTCCCATATCATGGCGTAATTCGAAACTGTACCATATACTACGTAGAGATGTCTTGTGCAATTCTTTTATTTTTTCTGGGGAAGCGGCACTCAAACATTTGCCAAGTCAAGCTATGAAACATAAGGTTATGTTATCTGGATTCCAACCAAATACATAACCGTTTGTCAGGGCTAATGTCGGCAGGGTAGGGGAGTTGTGTATCGCGTCTAGAGCCTCTTCATGCATACGCAAAACTAGATGCAGCCTAATTTATTATGCCATAATCCAGAATCTTGACGCAGATCCACTAATTTTACAGTGTAGTGTACGCCTACTTGCTGTTTACTCGCGACATTATATTGGCAGTACGGAAAATTACATCCGGTCTTCTTTGAAATAGTACGACTAGACATGCGGCATAACCTTAGTCAAATTGACTTGAAATAAGTGAGATTTATTGTTCCAGTTTCACAGTTCGAATAGATTCGAGAAGTCTCCGATGATTAGTTTTTTATTCAGATACTTGATAATGTCTACAAAAGAGACAAATTCGTGACTTTCTTCGACTTTGAAATTCACATTGAGCATTACAAATGATACTCAAAAGATATCATAGATCAGTATTGGAATGATAAGGCGTTGCTGTTTATTATATTGTCGCGACTAGGCCTTAGTGAAGCTACCAGCCCTATCGCTTGGGACGTAGTCAGGAAGAAAAACCAGTTTTCTTCTAGGTATAACTACTGATAAATAAAACAATTCACAGATTCACCGTATTCAAAAATATATATATTAAAGGACACAATACCTAGGGCGCAACAAAGCCCTATATTCATATATCCGCCCTACCAGGATAAGTCAACACACAATCAATAAATAGAATATTATATACAAAGGTTTCTTACCAAATGGACACTATAAATACTCGCTTGAGGACATCTTTCTCAGAGGTTCGCCAAGAAGGATTTACCATGACCATGACCGATGTTTGAACTTCAAGTAATTCTACAGTTCAACAAATTATGAAATATGAATCATGACAGTGGATTTTGTTACTATACAAAATAAATAAGGTTTTGTATTAGCGCCATTCTTGACAATATAATTTTCGAGGGTAATACAAGAGGTTTTTATTTCATCGGTTGAACTTTTATTTTGAACGGAAACGTGGTTGCTTCGGTAATTGACGAGAGCAAATAACATTATAAAATCACGACGTCTGTAAGATCGTGACAGGCGACAGATTTATATATCTGAATCCAAAACTAAACTACAATCGACTGTATGGGTCTGACAAGACCAGCCAAATCCAACAAAATTTGTTCGCGCACGAAGCACTTTGCATGAAAGAAATGATCGCCTGTTTTTTTCAGAATAACTGGACATGTCGCCAGAGTTCTATTATAGGCACATCAGCAGTTGTTTGACAGAAAGGTTCAGCACGGATCTGTAGGAAGGGGTTCTATTGAATGGCCCGCTCGCTCGCCTGATTTAACCCCTTTAGATCTCAAGTTTAAAGAACTGTTACATGAACGATCATTGATTTAGAGGAATGCAAATGAAACGTATGTGGGAATTTATGCCAAAAATATTGGGTCCTAATAGAATTTCTGAATATATAAAATATGAATAGTAAACGAATACTAATATTTTGGAAAAAAAAATATGAACGAGTTGTTACCTCATTTCAGATAATTTCGTCATTGAAATGTTTCGAAGTTTGTCTAGGAAACAATATTATTTTCCGTTACAAAGGAATTATTGATTACTCGAGAAATCGATGAAATACTATACTCAGAAGATGAAAAAAAAATTCTCGGATGATTTTAGAAATAATTTCAAAATTATTCCGAAACATTTCTTCTCCATATTTTTTGGACCATCGCCACAACTTTATTTGGATTCAGATTAATGAGCACAGACGTTGACACATTTGTATATATGTTAGCTATATAGTTTCAAAACATCAGCTAAATATATTGGTGGAATTTGACTATACAAAGAGATACATTTAGAGTAAGTAACATTGCATATGGATCTGCAGGAAAACGAATATTTTTTCGGAAAAAGTTCGATAAAAATTACCAAAACAAAAAGCATACCGACCAGTTTTGATTCTAGAAACGTTTGCCAATTGAACTTTTTGATGCACATAATGAAATTCTGGATTTTTTGAAAAATCGTCAAAATATCAAACGTTGACCCCCCGTAGAATCCAAACGCCGGCTTCAGAGAGTTGGCGCAATGGTAGCTTTTGTTCACGATGGCATGGGCTACATCATATTTAAATATCAACGATTTTCATCGAGAGCGATTTTCCATAAGATTAGTGGGAGGTCCTTTCAGAGTCATCTCTTTTTGTGTATGGAAGTCAGTAGTGAACATTTGAAATATTAAATTTGACTTGTTACAATTTATCAAAGGTTTATATAAAATACTCGACTTATAATTGGTTTATATAAAATACTGGCTAATTTTATTAATTTGCTGAAATTTAATAAAATGAGGTATTACTCTACCAGCCTTATCATTTTAATATATTGAGAGTCTGCCATTTTGAGGGACAGATAACTTTTGTAGGTACCAGAAAAGATTTGATGATTTTTAGCTATGTGTTCAAAAGGATCTTTAACAAACTAACATTATCTATTAGCGCATTTTTGTATAGTATAGATTTTTAAAATTTTGTTGTTGTATGTCGGACACCAAGTTTGACTACCTCGTTTCATTTTCAAATATTGTAATTTTCGACAGGTAGCGAAACTCATGACGCCCAAGATTATTACAAATTATTTCTATATTATGATGACAACTTTTTGAAGCTCACTGTAAATAAATTAATAGTTTTTCCTTCGAGTTTCTTTCGAACCATTAAAAATTGAGTTCGGCAAAATCTCTCAACTCAACTCACCCTTCCTCCCAACGGCAACAGCGCCATCATCCGATGACATATCATCCATCCCTATTTGTCATCGTTCACCTCGACATTACGCATCGTACGCCATACTCCTCCTGCTCGTCGCGTCATCATCATTTTCTCTTAAGGCTTCATTTACTCCATTCCAGTCTTGGAGTCCCCTTACTTTCTCGCACGCACTCCGCTTCCCGTTTTCATTTCCTCTTCGACGACGTGTTCCGGCGCTTGTCACTCACGATTTTTACAACTCATGGACTTTTATAATCCAGTATGAGCATATCAGTTTCGTTTTGCATACAAAAGGTTGGCGAATTGTCTCCGGATGGCGGATGGTTGGGGACCGAAAACAGGAAAATAGGGATTCGATGTGAATTGAAAACATTTCAATGCCCGCATATTACCATATTAGACCGTGATTGTTGTAGTGATCAATTATATTGGTTGTGTTGTATACGAAGGCGTAGAAGGGCCACTATTATTCAAATTTTTCTTTCGTTAATTCCGGGATAATAAGTCAGAATTCCGACTTGGGATTTCAGAATAAGCGTATTCCGGGATGTACGTACTTTCTGGACTAGGCCGGAAAAATACTACTTTCTCAAAGAAAAAGCGTCCGGGAAGTGGGTACTTCCCGGATGGTTCCCGAAAGTTACTTTCCGTTCGGGTGCGGAAAGTAAAACGCACGCGTGCGGATAAGCTGTGAAATAAGTAATTTCTCTCAAGATTTACCGCTTCAAGCTATCAAATTTATAATTTCTGAGCACAGAAACCTTTCAAACTTAGTAGCTTGTAATATGACGCAAGCAAATAACATTAGGTAAAACCACTCCACATTCGGTGTCGTGATTTATCCGTTAAGATAAAATCCTCTTGTGGTATTACCCTTCAAAAATCAACCCATCAATTACCTGAAGGCTTGATAGTAATAGGCATACTTACCAGTCTCTATTTGTAAAACTCCATAGGATTAGTGAGAAATGGATAAAACATTGCTGAGCTTCTTTGAAGTTATTCGATATCTCTAATTGGCATAATGTGCATATGAAATTATTCAAAACTTGGGCCAAGGTATCCTCAGTATGTTCTGAGAATGCTCAGAGTGGGCCAAATTAGACATTATTAAAGGAAAAGTTCTGTTTTCAAACCAAATTTATGAAAACTGATGGCTGTGTCTGTTGGTCAAATTTTATGACAAACCTAATGGTGAAAACCGCATATAGATATCTATAATCGTTTCTAATTTACAGCATGTTCCTAGAAAATGTGCATTTTCGAAAAGTGGCTGTAACTTTTGTCCTGTAAATTACTTGTTTCTATGAAAACATTTCCAGAATACTTTTATACGTAGAATTCATTGGTGTAAGTTACATATTTTTTCTAATAAGATATTTAAAGTTATGGATGGAGTAATGAGTTTTTTAAATGAGACACCCTGTATATTCCTGCATATTTCAATAGAGCTTAAAATTACCTTTCCAAAAATGTAGCACATTTGATGTTTTGCTAGAGTCTTTGAGAAATACAGAGCTTTTAGGTTTTTTCATGTAGACTTTGGAACGGACACTTTGAACAAGTAGGCTTTGGACGACGCGGCGATAAAACAGAATGCAAAAGTCTACTGGTAGTTATCACATTTTGATTTAAGCAGTAAAGAGGCACTTTAACGTAGTTTCTGTTCAATTTTCAAACATATTCGCAATGAAGTATGAGAATTTTGAAAAATAGGATATGATAGTTTTATACAAACCGGGGAAAATGCAGAAATAGCAAGCAATTTGTATCACGAGAGGTTTCCAGAAAGAAGACAACTTTTTAGATTGCGACACAACCTAATTGATGGTGGTCAATTTCAACAGAAAAGGCCATAATTATATGAATCAAATAGGGATAAGGAGTTGGATGAAATAATCGTTTTGGGAAAAAAGAGGTTTAGTGAAGATAGCAAATTAATTTTTGCTGCTGTCCCTATATAATTTAGTTATAGGAACAAGATGGTCGTATCGACAACTAAACACGTTTAGTATCGGTTGCAAAAAAATTTACTAGCAAATTTTGTTCAATTCCAGTGATCCTAACATAAATATCAGTTACGAGCACTAAGCTTTAAGAGGTAATTTTAACAAAATACAATCAATATTCCCAGCAAGATATTTCTGTTTGTGAGGGCTTCAATATAAATTTCAACGTGTTCGCAGAAATTTCATAAAACAGGTATTAGGTATCTACAGTGATTACTGATGAGGTATACCTACCTATAGAATATAAACCTTCTAGCGCCAGTTGGAGGACAAAAATGTTAACCTTTTTTTAGTAGCGAGGTAGGTACTTCTATTATGCACTATGAAGTCTTTCAGTGATAAATACTAATTGAATCAATGCCTACCTACTACAAAACTAACCAGTAATATCCACTAAGTAGTGGTAAATAGCAAAATGATAATCAGTACTCACTACTAAACTAATTAGTAATATACACTGAACATTGGTACATAGCAAAATGGCAGTCAGTTATTGATACAGATTTTGTCAGTAGCTCCTACAAAACACATTAGTGGTGGACACTAAGTTCCTGCTGGTAAATTAATTTGTTCTGGGTACTGAAAGTTTAGCTGTCTGTATAGGTACAAAACTTTTTTGCTGTGATAAATGAATTTTAGTACTGGCAGCAATTTATTTTTTTCATTGAGAATGTCAGATATTGACACTATAGAACGATTATCCCAGTGCCGTGAATCGTGGTGAATTTCACCATAAACAATGAAATGGTTTATTGCACCACCATCATCAGAGTGTCATGTGTCGTGGTGAATTTGACCATCATTCATAATATGGTTTTACTGTACTAAATGTTTCAGGTTACTTTTACTTGCGATATTATCTACCGCTTGGTTTGGTTTAGAGGACATGTCGTGGTTGTGTTACCATCATCAATAATTCCTAGTGGAATCAATCACGAAAAAGTCTGGCGCTATACTCACCATTCCGTGTGGTTGATTTCATCACGATTCAAGTAAAAACTACCGTATTTTCCTCTGCTTGTACGAATAATTGCTCAAAATAAATGATTTCTGTTGAAATAAGTGGTTCTAATGATTGATATCAGTAATATTCGTTATATTATAGCATCAGAAGCAAAATATCTGAAATTGTTGTATATACGCGGATTTTTATTATGAGGGCAGTATTGAGTAACGAGTTAGAAATTAGAACAACAACAAAACTGGCAGACAATTTGGAGTACTATGTATTCAATATGAGAAAACAGAATGGAGAAGACTATCCAGGAATCTGTTATTGAAGCAATGTGTAACTAAACTGCCAAATTGATGCAGAAGATTCGACCGTTTTGATGATAACGAATTCAAATCCGCTAGAGATGCTAAAAACACAACGCATAAGTTACTACAACAAGAACTCAATCGAAGAAAGCAAAGAGAAAATCACGCAACTTACTTGACCTAAGGGACAGAGAGAAAGCAATAACTTTCAACGCAACAGACCAAAACAATGTTACTAAATCATCCAACCAAGGACAAAACATTTTTTTGAACAGTTTTATTTCAATACTCCATTCTGTTTCTAGTGATTCAAGTATCCATAATCTGTTGAAATGAAAATGTAATATAGAGAATGTGTCTACGATTGGGGCATCAAAAAATAATGTATGGAATACCACACGAGAGCTCGATAAGTGAAGTAGAAAATAATTCTTTTCGGACTTTCGTGTCTATTGCCTGGCAAAAAGTTTTCGATAAATCTGTCAAATTATTTTCACTTCATTCTTACTCTCTTGTGATATTATACTACTAAGATCACTTAATTTTCACTCTGAAAACAACAGGTATTGCAGCTAGTCATGAGAACATTTCTCATAAATTTTCTAAAAGAAACTCTTCAAACTTTTCCGGTTAACTTACGCTTTATTCGTGTGCCTGAAAACATATTCAAAATGGCTTCATCAACGTTTCCAGATTCTCGATGAGGAAGTGAACAGACACTCTCAAAATTGATAAATATTATTCAATCCGGCCTGAAATTTACCCAGTCTATGAAAAACCTTCCGATGTATTTTCCTAAAAACACTAAAGCCCAAAATTAACTTATCGTTCCTCCTCGGAATTCGTAGAATGCCAACTTCTCCATCCAAATTAATTTCCAAGATTAGAAACCCAGCCACGAAAATAATTTCAATAATCTCAGTGTAATATCCTTGAAGATATGCAGAGGCAAGACAGGAAGTAGGACGATTTTCCGCCTGTTGGGAACATCATCGCCTCACTTCGAACGGCCACTGGACGGACATCACGGAAAACCCAAAGATAATGTTTCCCCACAACAATTTCTTGGGTTGTTATGCGAATGCACATTAATCTGCATCTCGGAGTAAGGGTGTCTTTGGTCCTAGGGGGGCCGAGCACCTTGAGGAATTTCTTAGTACAAACTAATCAGAGGCGGGTCGAGCCTACGAATTAATTCTTGGCACAGTATTTTGTTGATATGAGATTGTGATATTTCTGATATGAGGAAAGTTCATTATTCATGAAATCTGTACAATTATGAAAGAAAATTCTTCAATGCTTTGATTGTTTATTATTAAGAATTAGGATTATAGATAAACTTGGTAATTTTTGCAAAATTTTGGGCATGCTTGAAAATAAACTAATCTTGGCGACCCGTTTGTGTTTTTTTCTCTACTCAGGAAAATGGTGACGAACTCTGCCATAAAAGAAAAGCAAGCGGCAAGCAAGTGCAATCAATCATGTAAATGCCTAAAGTATAATGGTTGCACAGAATTCCAATATGAAACTTCATGATACTTTCGAGGTTACTGTTATATGATGTTTATCTGTGTTGCAATATCAGGCCTTATATATGCAAAAATGTCAAATGTGAAAAGTTCAACAGTACATTCAAGTGAAAAGCAACTTCGATTCGAATAAGTTGTCAAAGTTTGATGCCGGCATTATTACTAAGAATAAAATCCTCATTTCATTTGTTTTCCACTAATTTTTTAAAGAAAAATCTGTCACTCTCAAGAAAAGCTTTATCTACATTATTTTTTACTGATCATAGATTCAACCTGAATATTCTTCACCTCAAGGTTCCAATCCATATCAAAAGGACGACTGCAAAGGTTACTATATAAGTAGGTATAGCAAAGTTATGTTTGAAATCACTGTACGGTTTCACTTATAGAAATGATCCAACGGAAGTGAGCTGTAATATAAATATTTTGGAAACAATTGAACACATTTTATTGTCCAATTTACTGTTCAACAAAACAATAGGATTCTGATTGCCTTTCCAATCTCAATATCACAATATTTCCCGTAGAAATTCTTAGTCTGAATATGTTATCGACGACTAGTTTTTTATTATTTATTTGTATGTAAAAGTTCAGGGTCTCTCTTCCACTACTTGAATTTTCCACTCAATTTTGAAATATTATCTTGACTTTATTATTTTCTATTTAATTTATTTTTAAGGGAATTACTGATGTATGTTGAAACTATTGTTATGAAACGAAGTTGAAACGTTTAAAATCTAAGTATTTACCCTTTCTGTCCATACGTTTCCACCAAGTGGAAAAATGAGGCAAACATCTATCAGAAGACAACTACTTCCCTAGCTAGTACCACGACGGACATTTAATTACATCGAACAGATATTTGTGCAGCAACATTCTTCCGAGAAGACCCAATTGAGAATGCGTATCTTGTAATTGAACAGTAGATTATTTTTCTTTTGGCTGGGAATGATCACCTGCAGAAAATCATGTTTCGAAGTTTGCCTCTCATCAGTGCCAGGGTAGGTCGGACAACATTATAATTGTCCTGTCTCTGCTAAATGAATAATAACCACTGTTCAACTCAGATTTCCTAACGAATGAAGCTACGATCCACTACTAAGTTGATCGCAGCTCTATCTGTATGGAAAATCAAGGACTGCACTCCTGGAAAAGCACGTTTCGAGATTTTGCCTCTTATCAGTGCCAGGGTAGGTCGGAAAATATTATAATCTTATAACCGTGTGGAGGGTAAGGGTACTTGTTTAATTTTTATGATACCCTCCAGCACATATTTTCTGCATTCAACTTGGAGAGCAAGGTTAGCTTAGGATAGGTTGGGTCATTTCCCCTTTTTCTACTTTTCTTTAAGTCATAAGATAGCGAGCAAAGCCATCTTTGTTCCTGAATTGTAAGCAAGTTGCATGGGGAATGGTTTGCTTGTAATTTTTCTACAATTGTGTATGTTTGTCATACACATGAGAATAGGATCATTTTCAGAAATGCCATGCTGCATTGTGGGGTACTGTTATTATTTCGCCAGAAAATTGTATATACAGTATAATGAAAACAATTATAAATCAATAAATTGGGAGTACCAGCAACGTATCTTCATTTTCATAAACGTCAAAGGATCCCTCAACTTAAGAAAAGTACTCGATTTTATAAATTTTCAGCCGTGGATAATTTTTGTTTTCATTTCATATGTTTACTCAAAAAAAGCTTCACTAGAGAGCAGTCTCATAAGTCTAATAAAACACTTTATCTCATCTTACGGTGTTAAAATGTTAGTTACACTACATTTCATACGATGACAATACAATAAAGCCAAAAGATGTTTCCTCCCTTCCCCTCTGTGGGTGTACACAGGAATAAGGAAATATTTTTGAAAAAACTTGAGCAAACTCGTGAAATTCAAATCGGAAATATTCGTGAAACTAGTGTAAAATATCTGACCATCGATAAATTTTGTTTCCAAAAAATTGTACCTCCCTGCCCCCATCCCCCTGAAGGCCATATAGAGAACGCATGAAATTAGTCCACTTCTTTTGGACGTGGAAACTTGCGACAAAACGAATATTAGTCGGGGGGCTCGGATGATTCTACTCTTACAAGAAACTTGCGAAAACTCGTGAAATCAAATTTGGTTAAATCCCTAAAAATTGTAAAAAATATCTAATCGTCGAAGAAACAATTACAACTTCCTACCCCTTTTTCCCTTGAAGGCTAGGTAGGGAACCCATAGAGAATCAAAAGAAATTCCAACTCTTTCAGACGTGAAAGCTTGCGTTAAAAAAAATATCGGACGGGGGGCTGCCACTTCAACAAAAAAAAACTTGCGAAAAATCGCGAAACTGAAATGGGAAAAATCCGAGAAATAGTGAAAAACATCTGACCGTCGAATTACTTAAGTTCAAAAAAATTTATTTCGAAGTGAATCAAACCCATCATTTCAACCCATTATCAAATTCTATAAAGTTTGTAAGCTTGTTGCGATAATAAAGCTTGACGCTGATAATTTCAAATTCAATTTATAACAGATACATAGGTACTTCTTGCGATAAGCTTTTATATCATATAAAATTTTATAATTCAACAAAATGATGGCTTTGATTTACTTCAGTTTGTTTTCTTCTCTTAAGCGCATTTTCAAGTTTTTTTTTGCATTTAGTTTTTACATACAGTTTGTAAACATTATCTCCTGCTCTACTGGATTCCGTAAACATTGTGAAAATCACCAGAAAGTAGAAAGGAGTTGGTGTTTTTCTTGAATTTTGGAATACTAGTCGTTTGTTGAATTAACGAATTGTTAGATTTTGAAGAAAAGCATTTTTGTCAACGTCATACGGACCTAGCAATTACGTCTTTCATGTTTCTTTGGAATTTTTCCAACTGGACTATTTCTGTCCAACAACTCTTGATATATATTTTTTTTCATTTGACATGTTCATTTGTTTTGAATTATCTAACAACACATTCATTCATATTTTTCATTCACGTCAACATATTTTAATTGTAACTGAAAATAGCACCCTTGCAACCTGCAATCTTCCGCATCTGAGTACGTTACTGGACGGCGATCTCCGGTTATCTTGAGGAAAAGCACTCGTTCTCAAGTAACTGAGGTCCGGCACATAAGGAAATTACAGTGGGTTGGCCCCGAATTCCTGAACCGTTTAATTTCGGGGCCCGTAAGGCCGCCAAACAATGTTACGTTAGCCGTTTCAATAAACTCCACGGTTCAACGCACAAATATGAACGTAATTAAAATCGCTTGGAATATCTTACATTGCAGATCTTAGCTGGTCCGCTGGCTACATTGCCTGTAATAAGGGATTTTTGGGAGGGATCCAGACAATAATTCAACGGGGAATGAACGGTGGAAATGAATGAGTGGACTAGGTAACAACTTCGAGTATCTTCTAGGTTGGAGTTTTCAACTGCGGATTCTCTGTTTGGTCTTCTTAGTCTACTATAGTTTCTGCTTTCCTGGGCGAACTGTAATAATGAACTACCCAGGAGTTTGAATTACTTGACAAGTTTTTTCTCTTTTTATGTATCTTCGTGCGTTGTTATAAAAAGATTTATCATCGATTTGACACTTAAGATTTAGGATTATTTGGAGCCCATTGGTTGAATATTGTTGTAATATTGAAATGGACCAATAATCGTTCATAGATTCTTAAATCTTAACTGTTTAATATTTTTATAAATGTATAGCTTGAACGTTTAAGAGAATTACAGAAGTACGGGAATTCATTTTTACTCATTACAGGTCAAAAATTCATTATTTGGCAATGAATAAAGTGTTTCCGAGTTAATTTATCTTCTTGAAAATCGTGTCAGCAGTGTCAGGTAAGCAGTGTCTTACATGTCATCAGATTCTTCGTTTCTTCGTATTCCTTTTTTTAGTATGTTTAGAAAGTGAAAAATACAATTTTTCGTAATCCGCACCCCTCTGCCATCTTTAAAAATCTACCGGATAATTTCAGATTTTCGCTTATAAATCCTAAACGGTGGATTATAGCTGAATTTGCTCCATTAATCTTGTGAATTTTTCCAAACAGTCACGAATTATTTACCAATGGCAGAAGAGATACAGAGCAGCAGAGAAGGGGTAATAACGGAATTCCTGCAAAATTGCCGCTTTGGGTCACTAAAATTCTATGAAAAACTGGTATTAGTAAATATGCACTAAAGAAAGCTGTGGAGATGTTAGTTTCTCTTGAATGGCAAGTCTTAAAAAGTTTCTTCACCAACAGTATCAAAGGCGGGGTTGAAATTGAGAGGAAAAGATAATGATTGTTGAGAGTTCCGTTGTCTAGAAGTGTTTTTAAAAAGTTTTTCTAACCGTCATCCGGCAGCTTCCCTATGAGCATCCCTCTAAAGTCTTCAGGAGTCTTGTGCGAACTGGTCATTTATTTTCATTCATTCTAGTTTTCAACTACTTCCTCGTTCATATTCGTTGATATAAATGATAAAATAAATGATATGTTACCCTGTTTTTCCAAATATCATTAAAGTATCGTCATAAACAAAACTTAGGTACATAAGAAAGAAAGCATCTTCTTCACCATCGTACTTGAACATCATAATTTCTGGTCTGTTTTGCAGGACTGCTTTTCCCTAAAAATCATACCGGCTTGCCGTGATATGGCAGAAATCTTAGCCAGACGAATGCAGAAGGCCGTAATTCTTGGTTCACTCCGCCTGCTCAGGGCACATGATTCTCGGACCCAATAGTCACTTACCCCACGGCGTGGGGAGTGGTTATTGGGATAAATGATCCAGCGCGCCCTCCGGAAGTATCGGGGCTCCGGAGACAGCGCCTGTCTGGGAAATTCCTAACGGAAAAAAAAAATATTCTTAAGCCAATGCATGGGGTCTTCTTCAAGAACATTGAAGACCTTGGCTTATCCTGACCTTCGCAGAAACCTGACCTTCGCTTTTCTCAGGTCAAGTGGGCTGAAGTCGGAAAACGAGGGATTCATAATGGCCTGCCAGGATGGCGTCTTCAACACCCTCGTCTACCGTAGTCGCGTGATGGGTATAGAGGTCCCGGACACTAGATGCAGAGCGTGTCATGGTGCAGCCGAGACCATAATGCATTTGCTGTCAGCCTGTCCAGCTTACGCGCTCTCAGTCTATATCCAAAGGCAAAGGCTACAAGTGTTTACGAAACTCGTGCGTTATAGACGAGAAACCGGTGTTGCCTTATGCTCCGGGGGATATTGAGTCCGTTCTGGAGAATGAGAAGTGTCGAATTTATTGGAACTACTCATTCCCCACCCTCAGGCAAATACAAGCCAATAAGCCTGATGTAGTCCTCCTCGACCATCAAAGTAGGACGATTTTCGCCATTGAGTTTTCAGCTTCTGGCGAAACGAACATCGTCCGAAAAGAGGAGGAAAAACGGACTACTCTTTGAACTCCGCAGGCTTTATCCAAACCATTCTGTCAAAATGGTGGTTTTGATAATAAGGGGGCTTTGGTGGAATGATGGACACACTGCTCTCAAACTTAAAAATCATACCAGCTTGCCGTGATATGGCAGAAATCTTAGCCGGACGAATGCAGAAGGCCGTAATTCTTGGTTCACTCCGCCTGCTCAGGGCACATGATTCTCGGAGTCACTTACCCCACGGCGTGGGGAGTGGTTATTGGGGAAATTCCTAACGGAAAAAAATAAATAATATTCTTTATTCCAGTAAGATCATTTTTACATGATATAAAATATATAAAATGGTTCACAAATACCATAGGTAGATGCTATCACAAATATTAAAGTAGTGAGAGATATAAAATCAAAAATAAAATTAAAAAGAAGTTGATCAATAATATATTCAGGTACATCTGCTTGTCATATATAAGAATTCATTTAATTTATAGTAACATTTACTTACTAAGTATTTTCTCAATTTATTTTTGAAAATGTTGTAGCTCTTTTCACTTACAATTTCTTCTGGTAATTTATTATGAAGCTGGATTCCTGCATAAGAAGGAGAGTTTTCGAAGAATCTTGTTTTATGGCATTGTATCTGTAGAAGACTGCTGTGTCTTGTATTGTAGTTGTGGTTATCGTTATTTGTCAAAATATCAGATAGTTTTGTTTTTTTTTAGTAATATAGATCTCATGATGTAAATAAAAGGCACTGTAAGAAGATGATTTTCAATAAAATATGACTTGCAGGATTCAGTAAGTTTTAATCCAAATATTAATCGTATTATCTCTTTTTGTGATATCAGCAGTCTCTGAGATGACACTGCGTTTCCCCAGACTATATTATAATTTAAATGAGGATATGTCAGTGCATAATATATGTTGATTAGTTGATATCTGCCAAATATATTCTTCATCTGTAAAATGGCAACAAATCCACTGGTAATTTTTTTACTAATATGATGTATGCATCTTTTGAAGGGTAGATTTGAGTCTAGAAACGTACCTAGGAATTTGGTGTTTTCAGAAATATTCATTGATGGGCTCTCCGCTTCTGAAATTCCCGCAGTGCAGTGGTGGCAGCAGAACTGTTATAGAATCTTCATCATTGATGGGTTTGAACAAAAAAGGTTGCAACATTTCTGTTATCCGAATCCAAATATGTAAGCTGCCTCTTATTAGATAGAGGACCTGTCAATAACCCAATGATTTAGGAGAGAAAAAATATCTGGTGGATTACCTTTCCCAGTTTCTCGGATGTGAACATTGCCAGTTGCGGAAGAAGTTCCTATGTGAGCAAAGCAAGCAGGTGAACGCCTTCACCTACGGTCACAATAACTCATGAGACTAGGGACATAGCAGAACTGACGATAAGAATAGCAGCATCTTCTATAACGTGATTGGTGGTAATGTTTAAAGCTTTGTTCGTCTTCCACTTATTGCCTTAAACAACAACTGGCAGAAAAACATTTTCTCTCTTCTCCTTAATACCCTCGATATGTGGTTTAAAAACTTTCTGGGGCATTCAATTTAAAAGTAATTAACATCTCCACTTCTAACTCTAGTGCATATTCACTAAAATCAGTTTATTATGGAATTTAGGACATCCAAAGTGACGGAAAAGTTGCAATTTTGATTGAATTGCGATTTTACACCCTTTCTCTTGCGGAAACAAACTTAATCAGTAATTCTTGGAGCAAATGTAGAAGAATACAAGAATGAAAATGAAACAAATTCGGCTAAGAATCACTGTTTAGGTGTTACTTACTTATTAGCGAATTTCTGGAAAAAGCAGCAGAGGGGTGGGGATGACGAAAAATTGGTATTTTCTTCCAAATTTAATGTACGGTTGACCCCTTTTTACATTTTTAGCGACTAATCTGAGATAAATTCCTTTGATTTTGAGAAACAAATTATGTTGCTTGGCAATGACACGTGACCAATCGCAGAGCGCGTCGTTGACCATTCACGTATTGCGTAAATTTTACTCAAATAGCGATCACGCCCTCAAAATAATCACATTTTATGATAGGTTATATCCCCATAATAGTTTTGGTTTTATTGATTCATTAGTTAACACGTATCCAGAATTTGTTGAAGATTCTGAAGTTAATAAAAATTAATAATGAGTGCTTATCACGGTTTTATTGATTCATTAGTTAACACTTATCCAGAATTTGTAGAAGATTCTGAAGTTAATAAAAATTAATAATGAGTGCTTATCACGGTTTTATTGATTCATTAGTTAACACGTATCCAGAATTTGTTGAAGATTCTGAAGTTAATAAAAATTAATAATGAGTGCTTATCACGGTTTCAGTCAATGCTCGGAGTGTCATTATAGCAGCTTCCTGGTGATGTTATTGTTTTATAAAACAACTAACAAGAAAGCGAAATATAATATCGAAATCATGATGTTTTCCAACACAAAAATTTCAACCAATCGAAACGATTATTTCGGTGTGAGTGAAATAACAAAGGTCGATCGCGGGGAAAGTATCCATTATTGGAGGTTATACGCATAGGAACTTTGTGTCAGCTCATGAAGATCTAGAACGTAGCAAAAACTTGGCGATTTCCACTGACAGCTTTAATGCTATCAGTTCAGTACCGCTTCCAATGATAAATTCATTGGAATTAAAAAAATATATAAATTAATTCCCTATTGGATTTTGAAAAAAACATATCCCGAATCCAGAAATTTTCACTGCGAATGCCCATCTTGAGTGCTATTAGGAATAACAAACGATTTATACTCTCGAGCGAGTAAAGTTCGATTTGGAATGAAAGTTTGAAACAATTCCACTTCATACTTAAAGCTGTTCACTTTCAGGAATTCCTGGATCAATAGAATAACACCGCTTGAATATGCTTGTTTTCTGATTTCGTATACTAATATGTCGCAAGTCGTTAAAGTTTACGATCGTACAAGTCGAAATATGTCGTAAAGTCATAATATATTACCATATGAAAATATAAAATTAATACATCCACGGTGATTGTAGTAAAATTCCGTAGGTACAATTATGATGTTTGGGAGTTCTAAAGTTGAAATTCCTTTCCAGACATTCGAGGGAAATATATTTTACTACCCACAAACGAGGAATATTTTTATTCAAAATCTACCATCAAACCGTCAATCTTAAGTTTTTATCCGTTTCATGAAACTCTGAATCAATACAGGACTTTGGTTAAGCGAATTCAGTGATGCCACCTGTCATTTTCGGTTCACATTACTGACACTTTTTTCAACAAGATATCATCATGTTCACATTAAAAACACCTTAAGAAACCCCAAACTGATTTTGAAAAAGTGCGAAAATATGTAAAATCGTAGATATATCACGAAAAATAAAAGTGACGGAACTAATGTTGGTATTTCATGATATATCTACGATAATTCCGCACTTTTTAAAAATCAGTATGACGTTTCTTGAGGTGATTGAAATGTGAATATGATGAAATAATGTTGAAAAAAGTCAGTATGACAGGTGGCATCACTGAATTCGCTTAACCTAAGTCCTGTATTGATCAGTTGTTGCTAAACTGTTTTGTTTTTGTACCGATCAGAAAGAATTCAAGTTTATGAAAAGGTGGTTGAAATACTACTAATTGATGGCGACAAAATTGATACATCTACTTAACAACGTAATGAAGCGAAAACTACCCATAAGATATTATCGCTGTAGTTTTTGCTATCATTGGCTGGATATTTCCTGTAATTTCTATCCATCGACGAAGGTAATTAAGATGACTGGGACTAGGTGGTGAATGTACTACCCAAAATTTTGAAATATAAAAATCAGAGTTATGATGAAGATGCCGGAATATCATTTATGACTGGTACAATTTCTGATGCAAAAAATTACTATTTTCATGTGCATACTTATTAGAGAGATATTGCAGTCCATAATAACGTCAAGCAGTAATAAAGTTGTCCTTATTTTGACACGCACGCATGCGCAATTTGAATCTGGAACAAGGATAAATTCATTAAATCACTTTATTAGTGGATGGCTGAGCCAAAATTAAAGTTCCTTTATTTTCACTTAGAGCAAAATTGTGGATACGACATATTTCATGCCTGACAATTATATGATATTTTCAAAACAAATCGATATACCTTTGGCCATTCTATTAACACAATAATCATTATATCTGTCTGAAATAAATTATCTCAAGAATTATTTGGGCAGCAGTCAGTTGACTAGTGGAGTTATTTAATCTTCGTATTTTAAGTAAAGCTTTCGAAAATCTTTATTTTCTTTCTCAAGACTATAACTACAAAGAGGTGGATGAACATATAGTAATTGAAAGTTGAGTAATACTTACTAACGTGAAATTAAAAGAAATTTACATCAATGACGAACATAAAGACAATTTCAAATAAAATATGCAGACAGTGACAGAAAAATGTGACAGAAGGATGAATTGTCTATGTAGAGGATGAGAAAAAAAAATCATAAAAATCATTTGATTAAAAGAAATAGAATCACAAAATATGAATTCAAGGAGGACGACTGTTAGAAAGAAAAATCTAAGAAACTATATTTGATATGTTATAAACAACGAACGCCTATGTGAACAAAGGACGAATAAACAGAACAGCAGTATCTGTTTTTAATCACAGAATTGTGCTAGTCATTATTAAAATAAAGTTGCCTTCAATACTGCCAGGCGTTACGGAACCCTTAGAAGTTTTCGTGGGACTTATATTAGGTGCGATCTCAGTCACAGTTGAAAATTAACTGAAATGTTAGTCAAGCTAGGTACCATCCAGAGAGTGGTATTTTATTCAGTGAGAAATGCTTCTTTATATCCCATCAGTTCCTTACAGATTTATAGAGCACAGATCCGACTTATTCCAGAATAAAAATGTTCCTTTTTCTGTTTCAAATGGACTTTAATTTTTTTCATTCAAAACTTTTCAATTCCTGAACATTTTCAGTCCTCATTTTCCTCGTTGAAACCTCGACTTCAAGATAGTATGAATAGATTTTTTCTTATAAGAAAATATCGTTAAGAATGTGAAAATACACCTTCCTTTTTCTTCGGGTTCATCTTCGAACTCTTCAATTTTTTATAGTTTTAGATTTTCGAGTTCAATATCATCAGGATATAAAATTATTTGACCATCTTTTAAGCCCTTGAAATCAATAATTTTTTCGTACGACGGTTTTTCAGCCCCCCATTGAATATAAATTACATTATAATACATGAAAATCTATTTCGTCAATTTCATCGCTTAATTACTATAAAATATTGAATGACTGATTATGAAAAAGTCGTTTTTTGATTTTTGCATTGAAAATGAGGCTTTTTTAAAAAAAATCAGTATGAAGTCGAAAAATTAATGTGCTTGGAAAAAATTACAGCCCATTTAAAATACAAAAAAGAACATGTCTATCAAGGTTCATTGAAAAAGTTAGAAAAATTGTAGAAGATAAAATTTATAAACAAAAATAAAACGGCTTATAGTGTTTTTCTCATCAGTTTCGAGGTATTGTTGAAACATTATTGATTCAGATAGTCTAGATATTTTTAATATTCACAACTCTAGTATAAAAATTATTGCGATAAATATGTCTATTTCAGCAATAAATCGTAAAAACCCACTATCCAACCATCAAAAAAGATATTTTTTTTGTTTAAAAATTACTGACCCCGGTCTATGAATATGAATAACAGTAGTGAAGTCTTAACTATCTACCCTGATAATCATTTTCCACAAACTAGCAATTTTTCGTGTGAAGTAGACAACACTGAATGACTAGCGTCTATCATCGCCGGACAATTACCGATTGCTCCAGTATTTTTGTTATTCCTATGCTCGTAGTATACTCTGAAAACTACTGTTACTCCATCTCAGGAATTATTCTTTCATAAAGCAAGTAGAATAATTTATTCTGAAACACTTGCTTCTTATTTTTTTGCATGATTTTCATTCCATAACCAAACGACATAAGTTGCCGTAGATTTCAAAGTTGTCAGAGATAGATGACCTGATAATTATTTTCAGAACAGCTCCAATTTGAATAAAATAGTGAGTGAAAAATCGATTGATCAGAATTTGGTCAGCCAAAATAAATTATTAATTTACAATGCTTATTTTTTATCAATATTTCGTTACTTGATAACAAATTGGGGAGTTTGCTCTAAAACACTGATGAAAAAAAATTAAAACACTGCTAAACAAAGTATACAGGCCGTTTCTTTTATCATGTGGTAACATTGCTATATTCTAAACCGTAATAGATACAAAGACGATTATATGGGGAAAAAGGTCACTATTGTGGTGAGCAGTAAATTGGTCATAGAAAATTTCCGGGGATTCTCGCCCTTACCAACTTATACAGGGAAAACTGAAAATGCTGTTTTCGTTTTTTTTACGAATAGAATTGTTATTTCAGGAAATATAAAAAAATTAAAGAGGAAAGTTTTATTGTATTCAAAATGTACTAGAACTACGTAACGATAAATTTTTAATCAAACGTTTCGTGTCAACACCGCCATCATCAACTATTTTTTTCAAATACGGACCTGTCTATTTCATCACAAATATTGATAGAGCGATAAAATCACAATTCAGTGATATATCACACTCGACATTTTTATAACGTTTCATATAAAATAACTAGCATCATCAGTGACAACAATTTTTAATTACGGTCCTGTCGTTAGTTTGTTTATGAATTCCACAGAATCTAACGCTTCGATATAAAAATTATCAGTGACGTTTTGAATGAATGTATCTGTGAAAATTGTATTTATACTATAAAAATTCATAAAAGATTTCTGCAGTTTCAGAGACGAACGATAGCAATTTACCCCAGAAACCTACTTAAGAGGAGAAGAAAGCAAACAAACAGAAAAACAATTTATTTCATAATGAATTTGTGGAAGAAAATAAAACCAATACGAATTGACGACCTCTTTGTTGAATGCACATAAGTTGTCTGTCCATACAATTTCTGTGGCAATTTTCTAGCATGATGGTTGTAATGCTATTACATGCATCTCTTATTTTCTGTTTGAGATAGTCGATATCGGTACTAGGTGTCGAAAAACCTTTATCCTTTATGTATACCCAGACAAAAAAATTCAAAGGACTAAGGTCTGGGGATCGAGCTGGCCAGACAATTGGTCCATTGTTTCCAATCCACTTTGTTGGGAATATTGCATCTAAATGTTCCCTTACTATTGCTGCATTATAGGGAGAGGCAACGTCTTGTTGAAAATATTGTATTTCACGGTGGGTGCTTAATGGCAATTCATCTAAGTAGCCATCAAACTCATTGGATAAAAAATTTTGAATACATTTCACCATTCAAATGCTCGCATCGTAAAAGAAAGGACCTAGTATGTTTGTTCCCGAAGTTCCCAACCAAACATTTATTCCGAACCTCTCCTGGAAATTGGTTTCTTTATGTAAATGTTCATTCGTATTATTCCATCTATAATAGATGTTTCTGTTAAACCAACCATTGTTGGTGAATTTTGATTCGTCCGGCCATATTATTTTTTTTCCATTTCGAACTTCCCTATTTCTACGTCTTAACATTTCGCAAATCGTACTCTCCTTCCGTAATCCCTTTCATTAAGGTGATGAACTTTGCGTATCCTGTAGCATTTGTATTTCATCTTTTTCAAAGTATTTCTGGTAGATTTTACAGATATCCCAAATTCGTGGGCAATTTCTCGTAAAGAACAATCTTGATTAGAAATATTTTTGTAACTGACCTATCCTAGATTTAAAAAAAAAATACGTTTTTCACTTTTTAGTCTTTATAAGGTAATATTTGCTTACCCAAAACATTTATTTGGTTCCTTATACTTCCAGTAACAACATATTTTCTAGTTTTATTTCTGTCAAATGCACCACAGTCTCTCAAATTTATTTCTAATCGTCTAAACATTTGAATGTTTGGAATGCGACGATTCGGGTATAGCTCACCATACATATTTCTTGCCAAAAGAGGATTTCTATTTGATTTTACAGCTATGGATCATTCAAAAAAGAACTGATCACTTATCTAAGCACTCATAATATATAATTATTATTCAAGATACTTGTGTACTGTATTCAATTCTTGATATTTATAATTAGATTGTTGTTATTTTGTTGAATTGATATAGATGTACTTAATGCCTGTTATTTATATGTATTAGTTTTATGATACAAACTCTGTTAAGGCTGAAACACAATGGATGTTTTATGGTTTTAGTTTTAATTTTTATAATTTTAGATATTTTTTTAACGCGAAACTATCAATGCCATTATTATTCTGATCACGCCTCATAAACAATCTTGATGGAAACATTCAAGGTTGATTCTTCAATACTGTTTTGCATCTTGTTTCATTTGTAAAATTGATATTCAAAATCCCAAAACTTAAAACTTATCACATAAAACTTCCATTGTGTCTACGGCTTTATGTTTCGCCACCAGCACTATTGCTGATTTGGAATAATACTTTTGATACTTGTGATATTTTATATTTATATTATTTGTATGAATAAAGTATTTTGTAAACAAATTTCACAATACTGATAAAATTTAATATAAACGTCTCAATAAATAACTTAAGTTTAGATTTAATCTAATTGTTTTTGATTCATATTTTCTGATGGTGAAGAGAATACAGTCTGTTACTCATTATGAAGAAATTTGATACTGGTAATAAAAAAATCCCACCGAAATCAAATAAACATGAGATGGCCTTCTCTTTACGTTAATCAGTGGAGAATGTTCTACATTTCCATGACTAATGAAATCATCAAGTTCCCATGAAAACATCGCACCTAGTGAGAAAATCCCCTGGAGTTTTCCAAGTAACTCCACCTAAATAAGATATACTGCTGCGGAGTTATGATCCCTGCGGAGGATGAAAACATTCCGGTAATCCAGGGAGTACATTTTAAAGCGGCCACTTTTCTTAAGCTGATTATGAGTGTAAATTGAGATAAGTCTGCAATATTTATGGCACTTACATGGTAACCTGCATGGATTCGATGTCGTTTCAGCCAAAACTTTTTCAAAGGGATTGTTAGCATAAATGAGGAGTTGACTATAAAGTGCTTTAAGAGGGGTTTAACTTTAACTTGGTAAATTAATGGAGGGTACCTTTCAGGGCACACTTTTTATGGCTAACTCCGAATAAAATGGAAATGACTTCCGACTTATTTCAGCATGAGTTTCGGAAAACAGCGTCTTTGCATAAATTGCGGAGAAAACTGTATTCCAAATTACGCATCTGATTTTAGCAATCATATCAGATTTGGTAGAAATGAAAGTCGCTGGTACCTTTTCTATAATGTAATATTATTTCTGAAGATTGGAATAGTAAGTATATAAGTAATTTATTCACAAATACTCACAATAGTAGTATTCCAATTACTTACTTTTTGCATTTATGTTTACATTTACAAGGTAATAATCTCAACTTTACTCTCCAATACTTATTCGTAATCAATGAATAGCAAACGTATTAGGATTATTTTCAGGGTCAAGTTAAAAACGTCCCACCCTTGATATCTTCCTTTCCGTAAATAATATGAGAAATCGAAAAAAAAAAGGTGTCAATTTTATTCTCAAGTGGAACACTTTTAAAGAATTTTTGTAGCGTGGTTCAACCCCCTAGGAGGGGTAGATGTTACCCTCAGAATCTTAAATGGGAAGGGGGGTTCAAGTGGCACATCAATTCGATGGACGTTCAATTCTCTTTTCAACGGTTCTCTGAATTATTCTTGATGAGCAGTTTCCGAAAAATTGCGTTATAAACTAACAGAAGTTAATAGAACTTGCCTCACTAAGATGCATGGTTTTCAGGTTATTATCTGAACAAAAATTATTTTATTGAGTCTTCATTTAGTAGAACTGCTTAGAAGTTGAAAACTCTAGGTGGACTGTTCCAACCCTTTATCAGTAGCCATTAGATAAAAAAAAATCAAAAAGCTATATGATAGTGAAATGTAGATGGTATCTAAGCATTCATTAAATGCTGCATTTTCAATTCTCATCGCTGATAGCCTCCTTTTTTGCTACTTCTACCGCAAGAAGTTTCTGTTTTCAAGCAATAAATTGTTCGCTAAATTTTAACGATATGGTAGTATTGTTAATGCAGTTTTACTTATTGGGCTGTTTAGTGAGTGTATAAAAGTGTGAAAATGGTTTACAATTTTCACGAAAGAATTGAAAATATTTCAGTAATTTAAGGAGAGGTTGATATTCTTATTAATTCTCCTTCCACGAAAATAAATTGAACAAACGAAAATTATTGAGAAACAATTGGTTAATGATTCTAAATGATTGAGCTTCAGTCCTCAATTCTTCATCAATACCATAGTTTCCTTCTGAAAGATGATTTGAATATGTGGAATTAAAGAATATACTGCAGTTTTATCCTAACACCAAACCATTATTTTAAACCCCTCTGTTCCCTGTTTCGATCACCAAGTGACCATATTCAAGAGGAAGATTAAATCGTCCTCTTGTTCATTTTACTCATTGTCAAGTCCAAAAAATCATTTGCCTTTAAATTTTCTACCTTGATATGCTTAAAGAAACAATTGATCCTCTTGTTACTCACGAACTAGAAAAGCAAATTGATGCAGAAGAGAATGTACTTTTGCAGGAGGATCTGCTACATTACAAACAGGATGGTACTCCACCTCATTATTTTCTTCCCGTCTGACAGTTATTGAACGAGAGATTTCCGGGTACATAGATTGGCAGAAGGAGAGCAGTTGACTGGCCTCCGTCATCATCGGATTTAACTCCCTTAGATTTATTTCTTTGGGGACATCCTGAATCCGTTGTTCGTAAAACACAACCTACTGATATTGATAAACTTAAAAGACGAATTACAGCAGCATGTCGGTCAATTCCCGGTGAAGTTTTCCAAAATATTATAGGGAAGAGTTCGAAAACAGACTTTATTACTGCATGTTTAAAGCAAAATGGACAACATTTTGTGCAGTTTATAAGATAGGCGTAAGTTGATCCCATGTTTGAAATTTGTTTCTCTTATTTGTAAAAGGACAAGAAGAAGAAGAAGAATATTTATTGAAATAGGTTTCCCTAATATATAATATTGCTAATATGAATATACATATATAGTAAAAAATATATCACTTAATCCTATTATTAAAACAATTGAACAATTCATTAGGAATATAAAAAAATATTCTCACAGCATAAAAAAGTAAGCCTAATTTAGATCTCTTATATGCTTCAACAGTCTGTGTCTGAATTGTTCAGTAGTTTCACTAGCTTTAACAATCTGTGGTAGATTATTGAATTCTATCATACCTTTAAAGAACAAAGAATTTCTTGTGTTTGATAGTTTTGCTCTTGGCACATGGATGTTATTTAGATTACGGGTAAAATGGTAATGAATCTCATGTTTGAAATCAACATATTCACGAAAATATGAAGGTGCTTCCTTATGCACTATTTTATAAATGAATAAGTAATAAGTATAATCGTTTTGAAACTGATAGCCATTGTAATGTATTCAACATTATTGATATAGAAGTATAGCGATTACAGCTTAGAATTATCCTCATGCTTCTATTTTGCAATTTTTGTAGCTGTGTCATTTTATTCAAATTGAATTGGTATAATAAAGTCGCACAATAGTCAAAATGAGGTAGTAAAATTGACCGGTACACTGTGATTCTTGTATCAATCGATAAATGTTTAGAAATTCTTGAAAAAAAGTATAGTTTTTTCGAAATTTTCTTAGTAACATACATGAAGTGTGCATCGAAAGTAAGTACCATATTATCCAATTGAAAGCCAAGGTATTTGACAGTTGTGTCGATTTCAATTCGCTCATTTATCAATCCTGATATCTATGTCATTCACATTTATCAGCCTATATTTGTATTTAGTTGTCATGATCATTGCTTTGGTTTTTGCAACATTCAGTTTTAACTTGTTAATTTTCAAATTATCCCTCACACATTAAACATAATTCATCTTTTGTATAGCAATGTTCAATGTCAATGTCAATGTCATCCGCAAATAAATTTATAAATTCACAATTCACATAAAGATTGATATCATTTAAATATAATATAAAGAGAAGTGGTCCTACACCCATATTATTACAAATTTCATTTGAAAGTGTATTCCTAACTCTGACTCTCTGCTTTCTGCCCTCCAAGTAATTCTCAAACCATTTGTTTACTTTACCTCGAATTCCATATTGTTTTAATTTAGTTAATAGTATATTTCTATCGATAGTCTCGAATGCTCTTTTAAGGTATAAGAAAACTGCCACAACATATTTACCATTATCTATGTCATTCTTAAACTTAGTTATGGACAGTTGCAATGCTGCTTCACATGAATGCTGTTTACGAAAGCCGGATTGATTACTAATCAAAATATCATTACAATTGATGTGCTCCAATAACTGATTATAAACAACAGTTTCAAATTTTTTTTCTAAAGGTGGTAATGTGTTTGTTGACAGGTCTGAATTCGCTTGCCAAAGTTGTGTTAGTAATTTTGGCAACTGAAACAATAGTGCTGACTTTTGATATATCTGGACTTTTAGATTTTTCAAGTGACGTATTAATGAGGTTTAAGATGACATGTCCAATAGCTTCAAATATACTCTTCAAAATTTTAGCATTGAGGATTTCATTCAAACTGCATTTATTATCTAGTGAGGAAACAATATTGCTCAATTCTTTGAGTGTTATAGTTCTGAATTCCGAAAATTCAGGATACATGTTATAATTGAGATTACACCATGATTGGTCATCATCAAGTTCTTTTATGATTTTGGCAAT
This sequence comes from Chrysolina americana, assembly GCA_958502065.1. Taxonomy (NCBI): domain Eukaryota; kingdom Metazoa; phylum Arthropoda; class Insecta; order Coleoptera; family Chrysomelidae; genus Chrysolina; species Chrysolina americana. Next base: position 48,859,983 of record OY293417.1, on the reverse strand, counting down.
ACTGTTAACAAAATATGCATTGAAATTGTTAGCCCTTTTTGAATCAACGCGAATAATCATCATTTCCTTCTCATTTTCAAATCGGATATATTTAGGAAATTCCCGGACATTCGTATCAACTAGTTTTTTTAGTGTTTTCCACATTTGCTAAGCATTGTTCTTATACCTGTCTATTTTTTCATAATAATATTCGTTTTTGTATTTCTTAATAACTGGACCACTTCATTTCTTTGTTTTTTAAAGAGTTTCCATTTGTTTTCTCTATCAACCTCAACACTATTTTTGAATTCCCAGTAACATTTATCTCTCTCTTTTATCTTATGAAACACAGAACTGTCAAACCATGGTAAGTTATTTTTAAATCTATCAACTTTAATTGGAGATATCGTGTTAATCACATTTTTACAAGTTTCCAGAATTTCCTCAATAACTAACAAATAAAAAATTTCACCTGTACAATAGGTCTATTCCTGTTGTTCAAGGTATCTAACGGTGCCACTTACCCTTCTAAGCATTTCAATTGGAAGGAGAGTCAATACAATAATGTATATCAGTGCAGGCAAGTTTTGATTACCTGAGTGCAGAACGCTATTTTTCTAGCATTGAAAAGATAATTAAACTTAATTTAAAATAATATGGCCACTTGATCCACTTCCCATTTAAGTTTCTAAGGATATTTTGGGATTCATTCTAGCTCAGCACATAGAAGAATATACCATTCACCCTGTTGAGTACCTTCACCACAAGGCCTCAATATAGGATCGCGCGTCTAGGACAGCCGATCAGATTAGTAAAATAATCGATTGTTAGAAATACTCGAGCGCGTAAGGAGAGTTAATTACATGTGAAAAAGTGTGCATTTCAATAAACTGTCCATTTGAGCGTGACGTAAGGAAGTGGGTCACAAACTTGCAAAAAAAACGTCATCTTACCATTTTCGAGTGCGGTCGATTTTTTGCATTTTGGAGCAAATAATTGAAGATAAATCGTCAATAAGGTTTAGGGCGTACAGCTGCAACGAAGCATGTATTCCCCACTCCACACCTCTCTTCCCTGTCACTTTTTTTTCACTTTTTCTTTCTCTTACTCTCTCGCACCCTTATCACACTACTTTCCGTCGCTATGGCACTCCACCCTATATAGCAACTTTTTGTAGACTGATATACAAACTATCGTACAAATTGGACCACCCTCTACTTTTTATTTTGAAATACGGTCCTGTACTTTTATTTTTTTATTGGCCAAGAATGATGTTTCATATTAGCGTGAGTTTTTCGTTGGAAATATTGCACTATTACCAGTGAAATTTAATAACAGCTGTGATTGAATAATATCAACAAGCTAATATTTTTCAATTATAGCTGTAGTGGGATTAAAAGTTTTTTTTTTAATTTAGTGGTAATATAGCTTAAAACTTCGAAAACACTCTGTAGGTCAGAATAAAATACTACGCCAATATGAAACATCACTTTCCAATTTCTGACGCACTTGAATAAACTTTTATTTTTCCCGTTTTCACCCCTTCCGGCAGATTAACATACCATACCAGACACGTGGGGCACATATACTATCAATATCTGACGCGCTGACGCGCTCGAGTATTTTCATCATTATTTTTTACATTTTTGAAAAGATGTAGACGCTTTCCCCGCCGGTGACAGGATGTTAATCAAATAATCTTTTTTTCTTTCTACCAGATAATCTTCAAAATCCAAGAGGTCCCTACCACGCTTGAGTAAATCCCCATATAGCCATCGTAGGGGGTTGAACCACGAGAGCTAAAAGTATTCATTACAAGTGTCCCCCTTGAAAAAAGCATTTATGAAAGGGAAATTTTAGGGGTAGGAAAAGTTTTCAAATAGTGTAGTGTGTTCCATTCAATAAAATTCGCATTGAATATCTCCGAATCTTTTGGGTACAATTCAAGTATTATGAAATTTATTCAGCATTTCCAAATTTGAAAGAAAGTTTCACCCAGTCATTTTTGTTACTTGTGAATCTTACTTCTTGATCTAATGTCGATATGTTCAATGGATAAGTATAGTATTTCGTTGTTCTGACATTTCATTATTTCATTATAGTGTATAAACACTTTTTTGAATTGCTAATTAAAAAAGATTATGTTTAGGTGAAAACTGTTCTTGCTTTGTTGTCTTCACTGCTCAAAAATCCCAATGAGATCGCTTCAATAGCACCCGAGTTTGAAGCAGCTGAAGTAGAAACCAAAATTTCAACAGCGCGATTTCTACGAAATTCATCTGAACACAGATCCAGTTGATGTCAAACTATTACTGTGTAGGTGAGATGGGGTGATCTCATTCACCACCACCCTCTCACAATAATCAAGTATTTCCGGCAGTTTAACACTTAGTCTCCACAGCACAAGGTGCACAATTCATTACGTTAACAACCTCTCTTAGAGTTTATTCCGACAATAACTGCCTTAATCATTACACCGTATAAAAGTGTCATAATTAAAATTTATTCGGATCACTTTATAGATCGTTACTTAGTTTACGGCATACTCTGGAACGTTGTTAAAATTGATTATAATGTTCTATATATTGTGAAGGAAAATTTTTTATTTGGGAGTACGTCATATTTTATTGCTTGTTTGGGGGAGAATGTAGTAAAAGGATCATTTTGTCCGAGAATGTTTCGGCTTAGTTAATTTCTGGCTTCAATATACGTATGAACATGTATAACCACTCGATTTGATTATTTATTACGAAAGAGAAAGTTGGTGTGGTGTGGAGGAATGTGCCCCACTCGGTCTGATAAAGTAATTATATGAATTTATTGAAATCACTCACAGAATTAAATACAAAGTTAATAGTTTTCTTTAGAAGTGTGGAAGTGTCGAAGTGTCGAAGCTTCTACAGCACCACCAGTCTTTAACGTAGGCTGCCGTAAACTGAGACTTTTTATGTCTCCCATATTATATGGCGTCTTGTGTGTGTGAGTCTGTATTTAGGGGCTGCACTTTATACAGGATGTTTCCAAGTGAGTGCAAAAGTATTTAGGGGGTGATCTCTCGTAAAAACATGAAGAGAAAAAAAATATGTTCTTGTTTTTATCTTGAAATTGCTGAAGAGTTGACGAAATAGCATCTGTGGGCTTGTTCTACCAATAAAAATGCTATCTATGAATATTTTTTCAAAAGAGGTGAAACATGCAACCCCCATTCGACTTCTCACCAAAACTTTTCAACGTAACAAAATTTCCTAATTTTAAAATACGTGTTGAAAATAAGGATTTATTGCAAAACTCATTCAACCTTTTAGACCAGGAGCTGGTGACAGGTGACGTTCCCCCATTTTACACTACATGCCTTTTTAAGGCTTGATAATCAACCCTAAATTATGAAAAATAGACGGGTTCCTGTGCACTTCATGAGGAAAAGCGCTTTTCTTTTTGTGTAGAATTTTTGTGTTCTTCCGCGATATTATACTTCCTGCCGTTGTAATATACGGAAGTTCAAACAAATTGAAATGCTATTAATTGATGGCATGCAATTCGCAGCGGCCAAAAACTAAAAAAAAATTAAGGGGACTTCTGTGATTCCAAACTGCATGCCATTAGAAAGATACGTCACTTGTATTATTAATTAATAGTAGGTGATGTGGCATGCACAGAAAATTTATGTGACTTTGTTTTGCGAAATCCTGGTGTGCATGCCAAATTACCCACTATCAATTAATGATTAATTAATTGATAATAATTATACAAATGACGTATCTTTCTAATGGCATGCAGTTTGGAATCACGTAAAAAATGGAATCCAATATTTACATAGTTTTGCCGCATTTTTCCACCGTTGTTGGTCAGACGAGGGGCGCATGCCAATTGTTCCAATGTGTTTTTATTACTGAAACTTCAATTTTTATACATCGGCATGCAATTTAATTTTTTTCAGTTTTTCGTAACCCTTCGAGCCCTTTCGGTCGCTGCAGATTGCATGCCATTAATTCGAGGCCTTAGTGTCACAAAGGCGTAACTACATTATTTCAATTTTAGGATATTTTTCATTATTATCAAGTTTTTCAAATATTTGACATAGTCCCTGAATATCAAGTAGTTATTCATCTGAAAATATATGTCCTATATTAGCATTATGGTCGTTATAGATGAATTTAGTATATAAAATTCATTTATTTTCACGAAATGAATAATCTGTAGTTTTGCTTCTGTGACACAAAGTCCTCGAATTAATAGCGTTTCAATTTGTTTGAATTTCTGTATATTACAACGGCAGGCAGTATAATATCGCGAAAAAACACGAAAATTCCCCACAAAAAGAATGCTCTTTTCCTTATGAAGTACACACGTGGGGCGGCCATCAGGAACCCGTCTATTTTTCATATTTTTGGGTTAATTATCAAGCCTCAAAAAGGCATGCAGTGTAAAATGGTAGAACTCCAGCTCCTTGTCTATTTGTGTTGTTTCCGTAAAAGCAATAGTTTCTTGATAAAAAAATAAAAGCAACATCGTGCATACACGGATCTTCTGCCAAAGTAGCAGTAGAAAGTACAATTGTGCCCTTTGAATTCAACGTGAATAATAATAACACGCAAAAATGGCTGATATGCATTTAATATATGGTCGTCCCAATTAAAATTCTTCGGAAGCTAGACGGTTTTATGTAGGTAGAGATGTATCCGCAGTGCGTGATACCTCATCACACAATTTTTGAATGATTTCACCAACGTTTCTGTGAAAAAACGACTTTTGAAAAACAAAAATGTATTGTGGTCGTCCACGAGTTATAAAGACGGTGGCACTGAAAGAAGAGGTTCTTGATATGATTAAAAATTGTCTGGAATTGTGTACAAGGCAAATTGCTGACACAGTAAATGTTTGCAATAGACTGATATTCTGAAGGACCACCAATAATTGAGGAGCAGACTTCCAAAATGAGTTTTGTCCATTATGGACGCATTTAGGATCATTCATTTTTGAAATTCCTGGATAGGCTGTCAAAAGGAAATTTTTGACAAGGCAATATTCAAGGACATATTTTTTGCATTTTTCCGGTTTCTTAAATCTCACCAAAATGTATTCGATTCTTCATAGTAAACTTTCCCATTTCCTGAAAATTATGCAATTTGGACAAAACACATTTTGGTAGTCTGCTCTTCAATTGTATCTTCACATATTCAAAGAATCCAGGAACTTTTGCCCCAAGATTTTCAATATAGGATACCCTTTTGTCAACGAAGTCTTTTATCTTTTCACAAAATGCTCAATTTTTAGATGAAGTATTATTTATTCACTAATAAATACAACTTTTCAGGGCAAGGGGTAATACATTTTTTTAACAACCATGTGTGACGATACTCATGTCATTCAAGAAGATCGGTATCAATATGAATTTTTACTTTGCGTGGGTCAAAAGAAATGATTCCGACCTCGGTCAAAAATACCATTCTCCCCACACATTCCCATAAAGTGGAAAATTGAGGCAAATATCTGACAGAAAACAACTACTTTTCTATAAGGATATTGAATTACATGTGTCATCCATTTGTGCAACCACGGTTTCATCGAGTCGAGAAATCTCGTCTCGAAGGCACTTTCTCGTCTCGTCTCGATCATCGAGACGAGAAATAAACAATGTCTCGTCTCGATGTTTTTCTCGAAGACAATTTCTCGATCTCGATTCGAGACTCTCTAAAACAAAAAACGGAATGTTATTAAAAAATGCTATGTATAGGTTATAACATATATCACAAGGCCAAGGCTGCACCAAAATACAGGATAATACATTTTTTCTATGAAAAAATTACGTTAAAATAAATAGGCTATATGCTATGAACTAAAAGCCACGTATAACAAAAAAAACACCGAGTATCAGCACAAAAATAAGCAATATTGTTCCAAGAAATGAAAATTAAACGAATCCCTGATGTTTTAATTTAATCTTTTATTCATAATTTACCTAGGTACGAAAGGTGAAAGTTTAAAATTGTTTCTTCGTTCGTGAAGAGAAGAATGTACCAGCACCAGCAACAAACTCATTTTTTATGATCGAAACAGTCGTCGGTTGAAAATAAAATTATTTCTCAGCATATTTTTCTATTTCCTCTTTTCTGGCGTATTTAGAGCTGTGAGTTATTGCAGCACATATATTTTTTCGAGATCGAATCTTGAAATAATTTCTCGATCTCGAAAAATCTCGAAGTGTTTTCTCGATCTCGTTCTCGAAAAAACCTATTAGTCTCGTCTCGATCTCGTCTCGAAATAGAGACGAGATGAAACGAGAAATCTCGAATTTCGAGAGTCTCGTGAAAGACCGTGTGCAACATTCCTCAAGGTAAGTGGTGACTTGAATATTATGGATTAATTTTGATAATTCCATTATTTTCAGATTATTTCGATAATGAATTTCATTTTATTATTATAAGAATTTATTCCTTTTACGGAAACAACACAAAAGTAAAATTTTTTTTACAATAAATAGTTATTTTCCACTCATATTTGTTAATTGAGAACATTTGTTCACCCCTTTAGAATATCTCGACCCAGTTGAAATTTAATTTCTTCAACTCTTTACTAAGGACACTAAAGCAAAAAAAATTTTTGTCTTATTTTTAGAAGCATTAATAATCGACAAGAAATCACCCACCCCAAAAACTTTCGTACTTATTTGGAAACACCCCGTACATAGGAAAGGTGTTCCAGAACAGGAATGGTGCCTTGAAAACCACGGCGAATGAAATAGCTCTTGGCACGAAAAAAAAAAACAAGGTTTTGAGAGGTATATTTGGCAATATACTCCACATGGAATTGCCATAAAAAGATACAACTGATGATGAAACAGCATCGAGTACTTCATTGGTATGGATATTCCTGACATAATTGCGTTAACCATGCAATGTTTGCATTGAATTCTACCAAGTTTTTGAATCTCCATTTTAGAATTTTTGCTAAATTCATCTTTAAATCGATCACATTCCCTACCCGTTCTTTTAGTGCCACTAGTTGATATCGGAACTTTGGAATTGAGTTATGCATACAAGAGGCAAAACGAGTGGCGGTGGTGTTTCATTGGCTGTTAGCGACCGTTTCAGTTCATCGCTCATTGACTTGACTACCGTTCTTGACGTAGCGCCAATGATTGACATACTAGGTATTAGGATAATGTTAGGAAAGACTTACAACTATATTTCAAATATTTACATTCCTCCAGGAACAACCTCTGTTATGAAATAATTTTCGAAGTATTATGTTATCTTCCCTATTTAAATGAATGTGATAATAATCTTTTTATTGTTGGAGATTACAATATTCCAAATTTTATTTTGTCTCCAGTGGTCGACACTTGTGAACCTCTACTTTTAGTTGATGATTATCACCTGTCCCTACTGATTGAATCTGAGTTCGACTCCTGCAGCACCAAATTCAAAACAGATTGGATACCAAATTACAATTTCAGAAAAGTGAATTTTCACAAATTGTTTCAGCACCTACTGAAAATTGATCAGGCATTCTTAGATTCATCTGTAGCTATCGATTCAGCTCGCGCTCAACTATATTATAAGCTAAAACATGTGTTTTCAAAAAATGTTCCTAGAAGAAAAATTACATATTCTTCTTATCCACCTTCGTTTATTGAGGTGATGATTAGCAATATTTAAAAAAAGAATTGTTGATCAGGAATACTATAATAAATTCAAAACTCTGAGAAACAGTATCGAGAGAGAGACATCAATATCCCATTGTAAGAACTGCTTAACACGAACTGCAGAATAATCCAAAATCATTTTCGTCCTAGGTATATGAATACTATGAAGAATAAATCTAGTCATACAAGTTCAATGGTCTGTAATAATGACGAATTTAACAAATCCCTGGATATGTTGAAAGCATTTGCGACATTTTTCCTATCATCTTTCATAACCTCAAGAATTTAAAAACAGAGGAGGTTTTTCATAACTTCGCCGCTTTATCCACCCCAGTTATATCCCAGAACTTGTTTTGAAGGCGTTGAAAAGATTCAAGCATAAATGACAATGAGTCCTGACAGCATACCATCTTTTTTACTTGGATTGTGCAATGATATTTGCGAAACCGTTGACAATTATTTTTAATTTATCTTTTCGATCGAATATTTTTCCTGATTCGTGGACCATCACAAAAGTATGCCCTGTATTCAAAAATGGCAATAATATGCGGCAGATCAAAAATACTAGACCAATTGTTATTCTATGTAATTTCAGTTATTTGAAATGGTTCTTCATGAATTTCTATCTGCACACGTCAACTCACAAATCATTGAGAATCAGCAAGGTTTCATGATAGCGGACGACCTACGGTCACTAATTGAGTATACAATATTCAAGTTCCAGCAAGTACTTTTGACAACGGTGGGCAGGTGGATGTTATATATACAGATTTTTCGAAAGATTTTGATCGACTTTACCATAGATTACTACTGAGTAAACTGTCCTGCTTTGGACTAACTTCTTCAAGTCTTATTTGACGAACAGAAAACATCATGTTCAGTACCATGGATTCACGTCTACTGAAATATAAGCTTCATCTGATGTTCCACAGGGATCAATGTTTCAATCACAATCTTCATAAATGACATCTGCCTGACAATGCAGTCTAATTTCATATTATATGCTGACGATTGTAAACTATATATGTAATATATGTATATTGTATGTAACTCTAAGAGGACCTTGAAAGGCTAAATACCTGGTGTATTTCAAACGTATTGCCCCTTAACACAAAGGAGTGAAAATATATGTGTTTCACGAGAAAGAAACGTATAACTGAGTATGCCTACCATATCAATAATAATTCACTAGAAAGATGTTATCCGTGCACGGACTTGGGTGTAATCTTTGATGCCAAGCTAACCTTTGTTGATCACATAACTGAAACGGTCACTAAGGCCTATAGAGCACTGGGATCATCATGAGGAACTCAGAATTCAGACTATAGTTTCGATATGGAACATATGCCACTTATTTCCAAAGCCTGGAAGTAAAAGAAGAGCCGTTACTCTTTTTATTATCGCTTCAAATTATGTAAACGTGTGGCAAAGATGTGCCAAGTGTTGTTGTATATTCCAGTTACATCCTCCAATCTAGTTTGGTTTAACAGCATCATCATTATCAAATCCACATAATCACAGGCTAGTTCTGAGTTAACTCATTTAGGTGTTTGTCCGATACGTGAATACAGTACGTAAAGCTTATGTAAATGTTCCCAGCCATGGGGTCAAGCGCGATTGCCAATACCGCAAGGAACCTTCCCATAAATCGGTTACCTTTCGTCCGAGAGTTTACAGATTATCTTAAGATGATTAAGTAACGTCGTAAGCGCGACCTTTTAGCTGCAATTTACGTAACTTGCCCCCTCTCTAAGACATTAGTATGCATGCATAGGCCCTGGCAGTTCAAACAGCCCTCATTCCGCAAATCCTCGAATTCGACTGCACAATTTAATTACGACTGTAAACTCCGGCTGACCAGTAGGTATTATAGGAAACTATTCGAGGAGGATTTAACGCGTCTTCTGAAGTTGCATCTCTGAAATAACAGTTAAACTTGGGAGACCTCTTCGGAAGTTACACAACTTACGAAATGCTCTCCTTATTTTGTGCCTTTGACTAAGTTGTTGCACCGCACAGCAATTAATTATATTGAACGTACGTAAACTGAGGGGCAAGAGATTTCACTTCTTGCTGCGTTTCAGTTTGGGTAGTTGGAAAGTGAACCGACTCCGGTTCGGATCACGGATGAGTTGGGGCAGGCTTGAAGATCAGTTTCGAATTATCGACGTGTCTGTGATGTGCTTGATTGCATTTGATTGATTTCTACTAATGCCTCTATCGGACAAGAAAATGCTTCCCTTGTCATTATTGTGACTAGACAAGACAATATGGTCAACTCAACAAGAATGAAGTTTCTTCCTATCGACGAAAAAAAGTATTTTTTATCAATACTTTTTTTCTGACTGTCTGTTGGATACAAATTTATTATTTTTATTGACTTCCTGATGAACTAGATATTTGAAACATTAGACAGAAATGACTCAGAACTGGATGATAAACAAACTGACAGACGAAAAAGTAAGTTATTATATACCAGTTGTCAGCGAATGATGGCCCCTATGACTTTTTTGTTTGTAAAGAAAAGAAATACGAAGGATCCGTACAGATTTATTCTGTTTTTGTTCTGATCAAATCCTAAACACAACCGTATATCTAATACTTATTTTCATTTTGAGATTCATTTCTAAATCTGGAGGGCTATGAATATAATTATTAATTTCAGTTCTCAAATTTTTCAAAAACTAAATGTTCCTGCTTTGTGAAATTCACTAATTGAATTCGTAAAACTAATTTCTTCAAATGCTAATATGGTGGCTCGTCTGGTAAGAAAAAAGAGCATTTTTAGGTTTATCAAATTCAAAATAAAATTTCCGGAAAAACATAATGTTAGAATTTTCTTAAAATGAAGCATCTTCTGAGATTGCAATAAGATTTATATGCATCGAGTCTGTGACTAGAACAGCTGATGAAACACAATCATAAATCCAAACTAATAACGCATCTAACTATGATATTATTAACAGGTATATATAACAAAATTACTACACAAAATTTGTTTTTATAGAGGGGAGATGAAATGAAATGTCGACAAGACACTTTTTTGACTTTATTTTCTTCCTGTCCAGTTCAACAACATGTCATTTTCGATAATTCTCGGTAGGGGGGCGTTTTTTTTGGAGCCTCTACAAAATAATTTTGGGGCCGCCCGATAAGTAGAATCCTCCAATTTTGTCGTAAAATGTTATCACTTGTATCAAGAAATCCTGAAAAATAAACATCTGCAGTAGGTCTGAATTAAACGACGTTCTTGTTCTAGTTCAATATTTCGATTATTCTTATTGTGAAATTTCTTTGATGGTCTGGAAGAGCGCCACGGCAAATAATAATAGTTGCCGTTCTCTACTCGCACAGGTTATGCCTCGTGCATTCGTCCGGCTATGATTTCTGGCATATTAAAAGTCGGTATAATTTTTAAGTTTGAAAGCAGTATGTCCATCATTCCATCAAGAACCCCTATTATCAGAAGCACCATTAACAGAATGGTTTGGGTGAAGCCTGCGGAGTTCAGAGAGTAGATCTCGATATTTAGTCCGTTCTGACTCCTCTTTTCAGGCGATGTTAGTTTTGTCAGGAGCCTAAAACTCTATGACGAAGATCGTCTTAGTCTCTTGGTCGAGGAGGACTACATCAGGCTCATTGGCTTGTATTTGCCTGGGGGTAGGGAATGAGTAGTTCCAATAGATTCGGCACTTCTTATTCTCCACATTGGACTCAATATCCCGTAGAGCATAAAGCAACTCCGGCGTCTCGTCTATAGCGTACGAGTTTCGTAAATAGTAGTACAACACTCGTAGCGCCGTGTTATGCCTGTGGATGTAGGCTAAGACCGCATAAGTTGAACAGGCTGACAGCAACATTATTGTCTCAGCTGCCCCACGACACGTTCTGCATCTAGTGTCAGGGACCTCTATACCCCTCACGCGACTACGGTAGACGAGGAAGCTGAAGACATCATCTTTGCAGGCCATTATGAATCTGTCGATTCTTGATTTCAGCCCACTTGACCTGAGAAATGCGAATGTCACGTTTCTGGATAAACCAAGATCTTCAATTTTCTTGAAGGAGACCCCATGCATTGGCTTATCCTATGCAGCTGTAGGATACTCTCACTCTCCGCAGCTTTGACGTGTTTTTTTTTGTTGAACTGGTTCCATTTCGGTAACAGAGTTTGGGTTCTTCCGTTCAGTGTCAAGTATGAGACCGAGTTAATCGGCTGCACGGGTTGCTGCCTTGAAAAGAAATGCTCCAATCCCTGCTTTTTCATGATTGCATACCAAGCAGAGATGGGGATCCGAATTCTTGATGACTCAGTACCATTCTGTTATGTAGACACCCAAGCTCAAAAGTCTACGACCTCTTCGTTGTCTGGGGAAGTATAACCGTGGAAAAGGCAAATTAGGATATGGAGATGCATCATTTTGCAGAGTTTCTACGTCGAGTTGTTGCAGCCCTTCCTGGGTACATTTCATCACTCCAAAGGATTGAAGTAGAATCGGAACGGCAAGGAGATAATCTCTCTGAAACACGCCCCTTTTAAAGATAACGTGCCCTGTTTGGATTCTGACTTGACTAGATGCTAGGGTGAAGCATGTCCTCCAGAGCGGCATCAGCTATTTAATACATCCTACTATTTGATCGGGTACCGCAAGGAACCTGAGCAAGGCATGATGAGCTCATGCGATGTTGTATCGAATGCCTTGCGATAGTCGATCCAGGCCATAAAATTAATTTTCTAGATCGAAATCTTTGAGTACATGGAAGAGTGCCAAGTTGTTCCATCAGAGGAGGCTTCAGCATCGAAACCCTGCGAGAAGAATTAATACCAATCAGGATAATAATATTCAATTGGCAATAGGGGTGGACAGTATTCAAAGTCTGATCTCGACATTGAGAAACGGACAAAGTCTGCTAATTCAAGGCCACTTTTCTTAAAAGATCGAAGATACACCTCCACCATAGATGGGAAGCTTCATGAACTGCTAAGAATTAGTTGGAGCCGATAAGGAGTATGGTTATGGTCATAATAGGCATACATCAGCAAATGCAGCATGGAGGAGCAATCAATGGATGCTGGAAGCAAGAGTGGGATTCATTTGTCAATAAGAAATATTTAGAAATGATACTGTCGGTGAAAACCAGAGCGAATATAATTCCACAGAAGCTCGGTCTTGTATTGGAAGCGAAAAGAACCCATTTTGTCACCGACTCTCACGAATGATTGATGCTACCGTAAAGGTCGTTTGAATTCATATGTAAATATAATTCAAGCACGCTCTGTTGAATTAGGCCATACATATTAAATTAATGATGTGTTTTTAATCTCCAGAAACTTTCCACACAATAGCACAGAATTCTTAGAGGATATTATGCACCTTTTGAGCGCTCGCCAGCATAACTCTCAGTGGCGCATCTTGAAACAAAAGAGCGTCAACCTCTCGGATATACCAGCATTCCATGACATACTGATTTGGATGTTTTGACAAAACGATAGTTCAGATGATAATGAGAGGCAATAAGTCCTAGAACATTTCATGAGCTGTTATCAGTTTGATAGAATCCAAATATGACGTCATATTCGAAATTTTTGTTGTCTTATTTTTTCATTTCAACGCCGATGGAAGTGATTCAAAACGAAAAGTTGGCGAATTGTATCATTGATCTGGTCCAAACAAGATGGAGAAGCTATTTCACAGCTTCCAGAATATGAGAAGATTATAATACTTGAGTAGAAACTGAGAACGTTCTTGTTATTTGTGCTTCTATTGGCGAACAGTTCCTCAAACGAGTTGACTCTCAAGTTGCCAACAAAATTATATAACTTGATGATGAAACCATGTTCAAAATTGCGTCCATTGGTTATTTTGTTTTGACATATGTTAGCTTAAGAAGTAATTATTATGTTCCACAATTAATTTTCATAATGTTCATTCCTAGTAATGAATATAATAAATGATACTAAACCGAATTCACTTCATGAAGAGCTAGTATCATCGAGTATAATTGATAAAGTCAGTGAATAGTTCTTTAAATGAGATTTCATTCAAAAATGCAAGATTTGGAGGATTGCTTCATATAAAATAAATTCCAAAACTTTGTCTTTTGTTGAAAAATTTACTGATGATAAAAAATCGTCAAGTTTAGGCAGACTACAAAGGGGTGGAAAGAGTGAAAATCAACCGCCATGGATATATCAACCTACCGACATCTATCCTATTCCAGAATATTAAGTGTGTTTTGAACAAGGAACTACTAGTGTGCTCTTTTCTGAATAAAATATTGAATTTGTCTAGTCAGATGCTGCATATAGTTTTCTTGCATAGGGTAAATATGTCTTTTTAAAACATCCCTTCCCCGTTCTCACGTATTGAATAACGGGTGTCCACAGAAGATTCATAGGAAAAGACATACATTTTCGATTTTTGAATGGGACACCTGGAATATTTTCATTTTTTGTATGTTAATTTCCATGTTTTTAAAACCATGAGGTACATAATAACTACCTAATTGACTTTGTAGAAGGGATGTCAAATAATATGTCAACACATCAATATTTACCGCAAGTTTTGTGTTACGTTTTATCAACAGTTTTCCTACAACCTAATTGAATGCTGTATCAAATCAATCGTACTGAAATGCTTTTTTTCTAACCCGACTAGCCTCCATGTTGCCATTTGAAAAAAAATAGTTCCTATCAAAATTTAACATTTAACACAGCTGAAACATTTAGATCGAACACAGTAAAGTTGTAATTTTACAAACATTTTAGTACTGAAATTAGCACTCTAAAATGAAAAAAATAGAAAGAAGTAACAAATGATTCATGATTGTATTCTAAATGTCATATGGAGATGAAAAACTGAAAATATACCAGGTGTCCCATTCAAAAATCGAAAGTTTATGTCACTTCCGATGAATCCGGAATTTGCAACAGATCTTCCATATATGAATGATCATCAGGTACAATAATATGAGCTGTACTGGTTATGCATGGAAGTTTCAGATCAAGTCTTTCATTTAATCATATTACTTGTTCAAATCTACATTTTTCGTTCAAAATGACTGTTCTAAAAATACGATAAAACCCTGTTCACTGGAATGTTTAGAATCATTTAGGAGTTTTCGATAGAAAAAATCGGTCTCTTATAATAAATGAAATTTTCAATTGAATCAAATTGAATTTTGAATCGACTACGAAATGATATAGTGTAATGATGATGTACACTACCTATCAGAAAACAAAATATCTATTCAGTCTCGATTCGATTTTCTTCAACCCGAAACAACGTCGTTACGCCACTGGGCTTCCTCGACATAATTGATACGGGCTTGTAAGTCTTAAAATCAAAACCTCTTGTATAAATTCTGGCAAAAGTCGGAGGGGTGCAATGAATAATTCAAGCGGTTTTGTACGAATCATTACTCGAGTCATGCTGTTGGTACGGTGAACACTTTGTTCGCGCTATATCCACTGACTCTTCATCTTTTTCCTTGCTTGCCCCCGCTTATTTATGTAAGCACACGCGGAAATCTCCGTCATCTATCTAAACACGTTGACAGTTTTTCTTGAAATTGTTTACGAGTCGCTAGAGACGCAATGAAAATTGAGAACGGAATTAATTGTTCAGGCATGAAGTAGGCTGAAAGAAATTGCCCTTACCACGAATCGGATAATTCTAGGTAGTATGAATTTTTTGAACGAAACAAACTGATATTTTAGCATCTTAAAAAATGTTAAAGTGATTTCATTGGTTGGTTGGTTGGTTTGAATCTGACGGGCCAGATGCAGGGTTTACCCGTTAGGGTGTCCCTTAACATTGAGACCTGCAAGTGTCTATTGTTTTATTCTGTCGTCAGTGTTATAGGCATGTGCCTTTTATCAGGTTCAATAGTTCTTTGAACAGGTGTTTCGCATTCAAAGAAGATGTGAGAGGATGTTTCCTCCTCGTCACCACAAAGTCTACAGTCTACGGTCTCTCTCGGTCTCGGTCCGATAATTGTGCGTATCCTAGATCTGTTTAGGTTGAGAGTGTCAGCTGTCAGTGTTTGGCTCATGTGCCTCACTATGGCTGCGTTGTGTCGATGTCCTTCGATTTGGTCCATGTTTGGTTTTTGGTTTTTGTTTGGTTTCTGGACCAATGAATGGTAATTCAAATGCACGTCTTGCAAGTTGGTCTGCTTTTTCATTACCTTCTCTTCCCCTATGTCCAGGCACCCACACAAGTGTTTCCTTGTTTTGCCAGTTCATTGAGGCTCTGAAGGCATTCCCAAATCTGCTTTGACTCAATCTGTACTGAATTCAGAGCTTTTATTGCGCTCTGGCTGACAGATAGAATGTAGATTTGTTTTATTTTATACCAACTGTTGCATGTCCTTATGGTACATGTCTCAGTTTGGTGATATTGTCAAGTGGAAGTTTAACGTTCCTTTTTGACCTCACCCCATGTATTCCTGCTCCAGTTCCTACCTATCTTTTTGAGCCATCTGTGTAGAAGTAGTGGATTTTCTTAAGAGCTATGACTCATACCGTCGCAGAGAACAAATTTACGTTTCGGCAGTCGTCTACTGAACGAAGGATGTTATAGGCTAGGCTAGGCTATTATAGTGAAGTAGTTAAGTCAATGTTTTCAGTTTCCATTTCAATAATTTTGTGAGTTGTTGCCTATAAGCGACGCGTAGATTCAGGGTGTTCCAAATTGAGTCGGCTCCATTGCCAACTCCGTTATTATTGATGCTACAAATTTGGTTGAATGGGCAAACTAGTAGCATTTTCAATGGCCTTCTAGATGCCGAAAACAAAAAAAAAATACATTTGCGTTTTCAGAATATTTGATATTTGATATTTCTTTCAATGGAATACCCTATATTTCTTCATGCATTTCGATTTGTAATAACATTCTTACAAAAAATCTCATTAGACTTTTTGTCGATAAGGTGAAAATAAGACAGTTTTATCAATAGGAAACATTTATAACAAACGGATTTGATAAAGCGCTAAAAAGTATCGAGTAAATGTTCAAAAACACCGCTTTCTTATTGAACACATTTTTGGGCCCTTATATTGACACTACGTGTGGCATTCAACACAGTTGGGGCATCAATTCTATTAATTATAGTTTCAATATAATTTTTCAGTTCACCTACATTATTATGTTTCATTTTGTACACCTCAATTTTCAGAAATCCACAAAAATAAAAATCTAGAGGTGTTATATCTGGTGTACGAGGGGGCCACTTAACAGGACCATTTGTAGCAATCCATCTGTTTCCACAACAGCCTCGCAGCATTCTTTTTACGCCACTGACATTATGTGCTGGTGCTCCATCCTGCTGAAAATAGATTATCTGACGAGCCTCCATATCAAGATCATCAAAAAACTGTTCCAACACTCTTGTTAATAAATTAATGTAACGGGGTCCGTTCAAAGAACCATGGTAGAAAAATGGACCAATAATTCTGTCGCTAAATAGACCACACCAAACATTAATACTGAATCGTCTTTGCGGATTGTGGGGATGGACTAGAAATTGATTATGTCTACTCCAATAATGAAAATTCTTTCTATTATATATCCCACGATTTGAAAAATTAGCCTCATCGCTCCATATAATACTTCTATAGAAGTTTGGATCTGCATGTATTCCGACAAAACCCCAATCGTCTCTCAGGATCACCAGGTTATAGTGTTTGCACTGGTCTTAACTTATAAGTAGAAATGTTATGTTTCTTCAGAATTCGTTGAATACCAGACACTGGAACAGCTATTTTCTGGATAAATCTCGTCAATTTCTGTATCTTCAGATATTACCAAACGTTTTTTAGTTCTCCTCGTCTCAAAAACTTTTTCATTGTTCCTGAATCGTTGATGAAGCACAGCAAAAAAACGCCGATTAGGTAATTCACGATCGGGGAAAGAATTGCTGTAGTGTTGGAGTACGCTATTTTTCTGGCAAACCAAGTATTCTAACATATCACATTTTTCTTGATGGGAAAACGGCATTTCGAAAAATATTAGAACAGTACAGTTACAGTTACAATAATTTATGACATTGTCATGATATACTTGAGAATATTTGACAAATAGTATTTCAACAAAGTTTCAAGGCAACTTGATTGCTCATAATAGATTTATCGAATCAAACACATTTTTTCCAACCACATTCATAATAATATGACCCTTCAGTATTTTCTGTTCTGTACAAAAACGGCTACAAAGTTATCATTACAGCAGACATATGTTGATTCATATAATAAATGCGGCTAGCGAATGGCTTTAAGATGGAAATTATCGTTTTGTACATTAATACCAAATAACTCAGTGGTGTCAATTGAGTGGTGCGACATGATGATCACCGGTTTCAGGATTTCACATCCCAACGCAATTTTTTTTAATGTCTTATTTTGCTATTAGTAACAAAATATTTTCATTCGTATAAGTACCAAAATTGGGTGTTTGGACAATCATGAGGTTTTATTCGCCAAAACAAAGAAATTTTTTGTACTAGAAAAAGAAATCAATATTTCCACATAAGTCGCTCATGTTCCACTTCAGGAAGAAAGGTGATATGAGCTTTGTTGTTGAGAATATTATTACGAATCGAAATGCATGAAAAAATATAGGGTGTTTCATTGAAAGAAATATCATTTTATGAAATATTCTGAAAACGCGACTGTCAATTTTTGTTTGTTTTTGGCATCGAGAAGACCATTAAGAATGCTACTAGTTTGCCCATTTTACCGAATTTGTAGCATCAATAATAAGGGAGTTGGCAATGGTGCCGACTTAATTTGGAACACCCTGTATATTCAAGGTCATAGCTCTTAAGAAAATCCGCCACGTCTACCAGATTATGTTTCCAGATTATAGTGATTCTACTCCAGAGTCCCATTCATCTCACTTGAGCTTTGTTCTGAATGTTTTTTCGTATGAGTATTGGGGTAGCATGTAGTCTGATATCATTTACAGTTCAGTAATGTTGACTTCATGAATGATTTTGGTGTGCCCAGTTTGTGGTAGGGATCTCCAATGACCTGTTTGTATGAGTCTGTATTACTCATCCTCGCCTCTCTATGACTGTGATGTCCAAAATTTAGGATGGTTTCCATATCAGCGGTCGGAGTGCTGCACATAGTGATTCCCTCAATCAGTTGTCACTTGCTGGACAGGACAGTGATCGCTACAAACGTTTTATCTTGATATGAATAAAATTAATACACCCAGTCTAATCATCTGGAAAACTTGAAAAACCGTGGAATAAATTAGAACAGAGGCTCCGGAAGGTTCTGTAGGGAGTGTAGTGAGAGGACACCTGAGTTAATTTCTCCAGTGCGGCCTTCCGGGAAGGGGCGTTGAAGATGGAACTCTCTGCAAATTTCTAGATAATACAAGCGAGATAGAACATCAATTTCTTCCAGAACATGACAATTTGGTGACTAAAACACGTGTCGAGGTATTGTAAATGGATTGATATTGGAATAGTACATTGAGTATAAGCCTGGATATCAGTAAGAAATATCATCTGTCTTTTTGGAAAATCAACTATGAAGAAATTTTATTTTCGGTTCAGTAGACACTAAGAACAAAAAGTATTTTTTCCCTTGAGGTGGGAGTTTCAAGGGATCATTTTTAATCGTATACAGTCTCCGGTCTTCAAGTGTAAGGCTCAATTCACGCGACTGTCATTATCATAGTTCTAATCACTGTCTTAATCATAAAATGAAATTGAAACTGTACATTTCAGTAGTTGCATAAATTGGCCCTAACTAATGAAGCGTTGAAGTCATCGTATTGAAATTTGCTACAGAGGTAGATATGGGGTCAATATAGGCCTTTTGACTATTGAAAACTCTGTAATCTGAATAAGAATAATAAAATTAAATCTCAAAATCAACCAATTTTGCGGTTCCTTCATATTCTATATTTCTGGATTATAAAATTAATTTTCGAATTATGAAAGGGCTAATGTCATCATGTTACTTAATGTGAATGCATCAGAACAGCCAAAGTTCGGAAAAATTTTCTTGTTTATAAATATTTTCTACAGTACTGACCGTGTGTGTAGGTACGCAACTTGCGATCCGCCAATTTCAAGGGTGACTCAGTTCAGCTACCGTCAGCTAGAGGGATATTTCCCTGCAGACAAATTCATGGATGAATATTGAAAGCCTAGTAGTAAAATGTTATTATTTGGAGAAAGGAATTGGTGAGGTTGTCAAATCTTTCAACTCATTATGGGATTCAATGAATATTATTCAAATTAATCTATTTGGTAACTCATTTGCTCTGCTATGTTTTGCATTTTCTCAGATTATCATTGATGAAATAAAAACAATGAGATAGTTACTGAACAGATACTGTTACTACCTTTCTATTGTCTCGCCTTCTTGTCCATCTGTTTAGTGTATAGTGGTTTGTCAATTTTGAAGTCGATTTCGAACCAACTTCCGATGAGCTAGATCCTTGAAACTTTGAACATATCCAAGAACAGGATGACAATGCGATATCATTGCCCAATAACAGGTTATACGTATCAACTCAAATATATTACAACTGATTGACTCATCATCATTATTGACCAATACTTTGACCATAATTGAGCAATACTTTGAACAGAAACTAATTTCCTGTAATCATCAACTAATTTCATTATTTTAAATTTTGAACTTTAATTTCATGGAGAGGAAAAAATCTAAAAACATGCTAATTTTTGGAATTTTTTCCAATGTTTAAATTTTTTTAATTCATTGTAGTTTTATGTTATAGTTGTTGTTGTTACCGTCAACCTACTGCACGAGAAACCCTCAGAAATCTTCGAAAAAAAAAATCGAAAAAAAATTCGATGGTTTCAGACGTCGGAAATTACGGCAAGCACGGTCGAGGGGCTCCGAACCCCACTCCTTCTTACTCGCAAAAACAATATGGAAAAAATCCTTAAAAATAGTGAGAAACATTTGACAGTTGCATAATTCAACTGCAGAAAATGTTGCACCCCTGCCTCCTGAAGGCTAGATAGAGAGGCGGTGAGGAGTGGACATTACTGCATAACTGGTGAAAATTAAATTAGAAAATCCCGCAAAAATTGTGAAAAAACACCGGACCGCCGCATAATTCAATTCCAAGGGTTGGCTAGAGAGCGCGTAGGAATTTGGTAATTTTTTTTAATGATTTTGGACATGAAAAGTTGTGTTAAAATATTGATAGGGTGGTTTGAAACCCCCTCGTTTGTAAAAGAAGTTGCAAAAACATGCAAGAATAAAATTGGAAATGTAAAATAGTGAAAACCTTTTCCCGCCAAATGATCAAATTATATCCTCCCTGTAAAGGCTGGATAGAAAACAAGTTGGAATTCATAAAAATTTCCGATAGATGCGCCAAGCGTGAAAAATTAAAAAAAAAATATATCAGTAGGGGGCTCGGATCCTTCTCATTCTCGATGAAAATGACAAAAACTAACGAAAAGAAATTGTAAAAATCCGGAAAAAATTGCGAGAAATGGTAGGCCGTAAAATCATTTTCGTAGTTTGTCATGTACGTATGTATCCATTGAGTTGGGTCGAGAAGCAGGATGGCAGCTAAGGTACCAACAACTGCGGGCACAGACGCTTCTATTAATGCAAACAATTGAACAAATTCTAACGCTAAAAGAACAAAATGAGTGTGAAAATAAACTTTGAAGCTTTCATTCAATCATCTAAAAAGAAGAAAATATTCTTTGAAGTAAATCAAACCAATTTTTTGTTACATCATGGAATTTTTATTGACTTATGTAATTCAAAGTTCATTTCCTTTTTTGGTATTCAAATGCAATCT
Organism: Chrysolina americana; assembly: GCA_958502065.1. NCBI lineage: Eukaryota > Metazoa > Arthropoda > Insecta > Coleoptera > Chrysomelidae > Chrysolina > Chrysolina americana. The sequence goes on along the minus strand of OY293417.1, from coordinate 48,838,548 downwards.
TTTTTTAATTTGTCTTTACTTTTACTACATTATATACAATTGGAAGCACAAAGTACTACCCACATATCCAACCCAAGACTCAACAAACATCCATTCACTTGATACAAAAAGCATATCAGCAAATAACTTCTACAAAAATTGAAAATGTGATAACTTATTCAATCAAAAGTTTAATTCGTTACCTAGATATCTTCAAATATGGTACCTATTGCCTGCGAAAGCTAACAGCCTTCCATCTAACGTTTTGCTCTGGCTCCTCATGCACAAGACCCACTGTGCGAATTTTGTACTGAAACTCCACTTTGTATTCAAAGGTTCACTTTTACTGTAAATTCAATACGCAAAAACAAGAACATATATTTTGATAACACTTTCAAAATTAGAGTAAAAAATCAAATTGTTATTTTAAAAATCCTCAGTAACTGATGAAATTTGTGAACAAAATAAAATAAGCTACAGAGCGATTTCTTGATCTCATCATAGCCTGGAACACCCACTGTCCCGAAAAAACTGACTAGGGGACGGAAGTCCCACTTTCAAGTTTCCATTTTCAACCAAAGAAATTTCTGAGCAGGGTTTCCAACATACTCATTCTGAACAACCAACAGAGTACGTTCTACTTCACTAAGAACAAAGTACTTTTTTAAACCCCGTTACCAAATATACACATGAATACTTTATTACACAAAACGAATCCAAAACAATACGAAAACAACCTAATGGTCACTTCTTCAAAGTCATAGTTATTAAAATCAACGGTCTGTTCGTAAACAACCATTATCACAACTATGACCTGACCTGTGTGTACAGGTGTAATAGACGATGGCATTCGATGAAATTATCAAGGAACAAATGAATACGTAACAAGAGGCGTCATTGAATAGTGAAGTCTAGTTTGGATGTAAGAGCTGATTAGCTAATATATTGAAGTTTGATATTTAATATCAATACTAAAATGAAAACGTTGGCAGATCTAGGAATCATTCATTTTAACGAGGACATATATATTTTATGGAACTAATTCCCAAAAATATTGTCAATTATTTACAGCAGCTCGGAGGATTTTTCATCGACGTGACAACTCAGCAACGGCGAAAGGACACACTCTCGATCCCCATAACAAAGCCGATGTCGTTGAGTCGAGACACAAGAGAAACGAAAGAGAATTGCCGCCGTCACCGGTAACAAATGAGTTCGTCTTTCCAAAGAAAACACCACATAATGCTGGACGCAGGTAGCGAAACTTCCAACGCCAACTTCGTGAATTGCTCCCATTAGTCTCCATCCAGTGGGCCGTGGAATCAGTATGGATGTCGTGAGAGGGGACAAATGAAGAGTTATGGATTCCTAACTGCACCGGAGGATGTTAAGTGGGAAGAAAGTAAACGATTGATATGACAGTGAAATGCACTTTTTGTCGACGCCTTCACAATCACAATACGTGGCAGGATGTAGATATGGTTGATTACGGTTAGAATATCGTTTAGATGTTAATCTTCGGGCTATTTAGTTTCAATGAGGGCTCGAATAAGTTGGTTATCTCTATCGAGAGGAACTTGCAGCTGACAAGAAATTAAGATGTATTTTCCTTCAATACATATGGCGTTTTGACTTTGACCTCGAAACATTTCATCATCATTTATCAAATTGAAGAATGTTCAGTGAGTAACTCACCGACCAAAAATAATGAACCGACGACTAATTTATTTTGACGAAATTCGTATTCACTAAGAATAATGAAACACCTTTGCCCATGTTCGTTCTCAAGAAAAGCCGATTACATAATGCCTGGTAGTGATTACTTTCTTTTTCAAGATCGGTACGACAATTTGAAGTGGAATGGCACACATACTTAAGTTCAATTTCTGAAAGGTATTTAAAGTAAAAACGTGTTTTTACAGTTGCCAAGTTTGATGAAGCAGATTCAATCGAATGGGTGGAAAAGTTGATACAGCTTCACTTATATTCAGAATTTTTGGTTTCTTTAGGATCGATTGAAATATAAATAAATAGCAAATAATATCCGCACAAGCGATGGATGCCATTGGTACATTCATGTCAGTGTTGAGTGAGTATTGTGAGGTAATCATTATCGTCATTATTATTATAAATTATCCACCTGGCAAGCTTTTCGACCCTCTCGAAGTCATGCGAAACGAATGTCGAGTTTGGACAAAATGTATATCTCGTTAAAGACGAAAAAGAGCTGGTCAAGCTGATGGAGAATGAAGACAGTCTTGAGGAAAGAAGAATTTTATTTAATGATTTTCACTTCGAATATATGGTTATTTTTTCCTTATTGTGTACCAAGTACAAAACGGCATACTGCTCTGGATTTAAAGCAATTGGATTCAAGCGCTTTCAGTGCTGCTTGACTGTCTGAAAATATTTTCATTGTTTTTCGTGTGTGGCGTCGATTTTTCAGCTCCCTTGCACACATTTCAATGGCATATACTTCTGCCTGGAATACCGTAGCTAATTTACCCATACTGAATGAGCGTTTCACTACTGGGTTTATCCCGTATATTCCTTCCAAAGTTTTGGAACCATCGGTAAACCAACGTTCATTTGCCCTACATTGGTCAGTTTCATTCCGAACCCAGTCTTCTCTTTCAGGGAAGACCACAGTGTAGGACATGTGAAGGTTGATAGTTTTAGGCATGATGTCTGAGGGCATTCCCAGAATGTGTTGTGAGCTGTTATGCCCTCCAGCATGCTGCTGCTTCTCATGACTACTGCCTGCGGTAGACTAATGGCCGCTTGGTGGAGTCTGTATGTTGCCCATCTTGCCTCTCTCTCCAAACCTATGTGAAGAGGAGGTAATCCGAGAAGGGCTTCCATTGCTGCCGTTGGCGTGGAGCGAATGGCCCCAGTAATCGCCAGACACGCTTGTCTCTGTAGTCCGTTAAGTTTAGCCTGGGCCATTTTTTGTTGGCCCTTGCTCCACCAGACTACAGAGCCATACGTGATTATTGGTCGTATAACGGTCACGTACAGCCAGTACACTTGTTATGGTGACATGCCCCATGTTTTGCCACATATTCTGCGGCATGTCCATAATGATAGGCTAGCCTTCCGGATAGTCTTTTCCAGATGCAAGTTCCAATTTAGCTTTTTATCTTGGGTTATTCCCAGATATTTTGCTTCACTCGCAAAAGGAACTGTTACACTATTGATGGAAGGAGGTATTAAATGTTCCAGCTTCCTTTTTCTGGTGAACGGCACTATGACCATTTTGTGAGGGTTAATGGACATTTCCTCCCTCTCACACCATTTATATATGGTGTCCAATATATCCTGAAGGGCGTAGGAGATCGTTTCTTCGAATTTATCGCGTATTACTAGGACCAGATCGTCAGCATATAATTGCAGATCGACCTCCCACAGCGAGAGAATGGCCAGCAGATCATCCACCAGCAGTGACCATAGCAGAGGGGAGAGGACCCCCCCCCCTGAGGGCAGTCCCTTGCTGGCTTGAAGCTGACACTTTCCCCCGGTAGAGAGGTCGTTATAGTTCTGTTATGAAGCATAGTTCTTATCCAGTCACATAAAATTGGTTTAATTCCTCTAGAGACAGTAGCCTCATATAGAGAGTGAGGTAGTGCATTGTTAAATGCTCCTTCTATGTCAAGGAATGCGGCGACTGCTACCTCCTGGTGTTCCAGAGCGTCGCTTATTCCTGAGACAAGGTTGTTGAGAGCAAGTTCTGTTGACTTACCAGCCTGGTATGCATACTGGTGAACATTGAGTGGGTACTTTGTTAGTACATCACACCTCATGTGCCCGTCCAGTATTTTCTCCATGCTTTTCAACAGAAAGGATGTCAGACTAATAGGTCTGAGCGATTTTGGGTGTGGGTCAGTCCGACCCACCTTAGGAATATAGATCACTCTAGTCGCGGTCCAGTTAGATGGAATATGGTTCCAAACTAAACTGGCTCTGAAGAGTCTTATGAGGATAGGTGCAATATGTTCCAGTCCGATTTGTAACAGAGCTGGAGCTATGCCATCCTCTCCTGGCGATTTGTAGGGTTGGAACGAATTAACCGACCATCTTATCGGCTGTGGTGTAATTATTTTGTTGGCAACCACCCAGTCATCTCTGCTAGGTCGTTTTATCCGGCCTATATTTGTGACTGGAGGTCGATTGTCCAGAATCAGGCTGCCTGGGAAGTGGTTATTAGCCAATAGCTCTAATGTTTCTTTCCTATAAGCAGTAAAGTACACAACGGTGTACTGCTCTGGTAGATTCCAAGAATACCAAAGTAAATCATAGTTTCTATTAAATTAGATTCCTTTCAAGAGACTATACTTATAATATACATTATCAGAAAATGATCATGTATATATGAGATATTTCAACTAAGGCACAGCATTTATCATCCTAAAAAATACAGGGTGTTTCACAACGTATCCGAAATTTTTCAAATATCTATGGACTTCTGAATAATGAGTCGATTTCTTGAAATATAATTCACTGAAAGTCTATCAGGAAATGAAATAATGAACCAGTGTACAGAAGGTTTTCAATATTTTCTCCATTAACTTGCAAGGAAACTTGGGACCATCTAATTCAATTTCGTCATATTGGTTTGAATGTTCCTCCTGTTTCCAGTTTCCAAAGACACAGATTATTGACAGTTTTTATCTCCGTCTTGTTGATTTTTATGTATCAATCCACTTATTTAGCAGTGTATATGTGATTAATAAACAATTTCGGGTAAGTAGTGTATACCTAATAATGATAAAAGAATAATACTCCCACGTAAACCAAGTTACTAGTGGTTCAGATTCAATCATTCTCACAAAAGCTTCAGGACCAGGATCTTCCTTGTGTGACAAGCTGCTAGATGAGCACATCCGAGATTTTTTGGAAAATATTTGTCTTTATTAATTCCTACTGTATTTATTTTTAAATACTGATTAATACTGATTGTTGATTTTTATTTTATTTTGAGATCAATAAAGACGTTTACTATTATTATTTTTCCATAAGAAATATCCTAGTTGTGAGCTTTCTACGGAGTTCCGAGATATCTGAAGAGAATAATAATTTTCCACATCTATGGAGTAAGACTATTGTGTCTGAACATTTTTTTATTAATAATCCTCAGAAAATTTCATTCTTGATAAAGTTATCTGCTTCATTATCCCAGAATCAAACTTAACTCAACAAAGTTATTTTTACAACCGTAAACGCGGTAGATTGAAATATATTTTCAAAATATGACCCTATATCTTCATTTGTCAAAGTAGAAATGAATGACACGAGTCAATATTGTTCATAATTAAATTTTCATTCAGAATATCGAATCACAGCCAATATGACCAATTTAAATTTTCTCATTTTCTCCATTTTCTTCTCATCACCCTATACGATTTGAGAAGTTGTATAAAAAATTTTGGGATACCAATGATGAAAAACTTTTCCATATGCTGTGAACTTTATGTTGAAGACACCATGACTGAATTGAGGTTTTCAAATTATCTCATTCAATGGTTAATAAAAATTTTACCATAACAAAAGTTAATTCATAGCGTAATTGGAACACATAGAATTATCAAGTTATTCTTCTACCAGCAAATGTTGAAATGGATAAACACGAGACGAAAAAATAAGAAAAAGGTAGTAGGTTGCCTTCTCGGAATACCGGTATTTGTGAATAACATCACTGTGACCTCACCCGCTCTTCTTGGAATGGCCAAGGAGAAGCAGATGCGCCTTATTAGCTGATTTATTTATAATACACGGCTAGTTGTCTATAGTTTTTTGCAGCTCTTCCAAACGATCTCCATGTTACTGGACCAGACCCAAAAAAAATATAATGAGTGGCTCATTTACATGGATCTATTTTTAATGAACCGGTAAAACGCTATGAATCAAGGAACTGACAAAAATTTCAGAATAAAACTTATAAATTTATTAACAGCTTTTTGGGAATTTCAACCTTCCAGAGTTTGGAAATGAAAAAATTACAATTCAAGGAAATTTGAACAAGACAAGTCACTGCCTTGAGAAGACTGCTTGTCTTGGAAAATGTATAGGATTCAGCGTAATAGAACCAGAGCATATCTTGTTTTGATTTATATTATATCCAGGAATTTTTATCTAAATGAGGTGATATCCAAGTTCTCTACCTTTGGTATAACTATTTTTATTCTATTATCATTTTGTGCGACGCTCTTACTATGAGCTACTTTGTAACCAGTCAGCTTCACTTTGCCAGCTTTATAGGTTCTGGTTAATCTACGAATGTACCCACCAATGGTTCTGTTGAATCTGTTGAAATTTTCAAAAAAATTAAATAACTGAAAACTGGAGCCCTTTAAACAGATACACAAAATACTTTCTTTACCGTCCGAAATTTCGTTATCGAACAACCGTCATCAACTTTTATTTTTAGAAGGACCCTGTCTCAATCAATATAGATATTTCAGGTAATTATAATTCTTAATTCAATGATGTACCACACATAGCAGTTTCATTAGGTTTCAGATCATCTAGTATTCCCGAATAACTCATGGTGGCCGGGTGTGATTTTACCCTTAGTGATACTAAATTGTAGGGAATTCTTTAATTTTTGATCTAGAATTCCAATGTTTCAAAAAGTAGTCAGTGAGTGAAATCTATTATCATGCATAAATATGTCTGTGATGGAGAATTATTTTCAAGTAGTCTGTGGTAATATTTCGTGTTATAAGCTTGGATTTTTCAATTTAAAAATACGTTGTCATGATGACTACACACCTAAATACTTTTCTGTTTTGGATTTGGTGAGAGAGATAATGAAGATTGTGCTGTTGGTGGGTTGTAGTATCGAGACCAGCATAGGAAATTTTCAAATTTCTTTCTATACACATCAGGCAGAGATAGGTAGAAGCTGCTAGAGTACAGAGGTGTACTAATTGGGTAGCTACTCTTATAGGAGTATAATTTCACGAATTCCAAAGCAAATGAACGTATGCTCTCCACAAGTAATGAGCTGACAAATATTTATCATCCAAATATGTAAGGTAAAATATATTTTCAGATGAACCCGAACATCCCGACTATGTATCTTTCCAAATTGTAGTAATAAACAAAAGCTGGGGAGTTACGGCCAACATTTTGGACAATTTATAGAAGACATTATTTTTACTCCTCTCTTTATTCCGGTACAAGAAACCAATCCTAATTTTTGTTTAAATATAAATGAGACAATCAAGTATTGTATGTATATTTTTCATTATTGTGAGTATTCAATTCATTGATAAAAGATGTTGAATAATGTTATCTATTATGTATGACTAGCCTTGACGAGGTCAAAACTTCTTTTTTCGACGACCTCAACAAAAAATTACATTTTACGGACTAATTTCCGGACGAAAAATCGTCTATTTTTAAAGGCAAGTACTTTTCGTCCGCAAACACTTTTCGTCCGCTATGGTTGCTATAATACGGCACGGTACGAGAGCGGTGATCGAGTCATTTTCGTAAATTTACGTTTTAATTAATACATAGGCGCCTGTGACAATAACTGTCATTTAATGTTGTCAAATTAATTATTTACGAAATCCGCTAGATTTTACGTGGGAATAAGACAGTGTTGTGAATATTAGTGTTCAAAATAATCCATAATGGATAGTGATAGTGATAGGGATATCAATAACACTCCTCCGGAGCTGCGGGAATTGGCAACTACGGCCACGTTGGATTTGCTCCCCCAGAAATCACGAATTTTATACGAAAAACAATACAACACATTCAAGAACTGGCGTCAGGAACATAATGTCGAGAATCTCTCAGAAAATGTTCTTCTGGCCTAGTTTTGTAGTAAAGCTGGCAATAATAATTATAAGTCATCAACGCTATGGTCATATGCTGAAATCCACATTAGCCATTAAGGAAAACGTTAACATATCCAAATTTTTTAAACTTATTGCATTTTTGAAAAAACAAAGCGTTGGGTACTAAGCGAAAAAGTTTAGAATATTTAGTCGAGATGAAATAAACAGATATCTTCATGATGCCCCTGATGAAACTTATCTTTTGCACAAGGTAAAATATTTTAATTTATTTTGCTGATGTATTTATTGCTATATTATTACAGCTCTGTTTAATTATTGGAATTACTGGGGCTTGTCGAAGAGACGAACTCCGTAAAATAACGACAAAAGATATTGTTGATCAAAGCAACATGCTTGTAAGAACCATTCCAGGCTCAAAAAATGGGAAAAGGCGAGTTTTTACAGTTACAGACGAACTTTGCGACGGAGTGAATCCTTTAGAAATATTTCGACAATACACCACATTGTAATCATAATAAATTTTTTATCAATTATAAATTAGGAAAGTGTACAGTGCAAGTGTTTGGTGTGCATACATTTGCGAAGATACCTAGCTTGATCGCAAAATACTTAAAATTGCCAAACGAACTAGAGTACACCGGGCATTGTTATCGGCGCACATCTGCAACACTTTTGGTGAATGCCGGCGCAGATATTCTGTCATTAAAACAGCAGGGAGGATGGAAATCCTCAATAGTCGCCGAGGGATAATTGAGGATTCCATTCCCTGAAAAATAAACGTATCAAAAAGCATTTTAACTGGTAAAACACTCCAAGAAAGAAGGTTTGGAAATGGTGCTCGCATCTGAAGTTGCATCAAGTACCCAAAATCAAAACTTGTCTCTTGCATCTTCTTCAACAGCAGGAATGAATATCAATAATTGCACAAACTGTACGTTCAATATTCAACTTCGAGATTGATTTAATTTTGTAGTATAATTGAAATAGAGAGTTCTACACTTTAAATATATTTTGTTTATATTTATTAAAATTATGATCGAGTCTGCATTTCAAAGAGTGGGACGTAGCTGAGGCCAGCAAACAGGTGAGTGCTTACTTTCATAAAAATTTAATATGCACCTCGGCTTAAAACTGTCTATTGTCTCGCCTGCTTGCTAGCCTCGGCTGCGCCTCAGCTATCAATTTGCAGGCTCGACTGTAATAGACAGTTTTTCGTCCTTGGTACATAAATAACTATTATTTTTGTTGATCTTTTTTAATTATTTCAATCTTCAGTTATATTGCAGAATGTTTGAGCTGCACAATAATCATTAACGTTTGATGTTTGTGAAGGTTTTCTCTCAAGTATCTTTCCACTGTCATAATTACGATAACTTTTCTTTTCACTTTACAAAACGAAATAATTAATAATTAATGGTTATGATGAGAAAAAAAGCATTGGTTCTCTGTGCAGGCAGTTAAGTGCAATTTTCCATGGCAACAATGAAAACAATTGGACAGTAGAACTGTTATTTTAGATTTGATTTCGTCTAATTTCCCCAAACATTCTGTAACTTTGTCTCCTGAAGAAGCCAACATGTCATCAAATCTGCTACTGATTTTTCAGTTTGCAGAAGGTATTGGAGCTACATGTGTGCATACTTCTAACCCTGCTATACAATTACGAAGACCAGTAAGGATTGTTCCGTTTTCAGATACATTGACAAGTCGTTGGGAATGGCAAACCTACAATTAGTTTGGTCTCAGCTATAGAACTAAAATTATCTTTACTTTTCGAATGAAAAAGTTTATTATCAATTGGCATGCCAAATATGCAAAGGTGTCCAACCTCTTGGGTTTCACTTTAAAAATATGTTAAGAGGCTCATAAGTACTGGAGAGAAAGTAATCTGGAATCATATTTTTTTAAATCCTGGAAATTTTGTCCAAGGTTATATCAAAATCAGATTTTCAAGATGTATGTATATGAAATCATATTTTTCGATGGAATCGGGCCTTTCCTAAAACACAGGAATTTTGAATAATACAAATCATATACAGTAATGTTTTTTCTCACCATTTCAGTGCCAAATATAACAAAAATTCCAAGAGGACACGAATTAAATGATATTTATCGCCAAGGAGTACAAATAAAAAGCGCTTCCAGAGTTTTTTCTACTCGTCTCAACAGTATTTTTCGGACTTGTTACATGAATTATAAAGAGCATTACATTATATTCAAAACATTTTTTGCGTATAAGGAAAGACTCATTCAAAAGTTTCCTTTATATATATATCTTTGTGTATTCTTATGGTAAATAAACATCGGATATCATTCACATAATACTTTCCTCTCAATAAATTTCACGATATGATGAAGAAATAGAGATGAAACTTTACCCAGCAACTTCCTTTAAAGGTACGAATTTTGGCAGAAGTTGAGCTGTGCCCAGTGCCCGATTAATTAAATCACTCCAGTCAATTTATGAGGACGTATTAAAAGCGAGTTATTCGTAGTCATAATCTAATTATTCCGACTGTATTTACTATAATCTGAACGCCGGGATTCGGGATTGTCCGCCGGCTACTATGGATTTAATTTCTGAGCTTTCATAACTTCAATCGTCTTTCCTTTAATGTTTTTAAGCGCGGAAAAGTGAATTTATCAAGCACACACCGGCCGAAAGAGCAATAAAGGACGACCGTGGGCGGTTCGGGAGGGGCGGTCATAGGCAGCGATAAAGGGTTCTATAATTCAACAAAGTCTTCAAGAGACCGTTTCGAATATCAGCTCACAAGATAAATGTACTATAATTCATGTTTATATAAAAAGGATGTAGATTTCCATGAATTAATAGGATTCGTAGAAGAAAACTTAACAAATCATTGATTAGAATTCTTGATGAAATTCATAAGAAAAATAAGATGGTAACTAATCAATAAATCTTAAAAACTTGTGTGTGAGCTACTATGAAATATGTTATTTCGAAGTTATTGAAATATGATTGAAAACCATTAAATATGAATGTTTTGTTCAGACTACAACTGTTAAATTGAATAAATTTTGTTTGTCATTAATTGGTGAATATTGATTCTGGAGATGGTTTGAGGCACTGTTTAATTTTTTTTATTTCCCATCGAATTTAGTTGTCTGATCACCTCGTGTATCTCCTCAAATAATATTGGCGTTAGTATAGCACATATGAGCTTTTTATTCCACTTTTTATTTATTAATGTATGTATTTTAATCCGAAGTGATTCATTTATCTATTGGTATTCGTTTTGTTCCTTGTGTTCTAATTATGATTTGTCTCAGTGTGAACTTTACCTTAAAATGTTCAACTACAACATTTCGAAAGTACAAGTATAGAGTTGCCGTGATATTGATGTATTCTTTTTTGTAGATAATTTTCATGATTCATTTTTGATTGATTTCCAATTTTTTGAGATAGTTATTTATTATATACGCCACCCCAGGCAGTAAGTACTTTCCTACGATATACTGGTCGTTGTACAAAAAAAAGCATCAGAAAGAATTTCTGAATATTCCACGTAAAATATGTTCTTAAAGAATGTTAATATGTTTATTAATGATCTCCATTTCTTAGCGACATTATCAATATGATAATTCCATTTTAGGTTACTGTCGAAGGTGACTACATATTTTATTTTATTTTTTTGTGCCACTTGAGTAATCTAAGCGAACGTTTTTTGTTTCACTTTTTCATAAAAAGGTATCATATTTGGCTTAATTGCAAACTCAAAACAAGGATTTATTGTGGTTGATAATTCTACAATTGAACCACTTACTGAAATCTCTTTCAAAAGTACCTACTCTTGCGTGCAGATCATGTATATCTGCCTCAAATATCATTGCTTTATCTTCAGCAAAGCTAATTATAATCCCAGATGTTTGACTAAGGGCCGGTTTTTCAATGTCCAGTTAAGGGTCTCGGTTAGCTGGCTGACGGCTAATGTCCCCGGGCCCATTACCTGAAGGAAGGCAGTAATTAACCAACCTTTGAGACTTAGTATATCTGTTTTCAATATCGACTTGGACTACTTACTATCGATAAATTTTGAAGAACAGATTAACGAAGTCTCAACGGTTAGAGAATAGATTTTTTTCCTCCAGGTAATGGCCCGGGGACTATTAGCCGTCAGCCAGCTAACCGAGACCCTTAAATGGACATTGAAAAACCGGCCCTAAGTCACTCAGATAAATATTGAATAGAAGTGACCCTACATTTATTCCCTGGAAACGCCGTAAGTCATAGTTGCTGCGGAGGTCAAGATACCTCCTATGCCTGCCTGGTATCGTCTATTGTTCAGATAGCTTGTGTAGTAGCGCCTCTGATACTGACTAGGAGGGCATGATAGGAAATCTACGTAGAAGCTATATATTTTATAAATTAGCCGCTGTGAAATGTGTTTGCTCTAATAGTTCCAGGCCATCTCCACAATTTAATATTGCAATCGAATAGTTTGGTAATGGTAGAGTAGTGATAACCATCGATTAGTCATTAAGCTGAAGGTAAAATTGCGGAAGTGAAACAGGAAAAACCAATAACTGTCATTCATCACTCATACTAATCGACACGTAGTTCAGTCCTTTTATTTAGCTAAATGCTTTTATCGTCCAGGCAAAATGTTCTGGAGAAATAATTCAATGACAACCTTTTCTATGTAACTTCACTTTTATATTAATTGTTTTAAACATGTATTTGTGACATATATATATATATAATTATTGGTTTTTTCTCCTTCAATTCTCTACACAATATCAACTTCGGGTGATGATTAACCTATTTAGGTTCGAAACATGTTCTTTTCCCAATAACTAATCGATGGTAATCACTTCTCTACCATTACCTAACTAATCGATTGCGATTTCAAATTGTGGAGATGACTTGTGAGTTTTTCTACTTCGTAAAATTATAGCACTCTTCTTCGAGATATCATAGACTTCTACCACAGGTTATCTATTTTGTTTACCTGAAGGGATTGTACTGAATATCGTTTTTAAAGTTATTTAATTAAATTATCTGAAACTTAACTAGAAGGCAGTTTTCTCCTATATTATGAGAGCACGACAAATTCCAGACTGCAGGCCTGATGCCTTGAAGCTATTGTCCACTGAGTTCGGAACCGTCATCAAAGTCGGATTGCAATTTCTACAAGAAATAATATATGGCGACACCTCACAATCAACTTCAAGGGAATATATTCAAACGCGAGATGAGAGAACACACATCATCCAGAAAATAAAACAGTGCGGTTTTTAATAGTCCCCCCCTGTTAACTTTTGAACGGTTTGACGTACAAACATAAAAAAAAAGTTTGGAGGGTTACACCGATACTACTTTTTGACATAAAACACAGTGTGTCAACAAAACATGAAACATTACTGCAAATATGATACGGAAAAATATTTTAACTAATATGGCCTCGTGATTGATCCAATTGCTGATATAATTTTCAAACCGGAGCGTTCAGACAAGCCAGAAATGCTGAGCCTAAAGTTCTGCAAGAATGTAACGGAAAGCGCAGTTAGTTTTATTTTCAAACGAAATAGTACAGCTTATGGCCAATGCTTGGGACGAAGAAAGCCCGAAGGTATGCATTTACCTTTAGGTAAGTTTAGAAATTATATTTAATGTATAATATTTTGGTGTTCTCAATTTTTATATCCATGAAATAATCAGACAGATTTTTCGAAAACTTGTTACCAGATGGCAACAAGTTTGAGAAAAAATCTGGAGAATTATTTTCTACTTCATCGAACTCTCGTGTGGTATTCGATAGATTATTTTTTGATTCCCCAATCATAGACCTATTCTCTATACATATAACATTTTTATTTCAACAATTTACTTGGATCACTATAAACAGAATGAAATTTGGAATTTCTCATCATGAAATACTTATGCAATTATTATGGATGTTTTGTCCTTGGCTGGAGTATTCCGTAACATTATTTTGTTCTGTTGGATTGAAAGCTATTGCTTTCTCTCTGTCCCTAGGTTATCAATTGAAACTGTTTCCAAATTGACACGTTACTCAAAATAGTATTCTTACATGCATTTTCGTTGATTTTCTTAAAATTTCATCGAATGAAAGAACCGTTTCGAATCATTTTTCACGTTTCATGCAATCTGATGACAGACGTCAGATTAAAAGTATCAGTTGTCACATAATAAATTCCCGCGGCAATTTTCAAGGTAGAAACTTCCCACTATAATAATGCTGTGATTGGCCTGAACGTACATATGAATGCTTTGAATTGATGGTTTCGATTGATTGCAAGAATTGTCAAAAAATAATTATTAAAATATTATTTGTGGTAAAATTCTGTCATAGCAAAATTGTTCTATTGATCTGCTCGAGTTTGTTTTCAATTAAACTCGCGACATTGATAAAAAATTACTCGCTTTAACGGCTCATGATTTTTGTAAAAATAAAAAAAATTGGTCGACAAAATTTCACTACTCATAATATAATATTTGACACAAAATGTTATATTTTTCTATAAACTCGAATATATGATTAATACGTTAATAATTGAAACCGATACTATTCGTATTTTTTGATATTTTGTATTAAAAAATGGTTTACTGATGTTTCAATTCATTTTTCGTGTAACTATGTTCCCAGATGAGTACCCACTAAAAAATATTTACATGCCAATAATTTCTATAAATTTTCAAAAGTTACCAATTTCAATCAAATCATTGAATAATACTCGAAAAAGAACGAATTTATGAAATGAACACTTACTTTGTTTTTGTGAAACCGGTGAAGTGACCGACGATATCTGTTCCTGTTTCTTCAACACCAACGCCTGTAAAAAAAAAGGTTTTTGGTTTGAAGAGAAAATAACACGCTTTTCACAATATTGCGAACGTATGGTTGAGAAAATCATAATTCTGACTCCCATCATCACCCCAATGTAACACCGGGTGAGTGCTCATCAAGGCCTGACCGAGAAAAAACTTGAAAATTGTTCGGTCTGTGCACTAGACCGGAACCAGAAATGGTAATCGTACCAGTAGGGAACTAGATATTTTTAGTCTTGTTAAAAGGCTCATATACCAATCACCTCACCTAAGATACAACTTTCTGAGGAAGTTTTAACGCCTTTTGAGGAACGGTTTTTGAAGACACAAAGTTACCCAAAAGATTCTATAGCGTTAAGGGCATTCGATGACATTAAGCAGAAACTCTTGTAAAAATGAATTCATAATTTCAATGAAAGCACTAAATGTATCAGAATCTTGATAGAACATAACTATATACGAATCAAAAATTATAATAACAGTGTGAAAGAAGTACTTTCGGTCCTCTTGTATTATCGTTGTTCATTTTAGACATTGAGAAATTACTCCTGGAATGATCGCACGTTAAACGGTAAGACCTCGTTAATCCTTAGCTCGCACAAGTTTCGACTTCCGAAGGCTGTCGTTCGTAGGAGGATGACAGCTGGTTGACGAAAAAACAATTTAAAAAAAAACAGCTCGTGATAATGATGTTCTGATGTTAGCCTGTGCCTATTCTCTCATGAAGATGCACCACGAAAGTTGAGGATACTCAAATAATACTATACAGAAAAATTACTTTAGGTTGATATAGTTAAAACACAGTTTACTCCAGAAGACGGTATTCTACAACCTATTTTTGCGTTCATATATTGAATCTTGAACAGGCATACAAACATTTATCGTTATCGATTTTTTGTACTCAAATTATAAGCAGAGGCGCGTTTGCTTCAAAAACGTATCTTCGGAGATTGGCAAACAAAAAATGTTTATAAATCATCTCAGATTGCTCTAAAATTTTACAGGTATAGTGGCCATAGATCATTCTTCAGAATAAGTATATGCTGGATATTACTATAATAAAATTTAACTATTATATTCAATATGATTTTACTGCCTCACTTTGATATTCATTACTAGTAGTTGCTGCAAGGGAAATAATAGTTCATTTTCTGCATGGATTATATACTACATGAATTTCAGGAGAATTGATGTGAAAGGGACTCAGACTCATTCTGGAACTCATTGTGGACGTTGATGTTCCACAGGGCTCTGTTTTGGATCCTTATCACTTTTCGCCGATGATACGTCTATTTGAACAGAAGTTGATAGTATTGTTGCTCAATACAATAGGAAAAAATTTCTCAATATGGTGCGGGTAAAACGGTGCTTGTGCAATTTTTTGGAAAAAGAACACATAGAGCAACCAATACATGTTGAAATTGAAAATTTCTGGAGATTCATACTGATTTTGTTTTAAAGTCAGAAATTCCACGTCAATTACGTGTGTGTAAGAGGAACTGAACAGCAACAGTTTTTATGTTCTGTTACAATTCAAGAAAGTTTAAAATGAGAAAGACCTATTAGATGTTCACTACGAAATGGTAAAATAATTTCTTTCCTTCAATATACTTTTGTGGGGAAATAGAAATTACATAAATATAAAGAAGTATTAGTATTATTATTCATCATAATCACTATATTTCTACTTCTGACAAACCGTGGTGATGGAGTTATTTTTCTGGGCATAATAGACATATCTGTAAGTAAGTATTTACTTTTTTTTATCTATCAACAATAATTCTAGTGATTGGTTTCGACGACGCTACTGCCTTCGTGAAGAGGGGCGAGGAGAGGTATAAGGCCCTGAATCGGAATTTATAAGCTGAATTAATTAGAGTAAAAACCACTGCAGCCTTCCCGCACTAGTCTGAGCTGCTGTTTTAATTTACAAAAGCCAAACTTAATTCTTGTTCTGACTAAAGGAATAAAGAGAAATGTAAAGGAAAATTAAAACGATTCAAGTTCGGGACTTTGATTCGGTTTAGCTCCGGAGAACAGCCGCCATTCCACGGTTCCTCATTCTTTGCATTGGCGAAGCCGAATTACCAAGAGGCAGACGCTAATCTTACAGGTTTTTCGACTCCCACTCGTGCCGCTGGAGGTTGGGCAATGAAATGACGTAGAGAGTCACGAGTCACCTCCGACTCGTTTGTAACTTTTTCCGTAGAAAGGTTTTTAACTGAATGAATATATTCAGGACGATTGGTAAGCAATAGGGATTTTTTTTTGATTATGTTTGATCCATAAAACAAAAGGGTTAGAGATGAATTCAAACATTAGCTTAAATTCGCGCCAAATATTACTGGTATTTCATCCTACAAATATAAGGGACGTCAAAGTCTCCCTAATTTAGAGCACTCACAGAACAAACATCTGTAGTTCAATACAAGTGACATCAGTCCGCGTGAATATGGCGTTTGAATCTTTCTCAATCCGGAACAGTTTTGAAGTAGGTTGAAGTCGATATTCAATAAATAAAAAGGTTCGTGAAGTGGTTCCACATGCATCATGTATTCAGATAAAATCATTTTTTTACAATTAAAAAATTATCTTTTCCTACAGTGTAATTCCATATTGTGAAAGTTCACTTGATTAAAAAATATTGTCTTTAGCTTTTTGGTGAAGTTAATTGAGAGCTTATACAGAAATAGTTAGTCTTCCGTAAATATCAGGCTCATTCATACATCATGTGATAATATCAGTGCAAAAAATCAAAGCCTTGGAATAAATAGTCCAAATCGGTATTGTATTCAATCTTCATTTTCACTATGAAATATCAACACACTTGTTATTCCATCTTTTCAGTCAGTTAGTCAAAAATAATGCCTTTTCATTTAAAACGTTTTAATTGATTGCACGTAATTTTTCTGATTTTGTCGATCGTCAACTCCATATTATTATATTTCAAAATATCTTTTTAATTTTGTAATGTGTAAGTATACAAATTTGATACTTACTTTGGCCCCAATGAGAAATATGAGCGCCAATCCACAAATGCCGATACCGCAGACGAAAGACATGCTGACGATAGGCAGTAAACATAATCTATACTTTTCCAGCTGCCGACACTGTAAATAGTCCATACATGCTTAGCAACAAAACATGTAAATGGCCTATATCATTCATTTACTAATTCATCTTTACAACAGAATGTAAAAAGTCATTTTCATGCCTAGGGTAATAATGACTGAGAAGTATTACCTTAACTTCATTTATATCAATTTTTAGGTTATGAGTTATTTTGAATATTATTGTTGTCTGTGTATTCGGTAACTTAGTTACGCGCAGAAGTAACTTAGCATGAAACAGCGGAACGAATAATCATGAAGGAAGGGTAAGAAAACAAAATTCAATTCAGGCAAATTTTGATAAATGTCAACAAGTAGCGGGAAAAATGTAATAAGTAACACGGAATGTATCGACTGTTAACATTCTCGGCAAGCGACAAACCTCGACTTTGCCTCGGCTCGTACTCGCTCACCTCGAATGTTAACACGTCTTTACATTCCTTGTTACTTAAATATCTATTAACAGCGTTGCCGCACATGCAGCATTGCAACGAACTGTAGGGAATTCTTTGGGAGTGTACAACGATTTTTTTAATTTATTCCACTACTTTAGATTCTGGAATGCATTATACCGGTTTTCATTCCATAAACAAGAATTGGAATGTTTAGTTACTGAATGGAATTCGTTGGCGATAAAGTTTGAGCAAGTATTGGTGGGTAATAAAGAATTATCACAGACTCGATGTGGCAACGCTCAACTCAACAGCACGACCTCAGAATGTGGCCGTTCAACTTGGAGATGTAAACAACTGGGCCTTATCCAGTCCATGGAAAACACTGATGAATTTATAAGAATATGTTTTTTGTGGAAGGAAGAGTGTCAACGAATTATTTTGTTCATTTTCCAATTTGATTCATTCACTATTTTACAGGTTAATCCACTGTGTTCGAATTCAAAGTTTGCTTTCGTGACACATATCCAAAAAAACAGCTGTTCTAGATATTTCTT
This sequence comes from Chrysolina americana, assembly GCA_958502065.1. Taxonomy (NCBI): domain Eukaryota; kingdom Metazoa; phylum Arthropoda; class Insecta; order Coleoptera; family Chrysomelidae; genus Chrysolina; species Chrysolina americana. The sequence goes on along the minus strand of OY293417.1, from coordinate 48,819,888 downwards.
CGTAAAAGGAAATTAGATTATAGATAATCCAGTCTTTCGCAAATTTCCTATACTATGGAGTCTTTGTCGGAAAATATAGAATAGAAAATAATCCGACAGCCCTTTACGACTGCCGAATCATCTCTGTCCAACGTCTGACGAAGTTTTTCTGTAAGACCAGATATTCGTTCCCTTCCTTTCAGTGTTTGAAATGATTCACACATTTCATGAGAGATTATTCATTATTAGTCATCTCTAATTCCCCCCTTACTTGATAATCTTCATCTTTTAATATCAAAATGGAGAAGCTGAATCCACAAAAGTTCAGGTGTGATAGCTTTGAACAAGTTGAACAAGTGAACAAACGTTTCCCGCAGAAAATAATTAGTCGTACAATATGCATTTTTTCAGAATTCACGCCACGTACCAAGTATCCCTTTGAGAAAAAAGACAGTTCCCGGTGGCGCCCGGAATTGCGTCGCCGGCGTAATCCAGCACCGCTCGGCCAAATTGAAAGTCGCATCTACATTTACGCGTACAAATCTTCACGCAATGCCACCAGAATTATCATAATACCGCTGCCAAAAAAGGGTGATTTCAATATCAAAAATGGAAGAGGGCACTTTTTCATGGCTCGTCTCGCGCGTCTCCTAAAGCAATTGAAGGAATAGCGACAAATAGTTTGCTGGCAGTGGCGTCGGTTAGGAGGCATGTAGCGCCTCATCTTCGTGTTTCTGGGATCTTGAATGAGCTGTTCTGTGAATTCATGTGAAATATCCAGTTTTCTTTGATGAGTCAGTTCCATTTGTATGCCAGTTTCCTGAAATGCTTAACAAACTCATTAGCTTTCATAAAAACTGGTAATGAGAAGCACTAACGAAAACTCGATTATTATTGGAACGTCTTTGGTACACTTCCCTTGCAATATTGCATTAAATCAGCTTTAACATGAATATATATTACCTATATTCAAATCAAATACGTTTGTAAATCACTGATAATTCAGGAAATAACAATTCTATACAACGTTAATACTTTACTTGACCTTAATCTGCTCACGGTGTAAGGTTTTTTGCTTCGGCTTGTGAATTTGGGTTCTCTACCCGAGTACCCAATTCAACAACCTACGGTAGGTACGTTCAAGCCCGTACAATTCGCCCTGAGACTACGGCAGAATTATACGTTCTATCGGTGCCTCGGGCGCCAGCTTTATATGGTGTGCTCCAATTGCTGGGGTAGTAACATCGGTCGGTATACAGGGGTCAGTTACCTTGAGCAAAACTTGATGTTCCAAGTGATTGCAGGCTTCAATTACACCCCTTGTTCTGGATACCAGCTGCTATATTTCACGGTTCGACTAGTATTGTCAAAGTCACGGTGACACAAAATGGAATATTCAGGGTTATGAAAATTGACGGTGGTACCAACTTTGTAACGGAAAATTACTATTGCCAACTTTCCAGGAAGTTTTAACTAATTTTTCCGGAATATAACACTATCCAGGTAAAACCTGGTCGATCAGAACGCAATCCAGTGTTCAGGAAATTTGAAATACTTATCAGTCACTTCAAAAGATTGAGTTACAGGGAACTCTGGGTTTCGGAGATGAGTTTCATCAAAGCATGAGAGTCTTGAAAGTTCTTTATTAGAAAGTTATAACTTTTTTCAGAAACGTATCCCTTAACAGACTGCTCCCAGTAGCATATCCTTAAATTGTAACCCCTTGATTTTATTACCTTTTAGAAAACAGGTTTTCAACCGTTTGGTTTTTCAATATCCAGAATGAACAGAAACTAATATTTTATCAATCAAAAGTGATATTCTGTGCATTATTGATTAAAAATTTCAGTTTGTAGATTAACTTCGTTAATGCAACGGGCTTAATGGGTTCAATTGTCTTATATTTGTATAGATTTCTTTAGAATTTGCGTTTTTTTATTTTTAGACTGGTGGAAGGTTCAAATGCCTGAAAAGTCATGTCAAGAAATTAAATTATGTTATTTTGTCAATACAATCAATAGAAAATCTTGCTTCATCTTCTACAATGGATACTCAATGAATACTCACATACTAAAATACTGAGTCAATACTTATCAAATTAAATGAAAATTTCGTTGTATATACTCTTCAATTCACTTAGTGTTTGTCTTATTCTGGAAAATGGTATACGATCCACAACTGTATCACCCCTTTGGATGAATGTATGAGACGCCGCTCATGTTTCGAAGCAGTTTTTCAGCTTGGGTTATGGGCAGAAGGTAATCTAATCTTTTAAATTTTGGCATTCATCTGATTTACCACTATTTTCGTTCAGGAAAATTTATTGTAGGCTATTTTCGCAAATTTTCCTATGGAAGTTTATGTTTATATTTGGTGAGAAAGCAAGCGATACGACGTTCGAAATAAGCAAACTTCCCGTTTCTCTTTTATGTTGCCGATGAGAATGTTTGAAGTTGATTGCTGTTGGCACTATATTGGAGTTGAATCGCGAAAGTAGAATGAATTACATAAATTAGAAATTGGTATTTATTATTAAAGTGAAGAAACCTTCAACACTGTTTTGAAAAACTCTCAATTTTCTAGTGAATGTAATGCAGAATAGTATATTCTGTAACAAGGTTAGAATGAAAATTCGATGCGAGTGGAAAGTTCCGAGCGCGAGCCGAAGCCGAGCGGAAGGAACCACGAGCATCACGAATTTTCATTCTAACCGAGTAGCAGACTATACTTTCTCCACTATCAAACATTTTAAAATATTTTGAAATGGAAACGAACAAAAGATAATTATTCAAAAGTACTGTTTATCAGACAGAACTAATCCTGGAATAACCAGAACAAATTTTTTTATCGCAAAGATGCATCAAGAATAAACTATTAAATTAAAAAACAATGCCTTGTCGGTGGCTTGCACCCACAACCTCTCGTCTATAGCAGAGGGGAGCCCAAGCGGGGATTTCGAAATTTACTGAAGCGCGGCAGATTATTATATAGGGTGATACCTTGTACCCGGTTAAGTACCTCCACCAAATATGAACCTCATAAATGAGGCCCCGCGTCCAGGATAAAGGATCAGATTAGTAAAAAAAAATGATCATCAGAAATTGTCAAGCGCGTCAGGTTAAGATAGGGTGAGTTAATTACATGCTAAACAGTGTATATTCTACTAATCTAACATTTTGAGAGTGACGTAAAGAAAGAAGGAGGCTACAAAGTTGGAAAAAAAACGTCATCTCGACATTCTCGAGCGTGGCTTAATTTTTTTTATTTTGAAGGAAATAATTCAAGGATAATAAAAAGTATATACTCTGACGATGTCCACAAACCGAAATAACAAAAGTTCGCCGATAAAGTCTAATATGCGTGCAGCTGCGTAATGCCTATATTTCCCTCTCCGCGTTACTATTTCTCTCTCACTCTTTCTCTATCTATTTGGCTTGGCCAAACTCAGATTTTGAATATAATTTGAACCGATTCGTACGAGTGGATTTTGAGAAATCTCAAAAAAAACTTTTAAATGATTTTATCGATCGATTTAAAAAACTAATCAGCTCTTAAAATCAAAGAACCACGTCGATCGCCGTCAGTCCTGTCAGAATCGATGGATTCGTTCGTGAGTTATCGTTGTCGAAAGAAAACCGAAAAAAGTGTTTTTTCGGAATAACTCTGAAATTTCTAGTTCGATCAATTAAAACTTGAAGATTCTTCATGGAGCTTGAAAAACTGCGTCGAATGCTGCCAAACGCGTGAAAATCGGTTCATTAATCCAAAAGTTATTGCGGTTTGAAAATTCAAAAATTGTATAAACTTCTATCTGACTTTTGAGCTCGGAGAGCTCATAATGACACAAATATCATATTTTTGAGCTCGGAGAGCTCAAAAACAAAATGTGAAATGTTGAGCGCTTAGGTATGGAGTTAGCAGGAAGTTGCAGGGATAGCGTTTAGGGTCAACCGTTTTCCTAATTTTTTTTTGTCATATTAGGCGAATCCCTCTAGATAATCGTCAGCGTAGGAGATAGCAATCTACGACATGAAGATGAACCATATATATATCTTGATCTGACGCGCTTGAGTATTTCAAAATGGCAATTTTTTTTTCATATTTTAATAATGTCCGCGAGTTTGCGTCACATCGACATCGTCAGATTATTGCATGGCAGCTTTTTTTTAGGTTCACTCAACACCTCCTAAGAAAATCTGACGCGCTCGATTAATTAATTTTCAACCCTTACCTACGACCACCCCCATCAGATTAACATACGTAAATTAAAAATACGTAGGACATTGATGCTATCAATATCTGACGCGCTCGAGTATGTCCAGTTTTTTTTAACAAATTTGAAAATCTATAGCCGCTTTCCCCACCGATTATATAACATTTTTTTTTAGCATCTAAGCTTTGCTACCCAATAGGTCTCTATGACGCTCGAGTAAATCCACATTTAGCATCGTGGGCTCCCCTACTACTACTATGCCAATGCTAGGCCATCTGAGCCATCCGGCCTCTTATGTTTGATAAATATTATATCAACGGCATTCTCTTCCACGAAAACTACGAGTCACAAATATTTGGGTGTTTTGGTAGTAAACTTTCCAGTATATTATTTGTACTCTTTGTAATTTCAGGTGGTGTATTTTCACACTCTGATTCTGAATCACGTGATAAATTCATAATTCTTTTTATATTTTAGAATGAAAACGTGACAGCAATAATTTTGACACTACTGAAATTTGCCACTACGGTGACACTCAACTGCGTCAAGGCTAATGTTATTATTGCTTACCAGTGTGAGAATATTATTCTATTACAAGAGAGAGAATGTAAATACATTTGAATTGCATGGGGGCAGAGGTGTTGCAGAATATTTCTTCAATCTCAAGAGAAAGAATTCCAGCATTCTGTAATGAAATTTCATTTCAGAATTAGCAAATTCTGTGGTGATCGTGGAGAAATTCATTCATGAAATGAGAGCAAGATTAACGAGTACAGGTTGCTTTGGATAAAATGGTATTCAGAATATCACTAAAAATATCAATCCATACCTGATATTTTGGAAAATGTTGGTTTTACTTTTTCATGAGATCCGAAGAGAACAAATTAATGTAAATTAAGAAATTATATAATAAAGGGACCTATCAAGATCTGTTTAACAATTTCGCATTTCGTAAATTTTAGTTGTGCAGTCCTCTACAAGCTGCTTGAATAGAAACAATAATAATAGTGTAGTAAAACTGCACTAACTAATTTTTCTTAATTTATTTAAAACACTATTTAAAACAATTATTCAACTAAAATATTAATTTCTACTGTGTCAGTCTCTATCTGCAAAATCTGGAACTGTAACTAACTCTGACCTCTGACTATCCCGCCATCCACTACCCAGTGGCTTATATACTCCTATTTACAATTCTCGGCCATTCGAGCCTTTCGGGCGACTTCTTAGATGTCCCCAGAATCTTCGTTAGAAGGTTCGCGATCCTTCCACGTGATGTATGTGTTTGTCAGCGGGGAACAATGTTTACATTTCGAGTTAATTGGATAATCAGGGCCGTTCTCGAAATCGTTACAATAGTATGGTTTATTGTGCCTTAAAACATAAAAAATTTGATTTTTTTTTATGATTTTATAAGTACCACTTTAATTTGTAACACTTCGTTACTGCAGTCCTATATGAACATTCTCAAACAACTATTTTTAAAACCTAATTTTGAAGTATCTATATACCCAAAAAATATTTCCTGACATAATTAATGAACATTAGTTATCCTAGAATAATTAAATAAATTTTACTTACGGTAAAACCGGAAGTTGCATGATGCCGGGTCACTTATTAAAAAAATCAGTTTCATGTCGTATCTTTCTAATTTCATTTTATTATCTGCAGAAACCAAAAAGTTATATGAGGACGATCCACCTTCCACGGATATCCGCTATTATTCAGTTTCATATATACATGTTTTCCGAAATTTTGTAGAACAACAAAAAATTTGCAATAACTCATTGATCTTTACTAGAATATTCGTGAATTCTTCGTCATAATCATCCAATACAATTCACATTAATGATTTATTGGTCATTTTCGTTCAATACACTTCACCTGCATGTTGTCCAGTACACTTTATCGAACTTTGTTTTACCTCTGTGCTACCGAAAAGTGCTTCTTGCTTTTGCTTCCAGATGGCGCTACGACTGACTTTGCCAAAATTATTAATTCCATTCATACGATAGGTACACACTCTTCAGAACGCGATATCATGGAATTCATTTAATTTTGATGTTGTAGAATCACATATCTGACTTTGTGCAGGAATGTATTATAAGAGGGTTACTAATTAAGTTTCGAGATAGGCAAATAAAAGCAAATATTTATAATTGGAAATGGCTAAGTGAATTATTTTTCAAAATATTGAGATCAGTACAGTTTTGCATGCAGTTGAACCAATTTTCGGAGCAAATTTTTCATTCCGATTGAGAACCTCCAAAACAAGTGATTTGAACGCATCAACCGTTCCTTCAGGCTTCGAAAAACGTTGATCTGGCAGTTAATTTTTTTGAGCTGCGGGAATAAAAAAATCAATTGGGTGCCAAACCAGGACTGATCCATGTTCTAACTGTTTTTAGCTTATTTGTGAGAGCTTGCATTGTCGTGGTGGTGATTCGTCTTCTCAGATTAGTTTTCCTGATTTTTCCGAACACTGCAATGGCAAAGAAATGCTGGTGTGCTATTCACAACCTTACCGTTAGACCAGTTATTCCGAAACAAAAACAGGTGTACATTTGTTTCGTTGGGTTTGACTCGTCTTGAAAAATCCATTCAGCAGATTGTTGTTTAGTTTCATATGTATAGATCCATGATTCGGCGCTTGTCACGATCTTATATACGTCTTTTGAAGCACCGCTATTGAATTTTTTCAAAAAAAATTTATGCGGTTTCCAACGCAAACAAATCTTTTTAATGGTCAAATGTTCATGCAATATTGAATGTATGCATGCAGAACTAATGTCCAAGTTAGCCTTAATCCCACTGTAAATGTCAAATAGCACTCGTTCAAAGTGCGTCACCATTAAAAATGTCATACTTCTAGTTGACAATATTAGAGTTGACATACCTATTTACATCATCAGTATTGCCATATCTCAAAACTTAATAAGCAACTTATAATGTATCCTAAGTGAGAACAAAATTTTTATTGTCTAATTTGATTATATCAGATAAGTTTAATAGTTATTCAAGTAACAGGGAATGTAAAGACGTGTTACTATTACTACTACTACTATTCGAGGTGAGCGAGTACCTACCAGCCGAGGCAAAGCCGAGGCTTGTCGCTTGCCAAGGGTGTTAACAGTCGATATATTCCGTTTGTTCTGCTGCTTGTTGACATTTCTCAATATTTGCCTGCATTGAAGTTTGTTTTCTTACCCTTCCTTCATGATTATTCGTTCCGCTATTTCATTCTAGGTTGCTTGTGCACATAACTAAGTTACCGAATTATCAGGACAACAATAATATTCAAAAAGTCTCATAACCTAAAAATTAATATAAATGAAGCTGAAGCTATTACTTGTCAAAGTCAATGACACAATTTACATTCCGTTGTAAAGATGAATTGGTAAACGCCATTTACCTGTTTTGAACTATTTACAGTGTCGCCAGCGGGAAAAGTCATTTATTCTGATTTCAATGACGTAATTAATTCTGAATCGTAACTTCGTTTACCCTTTGCATAAACGAGATGATACATCGAAACCATCGCAATTTTTCCCGCCGTCTGAAGACCCATTAGAGCACTCGGGGTCTGAAGATATTTTACGCCGCGAAATGATTCGTCCCTATTTTAATTGCGGGAGTTGTTTCAAAAACTCCATCCGGCACATCATTTAATTACCGGTTAACGGCACCCTTGATGACGCTCCGCCATTGTCATAACGCGTGTATATCGCCAATAAAATCATTTACCCGTTTTATTTAAACTCAAGTGTAACATTCACTCATAACGCTCATCATCATTATTGCTTTCTGTACGCACTTGCTTTTATTGTGACTATACGCGTTTATTATCGCGCGCGACTTCCTGATTGCCGATTTTTAATTCTGACAGATGCAATTGTCTGGAGGCTATTTAGGTTATAATGAAACTACACTCATCCCAGAGCGCATTTATAATGACCACTATTCTGAACAAGTTGTCAGTGAGCACATTTTCATATTTTGTGCTGTGGCGTCATCCGATAATTTTTGATTGCCGCCACTTTTTCAGTTAATAGAACAAAGTAGCACCAAGTTTCATTTCCAATCCAACCATATCATATTCTTATGGGTTTCTCATTGAATAATGAAGATATTGTCATCGATAATTTGGATATTCAAATTGCATGATGTTATTATTCATTAGACTTCTTATACTAGAGCCCCTCCGTCTAAAGAAAAATTCTGGGTACCTTACTGACTAAAAGGAAACGTAATACTCACTATTACATGACGAATATTTGTAACAAATGGATGCATACCAGAACCCAAAAATAGTAGAAAAACAGACATCCAAAATGAGTTTTGAGGTCAAGATGGCCTTCTGTTCTCTAACCAACTGCGTTCAGTCTCATGTGAAATACCCAGAGAAGATTCGTTGTACATTCAAAATGAATTTTGTCCACTATACACATAGACTCTCATAAGGCATTTTGTTTTTGTGCTGTTGACTAAATGCAATCTGAATGTACTTTAGTATATATTACAGAATTTTTTTTGATATTATCGTCTTTGATGATCTACGAAAATGGAATGTGAACATGTAGTAGGTGGCAGTGATCGCGAAGTCATTAACGAAACAAACAGATAAGGTACCTACATTTCTAACTTTTAGGAGGTAACGTTTCGAATTATCTGCAATCATGAATTCTGCAATAATATTTCAATACAAGATCACTATCAAAGTAGGTTCTGCAATTATAATTTTTATTTTGATGTATACTCATCTGCAAATAAATTTAAACTTTTTCAAATTGCCCATGTTACAATGATTTTTGTCCACTATGGAAAATCATAGAGCATTTAGACTCATTAATTTTTCAAATTCCTGGATTGACTATCAAGAGAAGATTTTTGGCAACAAGGCAATATTTAGGTACATATTTTTTGCAGTTTTTTCAGTTCCTTGAATTTCATCGAAACGTGTTCGATTCTTCATAGTAAACTTTCTCTTTTCCTGGAAATTATGCAATTTGGACAGAATGCATTTTGGTCTCGATATTTCAACAAGACGAGGCTCCTCCACATTTTGCACAGCCTGCCTGTTAGGGCGTTTTTTGATAGAATATTTCCTGGAAGTTGAATTGGAAGAAGAGGATCTATAGAGTGGCTTGATCTCCATATTTTACCCTACTCGACTTTTTCCTGTGGGATCTCTTGAAAAACAAAATCTATGCTACAGAACCAGAATCTCTGGAAGATTTACTAAGTAGAATTATTGAAGAATGTCGTTGAATAACGATAGTTTGAACATTTGGTTCATTGAAAATTATTATTCTTGCGGCAGTTGCTTTATCAGATATTGTTTTTATTGAATGAGTGAATAAAAAGTGATTTCCCAACTTCAAGTTCCTATATCTTGAAAACGAAATTTTTGGTTTTTGATATCAAGAAGGAGAATTCCTTTCAAATGAGGTGATTTTTCCATATATGAAACTAATATCAGTAATTATAGAAGATACTCATTTATCAGATCATACATTCCAACAATGTTGTTTTGAGTTATACAATGTCAGAAGTAGAACTGGCTATACAAGGAAGCGAAATTTTTCTCCCAATAACCTATAAATGCTTTTAGGGATATTTTGGGTTCAGAAAATTGGGCTGAAGTTTATGAGTCTGGTTCATTAGATCAAAAATTCAATGCATTTTATGAAATAGTATTGTATTATTTTAATGTGGTTTTTCCTGTAACTGCAGTAAAATGTAGAAAATGTGATGAGACAGGTTCTCGGTCGAACTGAAACAGATGCATCAAATGCTAGTTGATATGACGAAAATATACAAGGCTACTGAAAATGAGGTAATTAAAAATAAGCAGAGGGTGAAGCACTCCAAAGCTAACTATAATATTGAAAGAATTTGTAAAGCAGATAACATCTCTGAAAAGAGTTGGAAAATCATAAACGAGATGAGAAACAGTGGATCAAGCAATGAGATGGGTAAAATTATTTTGGAAATCATTAAAAAAAAATCATACAAACAATTAGCCTAATTTGAATAGAATAAAATTGGAACAATTCTCAAATATTACTTTCTTCATGACCCCCACAACTCCACTTGAAATGAAAGAAACAATATATAAAGTGTGTTCGAAAGCTGCTGGAATAGACAAAATAAATGGTAAGTGCTCAAAAGCTGTTATATAGTCTCTTTTCCTTTGTGTCATTTAATCAATGAATCATTCAGTGCAGGAAAATATCCTGATAAACTGAAAATATCAAAATCAGTACCAATATATAAAAATAAGGATTCCAAGGAAGATATTGACAACTATAGAAATGTTTGTTCATAAAGTCAACTAGCCAAAGTATTCAATTACTGCTTCAAGATCCGTCTTAAGAACTTCTTGGAAAATAATAAATTGTTAAATATTCTAGCTTGAACAATAAATAAACATTCTATTGCTCTTTATTTTGATCTCAGTAGAGCATTCGATACTGTAAATCATAAGCTTCTTATTGAATAATTATATCGTATTGGGGTTCGCGGAATAGCGAATAGCTGGGCTGCTTCTTATTTACAAAACAGGAGTCAGATTGTCACCATAAATTCATTTAAATCAGAGTCAACTGTTTTTCACCATATTCGTTAATGACATGATCTTATCGTGTGGTTCGTCTCAAAAAACAATTATTTATGCCGACGATACGAATCATAATATCCCATGATAATCTATGAAAGACCATTCAAATAAGTAATGCTTGCGCTGAGGAATTCTTCGACTGGTGTCTAAATGATGGATTGATTCTGAATACTTCCAAAACATATTTTATACTTTTTCAACACAAAAACATCAGTTGTAATACAAGCCCTCTCGTCAAAATAAATCATAAATCAATTGAACAAGTCTCAAGTATAAAATTTCTAGGTGTATCAATTGACGAGAAATTGACTTGGAGAAATCATATCGAAAAACTGGTTGAAAAATCAGCTTTATTATCAGACAGCTGCTGCTGAAGGGCACTGTATCTTCAGGTGTTCTCAGAATGGCATATCATGGTCTAGTGTTGTCGACACTTGGCGTGATCTTCTGGGGAAATTCATCATATATTGATAAAGTATTCATAGCTCAGAAGAAAATTATAAGGTGCATGATGGGTGTTCGAAACGATGTATCATGTAGAGTCTACTTCAAGTTATTGTCAATTCTCACTTTGCCATGTCTTCATATATATCTTTTAATTATGAATATCCGAAAAGAGCGAGAATTTTCATCAAAAGTATTGAAGTTCATAATCATCATACGCAACAATGACATTCGCTTACCATTCTCTTGGCTCAGTGTTGGGCAGAATTCTCCAATATATCAAGGAATTCTATGTTATGATCGTTTCAATAGGATTTTTGGTGAAATACAAAATTTTAAAATTTTCAAAACAACATTATTCAATTATTTATGCAAAAATACATTTTATTCAATAGAACAGTTCCTCGCTGCTTAATAATGTAGTAGTAGGGTGTATATACAATCTTAGAAGTTATCAAGGTATTATCTATTTATCAGAAATCATAAACTCAAGGCGGTTTGTTTGACCAGATATCAAAAAATTTTTAAATATTGACAATTATTAGTTATTTTAATGTGTTGTGACTGTAAACTTTTGGCATTTTATTGTGATTTTAACTATACCTACCTATTTATATTTATATTATCTGCATTTCTTTACTAGACTGATAAGGTTTTATGTTTGTATCTGATACATGTATGAAATTTTTATAGATGAATAAATTTCTTTCTTCTTCTTTCTTTCTTGTCATATGTTGCCATTTGAAAGTGTACGGGTGGAGGTCACAGCTCCGAGGGATGGAATGTATTTCGGGGGTGAATTTCATCGCGAACGATGTTCCCGAAAATGTAGTTGACGTGTCCGAGCGTTTATATATAGTTCAGTTCTCATAAATTAATAATCTAAGGCAAATTAGCAAAATAAGTTCAAAATATTCAAGGACAGTATATTCAATGTGTTCTGAGCGCTCACGTGTGACTTCGCAAAATGCTTTTTTGTTCTTTCTGTATCTGGCGTGAACAACCAGCATTTCAATCAGCCATACACTCATCCCGCCGAGTACGTGCACGTGAAATATAAGTACACTGTTCATATATCAAGATTATTATAACAGATATGTTCAAATTGGAAACACTTCTATGAATAATGCAACCCTCCGGATTGTGCCCAGAAGTATACGTATGAAATCCCCCGAATCCGAATCCGTTTGAGGAGGAAATTGCACGAGGTCGTGTTAGAACAAGAGACGTACGTTTTGAATGAAGTTGAAACTAAATGGTCCGTGTGATAGCGCCGACGTTGACTCATATTTATGATTTTTTGTTTTTATACTTTTGAATGGGGTACCCAGCGGGACGGCGTGCTTCACCCCTCATAAACTCCTCGACAACAAACGTCGCATCGTTGTGAAAATTCAGAAAAAAAAATCATTGGGATCTTACCTAATCTCGTTGGCCTGCTTGCGGAAGATTGTATTATTATATTTCTGCTATATTGATAGAAATAGTAGATGATCCATTTTTTATCCATTAATAATAATAATAAACGTCTTTATTATTTCCAAAAATTTAAATAAATTTAACAATTCTAGTACACTCGTATATTTAGAAATAAATGGCGAAGTTCATCTTGATGTAGATACAGGTATCTCATCAACATGATCTTCCAACCATGAAAATATATTTATAATTTGAACATTATTCAAATAAAGAAACTATACTCACACATGCAGCAAAAAATCAGCCCGCATTATTGTCTAGCAATGTTTGGCACAGTCTCATGCTACCTGTCTGTGCTCAAAATGTGATTCGTCAATTAGAAAAAAAAATTCAACACATCAAATTCTTAAACTCAAAATAATCACATGTGTTGTGTATGTAGTAAGTAGTACTTTTTTATAAACATATTTGAATTGTTTGCAAGTCAATTTCTTCAAACCGATACCGTTGTAAATTTTGCAGATCTGATAACTGTATGACCCTTTGAAACTTTGTTTTCTGTGTATAGGTGGGGTTAATGTGCCTTTGTTTCGTAAGTTCACGGTATTTACATCTGTTCTAAAAGTGATTTTTTTGATACAAGTAATTTGGAGATTTCAACTGAATGATTTTATGGAACAAACATGCAGAATGATGGAGCCTACGATTCTGCATATTAAGCCAGTTTGTACTTTTGTATGAGATATTCTTTGATATTTTCGAATACCATGAATCAATCTCAGGCAGCAGTTTTGAACCTTCTGAATTTTTTTGAGTACACACAAGTCAAGCTTGGGCCATAAAAAACATCTGCGTGGTTGAACACAGATAGAACCAGAGATTCACAGAGCATAATTTTTGTTTTCTGATTGAGACAATGTCTACTAGCATAAGTATATTAGTTTGATACGGGCATAGGCGTTTTGCAGTAATATGCTCCAAAAACCTTAGGTCACTATCTATCAATACGCCAAGACTCTTAGCTTTACTGGTTATTTCAAGAGACACATTATTGATTTTTATAGATATACTATTTTCTGTAACATTTCGGCAAGACTTAGGACCAAAGACAACAACGTTCGACTTTGCTGCGTTAGTTATCAAGGAGTGTCTTTCAGCTAGTTTCATAAATGTTTGCAAATCATCATTAACTTTTTCTTCGGCAATGTCTATTTCAGAAGAAAGGAATGAGAAGTAGAGATGGGAGTCGTCGGCATACAAATGAATTTGACAACACTTGAGACACTTGATAATATGGCTGGTAAATATTGTGAATAATAGTGGTCCAAGAATTGATACTTGAGGAACCCCACATTCCAAAGTGATTGATTCAGATATATTCTCACCTAAACTAACTCTTTGTTCCCTGTTCATTAAATAAGTATCAAGTAATGAGACTGCACTCTCAGTCATACCAATCTGTTTGAGTATAATAGATAATATCCTATGATTAAGAATGTCGAACGCCCTACTAGTAGTACTAGTGCTGTACAGTATCCCTTAACCAGTGCATTGAAAATATTCACATTCAGGCGAGCTGTGTTACAACTATGGTTGGTCCTAAGTCCAGACTGTACTATCAGTGTTAGATTGTTGTTCGTTAAATATTCTCTCAACTGTAAATCCGTGATCTTTTCAATAACTTTCGACAGGGTAGGTAGAATACTTAGGTATACCTCGAAGATCTTTATAGTCCGTCGGATTGTTTTTCTTTTGGCAGAACAGATACCATAGCTCTCCGCCATACGGCAGGAAAAACATTTTCTGTTAAACATATGTTGATAATGTGGGTAACATAGGGGATAATAGAGGGACAACATAACTTCAGAAGTTTTGCATTGACATTAGCACATCCTGTGGCATTAGTTGAAATTTTATTGATAATATCCATTACAATGAGCTCAGTCACTGGTTGAAATTTAAAATAATGGTTATTCAGTGGGTTATTTGTGTAATGTTGTACCAAATCATCCACTTCCACATAGTATTGTGAGCATGAGTTGTATTTATTGAGATCATTTTAAAAGCCAACGAAGTTAGAAAAACCTATATTCTTGTTCATTTTAGTTCAATAAATAAAAGCTGTCAGACTGACATTTATAATGTCATCCTTGCTATCAAGATATATCCTTCATTGTTGTTTGCATGCGTGGTTGCCCATGACGACGTAGTATTATCGGCTCCAAAGGAAGGAACTGTGTACTATCAGTGAAGCACCGTTTTTATTGGTTCTCATATTGCAGGAGATTATTGTTTCAATAAGTAGTGATATCCATTAATAACAATAGTTTCTAGATTATGAAAGAACTCAAATTCGAGTTGTCTACACCTCTAACGTTTTGAATCACAGTATTTTTTAGTATATATATATAACATAATTGAAATGAGCAGAAGAAATCGGCATTCAAAGTCTCCCCCAACAGGACACTATAAAATGTAATAGACTTTCAAGAGCCAGACGATAAACGTAGTAAAGAAACAACTTCTGAAAATTACTGAACTTCCAGACCCTTTTGTCGCTATTATGTGTGTACACAAACAAAACGAAAAGCAAATTAATATATCACATTCATTTCATCATCCGCCTCTTTGGGCTTTACGCTCGTTTCTACTGTTCTGAATTATTAATACTTTTGTGCTTCCTCAGGAAAATTAAATATCTGAGATGGTTTTCCTTCAAGGTTCATACCTAAAATGGGATTCGCTCAAAGGAGATTAATTCGATTAATGAATTTGTTTACTCTGAATCTTGCTCGAAAGAATTATAAAGCAATAAATTATTAAACAATGTTCCTTCTCGAAGAATTTTGATTAACGATGTGATTCACTATAGCGTCCTCATATAAAAATCATTTGACGAATATTTTCATTAAAGTTGAAACTTGCATTCGAGCTGAACCATCCAAAGAAACAATCTGCAAAGTTTGAGATTACGTTCAGTGAATTTTGAACAATTGACAATTGGAATGAGTCTGAGTTTTATTTTTCAGATGTCTAAAGCAATTGATGCATCGTTGAATTAATTTTTCAATTTAACTCAGTTCTTATTGTGTGGTCCTTCTACAAGGATGTAACTAAAAGGCACACGATATTTTTTTTATCTATGCTCCAAGAGACCCATTTAGTAAAATCAAAATACAGACAAAGTGTGATTATGAAGCAAGTCACTTATTTCTGAAATAAATAATTACTTGTCATATACAGGGTTGCTGATTCGTATGAAAACAGTCGATTATCTCCTGAAGTAAGTAAGATAGCTAGCGAAAAATGTTAAAACACACAAGTTTCAGGGTATACAGGTACAGTAAAAAATTCATAACGTAACAAAGTTACGATCTCTTGGAGCACCCTGTATATTATCCCATATTTCAATTCGCTCGAAATTCTATACAAAATTGATATAGCACATCATATCCTAAATTCAACTGTTTCCGAGATATCGAATTTTGAAAATAACTTTCCACTACTCATTAAAAAAAGAGCCCGAAATGATGGATATTCATTATGAAAATTACACAAGGTGAAGTAGGTATATGGATATGATTTTACAAAATAGAAAAATCGTAATTGCATGGGGTTGATAAAAATGATAAAACGAAAAAATGTATTATATTTTAATAAATGTAGGCACTGTATATTTGAAATGTTATGAAAACAATAGTTATGCCAGAAAACAAGAGAAAACGAGTATTAAATAAAATGTGGGAAGCTGAATAGACTTGTGAGAAATAAAAGGGGAAGTTTTTGTATAAAGTGTATAATTTTAATTAATGCAATATATTCTTGACAGACCACATGACCTTCCGAATCTCCAACATTTTTATAAATGTTCTATCTATGACTTCTGTTGTAAAACTTCTTGTTACCTGACATGAAGCACTGAAGATGACGAATGCGCTTTCCATCAATTAAAATTATACACTTTATACAAAAACTTCCCCTTTCAACAAGTATTGAAAAACCTAAAATATTTTCTATGGAAATCTATTTTATAAGAGTTATCATTCACCTCCAAACAGTAATGAGTTCGTTAAACAAAATTTTGTTGTGAATCTAAAATCATGTTAGGAGGAATGGAGGAAATTTCATGCCTTATCCTTTGTGCATTTCTTCTAAATTTTGCGGCTCATTCTTTAGACTACATTTTTCATGTGCCTCCATTTAGAAAAGTCAAAAAGGTCAAGTGGGGTCATTTCGGGAGACCTAGGTGGCCATTCAACCGACCCCTGCTCTGTCCAATCCATTTATCAAGATAAGTTTCATCTAAATATGTCTTACCGCACGTTCAATATGTGGAGAAGTCCCATCTTGCTGTAAATATATTTGTTCTGCCGAGAAATACGGATTGTTGTTGTTCGAGAGGTATGAAAACCCATAAGAAACAATCACTATTTTTTCTGTCATTCTACACATTTGCCAATATCGAAGGACCTTTTCAACAATGGATTTCGCGTTGTTTCCCAGAAAAAATATTATTGCTGACAGTGTACAGTGCATCGAAAGAACAAGAATCTAACTAGGTCAAACGAAATTCTTACTGAGATGTATGCATTTATATTTGATGCAGTATAGAAGGTTGGATCTCAAATCAGTTTTGTTTGTTTGTTGAAAGGACTTTTGTTAAACCTGACAAGATAGTTCACACCGCGTACTGAATAATGATATAACGATTATCTCCCTCAGGAAAATAACTCAGTTTACCAAAAGGCATAGCCTGTGCCGGTAGAGGTCTGCTATTGCTCTTTGCCTTAGCACAGCCAGGTAACTTATCAAGCAGTCGAGTGCGGGAAGTACCTTTTTCTACAAGCGTGCGTGTTCCGCCCTATTCCCGCACGCAATTTAGTTTGAGAGGTGTCATATTCCCGCACTAGTGCGGGAAAAAATTTCCCGCACGCTAATGTCACTTCAAGTGAGTTTTTCCCGCACTAGTGCGGTAATAATTTTTCCCGCACGTGAAAGTTTGTTCAAGAGCATCACATAAGCTGTTTCAATCCTCTTGTAGAAAAAATCTTGATCCTTGCTCATACGGAAAGGTACTCGACTGCTTACCCGAACTCCGCTTTGCGTCGTTCGGGTAACGGCAGTCTCATGCGGGAATAGTACTCTTTCCGTACTTGTTAGGATAATAACTATTCCGTGTGAGTAGGATCAAGATTTTTTCTACAAGCGCAATACAACATTTCATGTAGCGCTTTTGAACAAAGATCGCGTGCGGGAATTTTTTTTTCCCGCACTAGTGAGGAAATAAACCCACTTGAAGTGACTTTAGCGTCCAGGATTTTTTTTCCCACACTAGTGCGGGAAAATTACCCCTCTCAAACTAAATTGCTTGCGGGTATAGGTTGAATCACGCACGCTTGTAGGAAATAGTTATTATCATAACAGGTACGGAAAGAGTACCTTTCCCGCATGCGACTGCCGTTACCCGAACGACGCAAAGCGGAGTTTGGGTAAGCAGTTGAGTGCGAGAGAGTACCTTTCCGTATGAGTTAGGATCAATACTTTTTCTACAAGCGAATTAAAAAAAATATGTAGTACTCATTAACAAACTTTTTGAAAATAAAAAATTCCCGCACTAGTGCGGAAAAGTGACACCACTCAAACTAAATTGCGTGCGGGTATAGGAAGAATCACGCACGCTTGTGGGAAAAAGATATATCTTAACCAGCTTGATTTTCTCTGATTTCTCCGCATAATCTGATAAGCTACAAGTTTCGTAAATACGTTGTCTATATTTTTGGTATCTTTTTCGCCTAACTGAAAAATCACTTTCGGTTAAATTGCATGTTCTCTTCTCAACCATCTCAATTTATCTTCACGTAGTATCGTTTCACCGTTCCAGAATTGAAACAAACGGCAAGAGGAAGACAGTGATTCCCACCAGCGGAGGTGGACGGAAGTCTCCAATCACTTCACCTCAGGGAGTCCGTCAAACAAAAGCTAAACAGCGTTATTAACGTTTTAAAGAAAATGGAACACAATTGTGGCTACCTACATGACGATACGTTTAACTTGATTCATTGTTGCAGTTATCTAATTGAAGCTTCTCAGAAAAATCAACCTAATTTTGAGAGTAAACCTATATATGATACCATGCACCTTTCTCTGGGTTCTCAAAATTTCTTAACGAATTACAGAATTCTCGTTTTCATCTGAACTTGATTCCTTCAAAATATATAATCTATATAGGAATCCAAATTAGGATGTCTCAAAATCCGACTTGTTTTTTGCGACAAGTTTCTACTTTAATGCGAGTATTAATTCGACTGAGATTATGTGATCGGGTTGTCTCTTTTCACACTCAGATACTTTTGTCGGCACTAAGCCAAGCCAATTTCATGTCTACCATTTTTACTTTTTTATGAAACGTGTTTGTTGTTTTGAAGAAATATCCTCGAAGCTACTGTTTATTAATCATTTACGTACTTTTACTTATTGGAATAGAATAGCTGATCGCGTATCCAGCGCTGTGTGAATTCTACAACAGGCCTTGTTTGCTTCGATTTTTCATTCATAACCAATACCATTGGTTGATGTTAGTTTTTTTGATTTGAACGCCCATGATATCCGTATGCACTCTCAGGACATCTTCATAAATTCAATTCTCTTTTCCATCTATGCCATGTATTACAAGCAAATTTGCATTTTGATTCAGAATCAGACTTTCAAACTTACTTTTATTGACATCTAATTTTGTAGAGATGACAGTATATTTTCTTCAAACTTGCGAACTTTTTCACTTATGATAAATTGCCAAAGGCTTTCGTGGCCATCGTTACACACATGACGACTTTTCAGGTTGTAAGGCCGACGTTGATAACGAGTTTGTTATGATTTGCATTCTCCTCAAGTTCGTATCGTCTGTGTCTTCTGTGCATGTCTTTTCTATTTCTCGGAGGCCTTTTTTCAACTGCCCAGCTAACTGTTCCACATACATGCATTTAATTCCTTGAAATTTTTAGCCATGTTTTTCATTTCAGCATTATGTCAGGTGCCCCACGACACGCTCTGAATCAAGTGCCAGGAACCTCTGTACCCATCACGCTGACTAAGCCAAGGTCTTAAATGTTCTTGAAGAAGATCCCATGCATTGGCTTATCCATATTCAGCTGTAGGAGACCCTCAATCTCCGCAGCATTGATGTGAGCTTTTTGCTGAATGGGTTTCAACTCGGTGACAGAATTTGAGTTCGTCCGTTTAGTGTCAAATACGAGACCGAATTCATCGTTCATAGGCTGCACGGGTTGCTTCTTCGGGAAAAAATGCTCCAATCCCTGCCTTACTGATGGCATACTGAACAGAGGAGGAGATCTGAACTCCTGATGACTTTACAGGCTCCATCCATTCTATTTCGTAGACATTCTAAGTTCAAAAGTCCTTCCGGTTGTCTGGATTCAGAGTGTGGGGACCCTAAATTGGCGGCAATACACCGCACTGCGGGCGTGAAGGGCCTATTGGCCGCCACGTAGTCCGCAGACTTGACCTCATGCCTCCCAACAAGAGGGGTGGTATCCCTCCTATCCGCTTGGGACAAGGTCTAAGCGGCGTCAGGCACGGCAGAGTTGATCTGCCAGATGTCAGCCTCTTCTGAAAGGACCTCTTGAATTGTGGCTTCAGGGCTTGGTGTTATAAAACGCTCTGCGGGTTCTGATGCCTTCCCGATGCGGGCCTCCTCTACAGCCAGACCGGTACGTGGAATATCTGCCACTTCGTTAATCGGCTGAGGAGGGGCTTTGGTATAGCCTCGCCTCCGAAGATGAGTAACATAATTCCTCAGGTTTTGAGCATGAAAAGTGGCATGCTCTGGGTGTATCTCCTGTTGCTCAGGAAAGTGGTGTCGCAACTTGATTTCCTTGAATTCATATTGTTTTCATTTTCAGACTGTGGAAGGTTGAATTAACCAACAACAACTCCACAGGAAATATTTGGTACATTAAATAATATTCATGTTAGAAGGTGTGTAATTCGTGATGAATTGCCTTGTACAACTTTGCTAAAAATGTAAATTTTTCTCCTTGTCAATTGCCAGTCGTACTACAATCTACCGATGTTTCGACCGTGTAATAGAACAATTGCTCATATTGTTGATAATGCACACAGCCCTTCTTAATGGCTAGATGGCCAGTAACAGAAAATTGCTTTTGTTTTTGATGTCCTACGCGAAGAGGGAAAGTCGCGGTATTGGAATGACTTCGTTATTTCCGTCACTTCTCTCATTACCCGCGGTGGCATTCACATGTTTTAATATCAGTCATTCGAGCGTGTATTGATTCCAGTCGAAATGTTGAGAACGTAAAATTTTATTGGGGTCATTATGTGGCACGACCATTGAATTGAGTGCCATTGAAACCGTAATAATCGAATAATTGATCGTTTCTCTGGTTTTTGATTACGCGTTACTTTAGTTTGTTATTCCGATGACTTTATTTCCAACGGTTGCGAAAATTATTATCGTTTGAAGGCCTAATGCAGTCGCCCTACGAATAACTATTCTTCTAACTATTATGGGTGTTCGAAAACTATATATCATCCATCAGACTTTAGTGGAATTCTGGCACTTTTTTTGTAACGCGAGCAAGGTCGCGTAGCAAAAATTAAAACGATAAAGAATTCCGCTATAATATAACACCTAAATCAATATGGAAATCAATTGAAAACATTTATTTAATAAAAATTTTAGTAGTAACCGAAAATTTATGTAAGGAAACTTCATATTTGTTAATGTCTTCTAATACCAGACCTTTGAAAAACAGCGGTTCAACTATTTTACCTATTTCAAAGGCGCTTTCTCTATTCTATCATTCATTAAAGGATTCGTAGATGACCTCATACTTGCACTACATTGTTTGGAACCATTGATTCCGGTTATCAGGTAGTTGTTAAGTATAGAACACGTGTCAAGGTGATGAAACTGGTAGTTTGGTGTTGGTAAATTGGTATGTCAACATCTCTTTGGATGAACAAATTTTTTGAAACCCTTCTTTTAACAACTCAAGAATTGCTTTCCTAGAATACTCTTCCATTGAGGCAACTTTCATAAAGGTTCATATAGCCGATTTGTTGAATAATTGACATTCTTAATTGCAAATTTAATCTCAAAACTCATTACATATATCTTTTGTATTCTAGGGCTTGATGGTGAATACTAAATGAAGACTCTGAGATGGCTGATGTTAGCCTATAAATTCAGTATATTTATGTGAAAAAGCTAAGAATGTTGGAATCTCCTGTATTATTGTGAAATTATTTTCAATATTCGAGTATATACCGGGTGACAACGATATCAGTGGCACATTTTGACGTCTATGACGAATTTGTCGGACTTTCTGTTTTGCCGGAACTCTCTGTATATTATTGCATTTTTGGAATTCTGAGAATAGACTAAAACTATTTCATTGGGTTTTTACAAATAATTCATTTTTTGAAAATTTTTTTTCCGGTTCTGATTGCTGCGATAAAATTAGAATCATAAATGACATGGGAAAATGCAAATGTGTTTATTTACCTCAGTTGAATTCAACTTTGGACAATTATAAGAAACTTATCTACAAACAATTAAAACTTTCAATAGATAGTGCAATGAGTACTCATAATGAAATATGGTGGATTACGTAATCCAATCTTCCGCAATAAAACCTATACAATAGGTAAAGTCGTCGGCAAGTATTCAACAAAAAACAACTACTGCCCCCTACGACCATTGAATTATATTTGTTTAATACTTGGCAAAGTTTTCTACAAGAACCACTTTGCAATGCATTTCAAATATCAAAGCTAAAATTATTTTTCGATTTATTTGGGGGAACACCTCCGTACCGGTTTCATGGTCATTGCCAATCATCAGCGAAGGCTAGTTCGACCCAATTGAATCGAAAAATCCTTTCATCCTAATTGGAAACCCCTGAGACAAACACCGAGGTATGAATTCAGCGCCATCTCTGGGTTCCAGTTTAAAATGCACTCCGACTACGTGTCGACTTCAACATGAAGCCAGAAACATCAAGAAAGAGTGGCGACACCACTTGACGGAAGACCATAAAACTAATAATGAAATATGGTGGATTACGTAATCCAATCTTCCGCAATAAAACCTATACAATAGGTAAAGTCGTCGGCAAGTATTTAACAAAAAACAACTACTGCCCCCTACGACCATTGAATTATATTTGTTTAATACTTGGCAAAGTTTTCTACAAGAACCACTTTGCAATGCATTTCAAATATCAAAGCTGAAATTATTTTTCGATTTAATTGGGGGAACACCTCCGTACCGGTTTCATGGTCATTGCCAATCATCAGCGAAGGCTAGTTCGACCCAATTGAATCGAAAAATCCTTTCATCCTAATTGGTAATCCCTGAGACAAACACTGAGGTATGAATTTAGCGCCATCTCTGGGTTCCAGTTTAAAATGCACTCCGACTACGTGTCGACTTCAACATGAAGCTAGAAACATTATGAAAGAGGGGCGACACCACTTGACGGAAGACCATAAAACTAATAAAATATGGTGGATTACGTAATCCAATCTTCCGCAATAAAACCTATACCCATAAAACTAATAAAATATGGTGGATTACGTAATCCAATCTTCCGCAATAAAACCTATACCCATAAAACTAATAAAATATGGTGGATTACGTAATCCAATCTTCCGCAATAAAACCTATACAATAGGTAAAGTCGTTGGCAAGTATTCAACAAAAAACAACTACTGCCTCCTACGACCATTGAATTATATTTGTTGTATAGGTTTTATTGCGGAAGACTGGATTACGTAATCCACCATATTTCATTATTAGTTTTATGGTCTTCCGTCAAGTGGTGTCGCCCCTCTTTCATGAATGAGTACTCGCCTATTCGTGGTTTTGAATAATAATAATAATGTATGCAAGAGACGAATAAGTAGACATCCTACTGATAAAAAGACAACAGAAGTTGAACGTCTGTATATGTGCAACGGTGTCATGAAAGATAACATTCCTACAAACAGTATTTCTCATTTTTAGAAAGGAAATTGGGACGAGAAGAAAATTCCAATTATCTCAATTTTATTATCAATGCGGTAACAGAAATAAATGTAGTTTTTTGTGTTTATTGAACCCACGGTTTCTACAAGAGAAATAGGATCTGAACTGGATATTATTCAGGAATCAGCAAGAAATTTTCTCAAGAAGCATGGATTTTATTCATTTAAATATCAATTGCATTTATATGAAAATATTTCTTGGCGAAGGATAAACTAATTTCGTGAAAATGTATCTTTTTCTCTGATGAATCACGATAATGGTATGATCAATAGACAGAATACCAAATTAACATTCAATGAAGCAGGGCAACTTTTAGGAGAAAGGACTTAATGTGTGGGCAGAAGTTATTGGTACACGGATCATTGGCCTAATACTTTTTCAAGGACGTCAAGGGTTAACGATATTAAGATTTTCTTCAAGATCGGATTGAAGGATTTCTAGAAAAAGTACCCATAGAGATTTTGGAAAGACTATACCCCCAACAAGACGGGTCCCCTTTCCACATAATGCTGCTTCACTAGTGAAGTGGTTATTGCAACAAATGGTTCCATATTTTGGCCCCCACGTTCTCCGGACCTCACACCCCTATTTTTTTATATTTTGAATATTGTCTATACTCCACAACTATTACAACATTAGCAATTTTGAGGGAAAGTACGTCAAACGTTAGAAATTGTCACGCCTCTAAAGCTTGAGGAAGTTGAACGAAATTCCATCTCCAAAACTAGAAGATGCGTGAAAGATGAGGGTCTGTACTGTGAGCATCTATTATGTTGATTGTCGACAGTTTTTGATTTATTTTGATTGCAGGTCTTTTTCTAATTGTTCAACATATAATTTTTGTTTTACATGTCTTACTCTTAAGATTATTATAATGGACCACAATTAAGTTTTTTGTGAACTGAACAGATATTAGCTTTGAAAATACTTCGAGTTTCGAAAAGTGCTGCGTAATTCGAAAAAAAATCTTTTTGCAATGTTATTACGAAAGATTGAAATACACCCCGTGATTGAATTTGTTGGTCAATGAACAAACTTGTATTTTCCCTTAACTTTTTATATCATTTTTGATAATTCTAATTTTATCGCAGCACTATTATAGCTTCTATAGAAAATAAAAAAACACGTCGTAAAAAAACAATGAAATAGTTTCAATCTATTCAGAATTTTCTCAGGACTTCTGATATGCATTAATATACAGTACAAGTTTCATGTAAAAATTCCGACATTTGCCGTTTACAATAACAAGACATAATTCGAAATCAATATCATTAGGCAAAAAGTTTATAGTTTCAAATACATACATATAAACATACAGATACATATACACAAATACGTAAATGTATACCATTGAACTAACTGTAAGGAAACACCTGCAGATGGAAAAATAGAAGAAAAGGTGAAAAAACATTACTTCAACTGAATCGCTATAAACTGAATAATATTTTATAGTAAAAGTATAGTATGGACTGGGCTTAACTAATATGGTTTTTTACTTGACCGATTGGCTAATAATAAATGTAGAGGTGGGCACAGAATTGATTGAATTGTTTGCTGCTCATTGCTACAATTGGAGATGCCTTCATGAAGTCAGTGTAAACAGTATTCACTTGGAGGTTTTGATTGAATTCATTACTGATACTGACTGTTTGTGTGAAAGTTAGTTAGTGTTTGTGGATCTTTTACTGAAAAATAGAAGAAAAGGTGAAAAAACATTACTTCAACTGAATCGCTATAAACTGAATAATATTTTATAGTAAAAGTATAGTATGGACTGGGCTTAACTAATATGGTTTTTTACTTGACCGATTGGCTAATAATAAATGTCGAGGTGGGCACAGAATTGATTGAATTGTTTGCTGCTCATTGCTACAATTGGAGATGCCTTCATGAAGTCAGTGTAAACAGTATTCACTTGGAGGTTTTGATTGAATTCATTACTGATACTGACTGTTTGTATGAAAGTTAGTTAGTGTTTGTGGATCTTTTACTGAAAAATTCGTCATGATTATTGTAAATTAAATTTTTAATATCAGGAAAGATTCTGCTGTACAAGCACATCTTGAATGTCTTACAAAATTGGTTATGGGTCGGTATTTTTGACTATTATTTAATTAAGTTTTGAAAATGGAGCAAACACCCTGTACTTAGTGCCAAACATTACGCCTCCTTGTAGGAATACTAACAGGTCATAACAAACTATGCAGACACCTGTCACTAATGTGTATAAAAGACAGCCCCACCTGAAAATATGTGTGAAGAAGACGAAGAAACATCGTCTCACTTCCTTGGCGAGTGTAAGGCGTACAGAAGGCTAAGATTCGAAATCTTCGTAGTTGAAAAACTCCAACAAGAAGAACTCATCGAATTAAAGTGGATGGACATACTGACCTCCATCAGAAGGTCACAAAGATTCGGAAAGGAAGACTAGGAGAGGCAAGGTAATTATGTGGAGAGCGGGGAAAGCAAAAGGGGCCCATCGGGGCCTACTTGCCTGGCTGCGGCAGCGGCCTCCCCACGATTACTACTACTACTACTACTAGTGCTAGATTGAAAATTACCTGTAATGGTGCGGTGGGAATGTGCGCACAGTCTTTAACGTAGAAGCTGGGTAATGTCATCTTCCTCGCTGGTAAGTTTGGATTTATTTTTTGAGAAAATTGCCAACTTCAATATCTAAAAAGTGCCTGACATGAATAATGGGATTGTTTGATGTAACATCAGTAAGTATATTATAATATAATATTGACTGTGTCGAGTTTCATTATGATATCTTGAAAAACATAGTTCCAAATAGCTAGATAGTTTTTTAAACTTGATTTTAGATATTTTTCCACTCTTGAGATACTTTCATCTTTTGCTATGCCTTTCAGGGTCATGATAATTTAAATATTGTACAGTCAATAAGAATATTCGATATATTTTTCAAGAGTAATGACACAAAACGTAATTTTTAAGTTTAAGATTCGAAGTCTACCTAGCCTCACTCTCAATTACTGCCATAACAATTACCACCGATGATAATTAAAGACAACGACAACTGCAAAGTTGAAGCGAGCACTTGACGCTTAAGTGTATGGGACGTTTAGGGAGTAAAGAGCACGGCCGTAGGAGGCGAAATCACCTTCTCGTACACGTATCTTCACGGATCTACGTACCCTCTCGGCAAATATTGCGAGACCACGTTAGAGCTCGAGATTGCTGAATTAAACAAACCACTGGCTGTTCCGAGTACGCTGATAAGTGCGCTGATTATGTGTTTGAGTAGTTCTTGAAAACGCACATAAAAGCCGTACTTGAAGAGAAATAGTCTATGTTTCTACATTTCCGCTATAATGAGTGTTTGGAAACAATTAATTAGCAGAACCATAGTTTCGAAAAAACTCATACTTTACTGATAAAAAACACACACGATGTTGTTGAATATTGCTGCATACTTCAACTGTACAGAGTGGGACAAGTTGGACACTTTTAAAGGGAAAGTCATGTTTTCAAATTAGATAGATGAAAACTGATGACTGTTTCTGAGGGTAAAATGAACGGGCCGATAATTCTACCCCTGAAAACACCTGCCCATACACTGAATCCAAATCTTCCTTGATTTGTTTGTTCCACAATAGAATGAGGATTTTTTTGTTCCCAAGTATAAGAATTGTAGCGGTTGAAAATGCCGGTACTGCTCACACAAGCTCCGTTTGTCCAAATACAATTTAACGAAAAATCATGCTCTTGGTTACAATTTTCCAGGAACCACTGGCAAAAATCCATGCGGCGTTCAAAATCTCCTGGTCTGAGTTTAAGAATATGGTCCTGTATGGCTTGTATTTGTGCTTTCTCAAAATCCGCCTAACGTTAGTTCTTGGTAGGTCTGTTGATATTTTCAAATTTCCCGTTGACATTTTGGGATTATTTTCAACAGCTCCTAAAACAAATATTTCTTCCAACTCCTTATCCCAGATTCATATAATTTTGGTATTTTCTTATCCAATTGATCACCAAAAATTAGGTTGTGTCGCAATCTTGCGAAAATGTCTCTAAAAAATTTTCGTTTTTCTGGAAACCTCTCGTGATACAAATTACTTACTGCTTCTGCATTTTCCCTGGTTTGTATAAAACATTTTTAATAATTTTCATAATTCATTGCGAATGTGTTGAATTGAACCACGAATTGAAGAGCGTCTTTAATGCTTGAATCAAAACTTGACAGCTACTAGTAAACATTTGCATTCTGTTTTATAGGTGCGTCGTCCAAAGCCTACTTGTTCAAAGTGTGCGTCTATATGACATAAAAACATAAAAGCTCTGTATTTCAAAAGTTGACTCTGGCAAAACATCAACTGTGCTACATTTTTTGAAAGGTAATTTTAAGCTCTATTGAAATATGCAGGAATATACAGGGTATCTATTTCAAAAAACATATTTTTCCATCAATAACTATGAATATCTTATTTGAGAAAAAGAGTCATACACCATTGAGTTCTACGTTAAATGTGCTCTGGAAATGTTTTCATAGAAACAAGATATTTTTGTCAGGAAAAAAGTAACAACTTTTCCAAAATGCACATTTTCGAAAAACATGCTGTAACTCAGAGATGATGACAGATATTGATATGTGGTTTTCCCCATTAAGTTTGTCATTAAATTTGACCCTCAGACACAGCCATCAGTTTTCATCTCTCAAGTTTGAAAACAGGACTTTTTCTTTAAAAGTGTCCAATTTGGCCCACTCTGTACAGCGGACTATAGTGCTTCCGCGATTACGATGTCTGCACACAAAATAGATGTCTTCGAGGCTATGTCATTCTGATATTGGTTTGGACGTGGCATTCGTTACCTTACTTAT
The DNA here is from genome assembly GCA_958502065.1 of Chrysolina americana. Taxonomy (NCBI): domain Eukaryota; kingdom Metazoa; phylum Arthropoda; class Insecta; order Coleoptera; family Chrysomelidae; genus Chrysolina; species Chrysolina americana. The sequence continues at coordinate 48,791,303 of OY293417.1, read as the reverse complement.
CAAAATTTTCAAGTAGAGGATTAGGTCTAAACATGTTTACTGAGAAACATACTGAGAAATTGTTAGTCATGAGTTACGTTGGTGGCGGATTATTCTAACATCATAAAAACTGAATAGTACGTTTGTTAGCCGTAACAAGAATCGTTTTTAGTTGAATCAAAAAACTAACATTTGAGCAAGCAGCTAGGAAGATGATACTTGCTGCCATGATCGAAGTAGTTTATTATTGTACTGAAAATTTTTTGCTCAAAAAAATATCCTATCAAATGTGTCTATTTCTAGTCATGTGTGTCGAAATAACCAATGAAACCATCATTTCACTGATAACTAGCCATGGATAGTTTTCACGGGTAGTTTTCACTTCTGTCATGACATTGCTAATCAACTCACACAATAAAGTTATTTGACATTTCTGTAATTCAATTAACGGAAAAGTAATCAATAAATATAAAACATCAAAAATGTCACTTCCTCGCTTTGGTGTTCAAAATGATGCGGCAATTGACAAAATCATTGAAGAAAACCAAAAAATACTGACAATAGTGAAAAATAGACTTGGAAAATATTTATGGAGTTTTGTGACGCCAAAAAATATGAATTGAATGGAAATCGTACTCTTGAAGAACTTGCATTAATACTCAAGAATTGGGCGATTAATATGAGAAAAAAGGGTGGCACAAAGATTAAGGAGGCTACTGTTAAAACTGTATGGAATATAACAAGCAAATTATTACAAGAAAAGTTTTACAAGGAGTATAATATCATGCTAGACCCTTTTAAAAGTGTTGCATTCAAACAAGCGCAGAATGCACGCGACGCAGCATGAAGAAATTTACAAACAGATCCCACTAAACGCAAGCTCAGTACCATTAACTTCAACGGAAATGAGTAAAATTATAAACTTTTAGGATGAAAATACCCCTATAGGACTCCTACGACAATTTTAACACATAGCAGCGGTGGAATTGGCTTGGAGAGGTGGTGAAGGTGCTGCTTGCTTAGTTGATTATTTTCATATCGAAAAGGACAACAATAGATCTCCAACTAATAGGATAGAATATAATCCAATTTTCAGTAAAGCCTGCCAAGGGGGTTCAAGAACTGCGCCTCTAGTAAATGGTTAGTTCAGAATAATGATAACAATGCTTGTCCTGTCATGATTATTCATTAAATTATTATCAAAACGAGGCACAAATATCAAAACAAATAGACTATTTTTAAGGCCAAATCGTCACTGGAAGACAGAAAGCGATAACTGGTACGACAATATGCCTCTGGGTAGAAATATAATCAACGGATGGACGAAATCTTCTGCTGAAGCAATTGGCTTGGACACAAAACAGAGGAAAATAACCTGCAGTCAGTCAATTAGCTATGAGTGGAGTTCAAGAACAACAATTGTTGAAAATTACTGGGCACAATAATGGAAATTCTATAAAACCTTATTCAAATATTGATCAGTAACATCATAACCAAATAATCAGTAGTAATACTATAAGTACTTCAAAATAATCAGGTTATACATCGATAACTTGTTGCATAATTATAAAGAGTGTCAGTTTGACAGTTTAAATAATCCAACCACGAAGCGGGAGGATTATTCTGTCAAACTGACACGATTTGTAATTATGCAGGAAGTTTGAGATGTATAACCGTATTTATTTTGAAGTACGTATTGTATTTGATACGATTATTTTTTGAGTAAATTAAGTAAATATATAAACAATTTATTAATTTAAATACAAATTGGTGCAATGAAAGTTACAATTATTATATACTACGTTTTTTTTTAACTGAGTAATTTTCGGCGCAGGAAACGTGGCCACTGCTCATTGAAATGCTGGAAATACTGGAGGTGTTATTACTTGAACCTGCAGCGTTTTTAAAATTGGATCTCATCTTATTTATGATGTTTTGGTGATGTTGTTCATCTATCTGTAGGTAGGGTTTGATAGAATTGCTATTACCATGTCCTGTTATTTTAATAAGTTCTTGTTCCGATGCACCTGCTTTTGCCAATTGTGAAACAGCAGTGGCTCGGTGAGAATGATTTGAAAATTTTTTGTTTGTCATATTCAAATTTGCCAATTCTGCAGACTTTTTGGTCCATTTACTAATTTCATGCACTCCAATTGGCATATTTTTGTACCAGCCAAGGATTTTTTCTTTTCTCCAGTTGGGATTTACTGTCATCATTAGCTTATCTAGAAGTCTCACTGGACAACGACTCACTTCATTATGGTTAGGTACAAGCCATTTATTATTATCACATGGTTTTGCTCCTCCCTGTGTGGTTTTGGTAAAAATAGGATTATATTGTATTCTACCAGTTGAAGTATCATCATTTCCAGTTTCTTTTTGAAAATAATGAGTCAAGCATGACGCTCCTTCATTTTCTCTCCACGCAAGTTCTACAGAAGTAATTAAGAAAAATTTTATTTGTAATCCTTCCGGTGTATTTTCATCCCACGCTTCTATCATTGCTATGTACTCGTTATCTTTAAATGCTGATGCACGAACCTTTTTCTTGTCCGGTAACATTTGAAGTTCCCTTCTTTTTGAATTTCTTGCGTTTCGTGCGGCTAAAAATATGGGAATAGAGAATGGATCAATTACTCTATTAAACTCCTTCATATATTTTTCTTGTACTTGTTTTGCCGGTATGTTCCACATCGTTTTAACCACATTTTCTTTATAATTTTCTCCATTACATTTTCGCATATTGAAAGTCCAATCTTTCAAAATGGACGCTATCATTTCAGTGGAAATTGATTCATTTAGCACATAGTTTCTTTCACTGCAAAACGTAAGAAATTGTTTCCATACGTCCTTTTTGGTTTTCACTGTATTATGAGGCTCAGTATTTTGTATACTTTCGTCTATTGCATTTGATGATAAATCTCCGAATCGACTCATTTTTGAACAATTTTTGATAAACGTCACAATTTGACAGTTCTGTTTGTTGTATATTGATGTCGATGTGGTTACTATGAAAATTAAATTATTTTAAAATTTTCGATTGGTGGAGACTATGTATATATAATCAGGTATTATCGAAATTATACGAGGTAACTTAACTAAATTGGACATTCTGATTGGTTGAAAATCATGAAAAAAATAATCAATAGTATGCGTGGAAACACCTATGCAGTAACCGAGGCGAATCCAGCAGGATCAACGGAATATCATTATACGAATTGTTCTTTTAATAACTGTGTATTCAATAAATAATTTTGTTCGAATTGCAAAAAAATTTCTCGCCGAATATCCCTCGAACATTGATAAATAACTCATAATTTTATCACAACTTCCTCAAGCACGTTATTTTAGGTAACATCCCTCCGCCTTCGGCGTCGGGATGTTACCAAACAACGTGCTTTCGAAAACTGTGATAAAATATTTTCGTTAGTTATCAATGTCCTTGGGATATTATAGCTGAAAATACAATCAACTTCAATCCACAAAATTATTTGAAGTACTCAATTTGTATTCATACTATGACTATTTATATGCAACAAGAATAGCTTCTGTATTTGATATGAACTGACTACTGTAAAACTAACTAATCTGCTATCCCATGTCAAGCGTCCTACATTTATACTCGTAGTAGTTTTCTGTTGGACCATTCTGGAAACGCCGAGAAACGAAGTGGGAGGTTGCCATTTAGAATAGTTCGGAACTCTCAAGACGAACTGGATTATCCAAACACAAGCGATCAGGTCTGGCTTCAGAATCGTTACACTATATAGGTAATCATCACATGTCCTAGTGAGAGATTTTTGAAATAATAACTGAAGGTTAGAAGAAAAGAACCTCAATTGTAATGATAATGAATTATTGCCAGAATCCTTACAAATAATCACAACTTTTCATACTTTGATTGCAATGAGAAAAGTTATTGCTTCAAGAAAGAGTGAACGAAATCAGCTAAATGTCACGTTGTATGAAGATTTGTATTAACCAATAAATAAAGTGTGATTAACACATTATCTTTTCGTGTTATTGCCTAAATACGATGATTTCAGTAAAGTTTTTACTCCTCTTTGGAATGGAATGGAAGAATCATAAATCAAATATTCCATCATAAGACGAGAAAGGTCACATGTCAAGTCAAGATAAGTCACTCTGTCGACTCACAAAAAGGTATGGTTGCTGAAATGAACAGCAATAAAAGAAGTAACTATTCATCAAAACCTGCACATGTTTTGACAATGTCTGTATATTTTTCGATTTTATGAAATCTGTTTGGAAAAAACGACTAAAAAAATGAAGATTTGTTTTGTAATATCTACCAGGAAACAATAGATCCCCGGCTAAGACCTGGCAGAACATTGAACTACATCTAATACATATTATGAAATAAATTTATTAACTTTTATCGTAGGATTTTTCTTTTTTCGAAAAAAAATCTAATAATAATACCTATATAATATAATAATAATAATACTCCCTCATAAACATTCATAGAGTGTACCCAAAGGCATAGAGCGGGTAGAGGACGGCTATTTTCATTATTTGCCGTGGCGTTCCGGGGCGACTTACTGATATTTTTGGTGGTGTATTCACTTTTCAGCTGTAGGAAAACCCGGAAAACTCACAGCACCACCCCGGTTGGTCGGTGCGTACTTCAAGCTAGCACCTGACGTCGGGATTGGCATCTAGGCCACTCACATCACACTTGCTTTACAACAAGGCATGTGACCACCTAAAGAGATCCAAGTACTTGAGAAAAAGATTCCGTACCGGAGCCTCAAACGTCTGTCTGATGCGAGCCACTGGTTCAATCTTCGATTTAGGAATGTTTTCCTTTATTCCAGTGGTTTTCAGAGTTGAAGAGTAGGGTCTTTTTCTTCTTCTTCTGGCACGGCTGGGCGTTTCTTAGAGCCCCTGCACGTATACCTATTAGTTGGGGCCCTTTATGCACTCACTTGTTTGGCTTCAGTTGGAAGCACCAATGGAGGTTCCTCCAGTCGTAGTTTCGTGGGTTCCTTTGGGAGTTATAATTATAATATGTCTTTATTCATTTACATGAGTAACAAATCAATACATAGTAAAGATAACACAATCAAGTATGTGTATTGTGTTTTGATTCGGTTCCTCTGATAGCTTTTCCCGAGTGTCTGCTTCCGCACCTAGGGCTACCTCTTGTTGGCGTCCTCGGGTCGGTTAGCTTGGTCCTCTCGAATGAATTCTTGGGGTGCTCGTAGGTATGGTTTTTAAGTCGCCTCTTACGACTTGGGATCTATTCATTTGAGCCTCGAAAACTCAAGAGAGTGATTCTGAGGGTCCCCTCATTAACGTGTTTCAGAGGCTTCTGTTCCTCTGGTTCCCTTTTCTGCACTTCACAGGCACCCTTGATGGTTCCTTCGGTTCGCTTCCTCGCAATGGTTAGCTTGACTGCTCTCGAATCTAGAGACCATTGTTTTGTTTCCTGTCCCTTGAGTGTTGCCTTTCAGTCGCCTCTTACGACAGGCAGACCAGGGATATTTTTATTCTAGGTCAAGTCTCCAGGGGCTATTAGGATTCAACACATATTCAAATATAATTTTGTCTACTCCAATTTAATACTGCATTCATTCCAAGAAGAATGGAAAGTCAGAAGATGGAAAACCATAAGGAAAATATCTGGATGAAAAAAATAAATACCTTATCAATTTTAGGAACGCATGGCCCATATATGTAAACAGATCGACGTAGAACCATGCAGACTCACTTTCTTCTTCCCCTCAATCAAATATGGGACTGACAGCAGAGCTGGTGGAACTTGCTTTAACTCACAGCTGAAGTGGCAAAAATCTGAATTATTCTTTTTACATTGGGTGTAGAACCAAGACAAATCCATTAAAATTTAACAACTACCGTCATCGATTTTTCTCGGTTGTCCTGACGTGTAGCCTCACTACAGGAGCGCTCATGATTCTCTTGGGAAGTAGCACAGTTCAATTTACACCACTCCAATGCTGCAGTTACGCAACTTTGGAGATTGTAGTTCATAAGGGTATTATAAATCATCACGGATAGCTCACAAATTACAGATGCTTTCCCACATGATGGACATGTACAGCATTTCAACTTTCCAATGGCATTTCACCCTGTATAGGGCAAAAAGAACAATTCTCTAACATGAAAACTATTTACCCATCCATGCTCTAGTACTGAGGGAGTTGAGCCAAGATCACAATAGTTATTTTTCTGATATGCGTGCATGTTCACATTTTTATTTTTCGAGAAAGAATGATGGTGTTACCGACTACGTCTAAGAAAAAAAAACAGATATCCTCCGGTGACACCTTCCTTCAATTTTAAATGTACCTGAAGAGGTTCGGGTGGAATATAACATTATTTATTACTCTGTACGTCCCCTGTATATATTTTGTTCAATGTGTGTCCATTTGTTATTTTCATTAATTTTTTGAATGAATATTGGCTCAAATGTGGAATAGGGTTCCAATCATCGACCAGCGACATCAACTAATCCCTCGCCAATGACTGCCTACTCTTCTCATTCTCTCCTGAACAATTACCGTGTTTGCTATATTCATGCCATTGCATTTCCTACCACACTTAAAATGCAAATGAACATAAACTGGACTAAGAAACTTTAATATAGAGGTAAATTATCAATTTCGCATTCACCTCTCGCGTACTGCCTCCATAAATATAACGTAAGTCCGTAATATGAGCCACAGATGCAGGAACATTAAGCCGAGGAAGTGACATTACGTCACATTCCCAGACTGATGTTCAAATTCTGATGATTCATGAAGAAATTCCAGGTTTCATAATCATACTTGGGATTAAAGGCATTCTGGCATTTCAGTATTATATTTATTTTATGCAGTTGCTCTCCCAGTTATTGAACAGTGAGTGCACTTCCGGCGCAAGTAGAATAACGAGTGGGGATTAATTCATAAAAAAAATTGTATTGTGGGGGATTTTATATGGATACATTATGCATCGATAGGTGATATTTGAGTGATTTTTTGCATACTTTATTGTTTCTGATATTTTTTAATGAAATTTTGTGTTTGTAGTTGTATCAATACCAAAAAACTAAATAATTCCTTAAAATATAGGTGTAGTTAAAGACTGTAGAAACTACAAAATAGAGCAAAGAAAGGTATATTAAGTTATATTCATTGAATTGATTACATGTTAAGTCATTTACAAATAATACTTGATGTTATAGTATTCATTCTCAAAATTAACACGAACATAGGAAATATATCAGTAAAATTGTATAATGTGCATGACTACAAAGCAGGAGACAAGTATAATATTGTTGCCGAATAATCACAGAAATCACATACGTAGTGCTCAGCTTTTATAAAGGTTTGGTGAAATATAATGAACCTTCAAAATGACTAGAGGAAGATAACATTCCAAAAAACCGGTCGAGGATTTTATAAGAAGTGGCAGTACTAATTAAATGACACTAAGGAAAATACGATTAGTTTTCCACATATTTATTATAATCGCGACGTGTTTCGCTACACAGTAGCTTCATCAAGTGATAGTACACTAAAGTTATTATTTATGTTCATTGAACTTCAAATTCTAGTCAACTATCACACCTAAATATTTGAACTACTCGACTCTCTCAATAATATCATTACTAATATTAATTTCATTCTTGTTTTCACAAATTACACAGAATTCTTTGTAATCTCCTAAACCACTGATGATCGTATTTTTTTTATTTTTTTCTATACTGACTTTAAAAAAGTTTGAGCAACGCCACCAATAGATATTATCTAAAGTTTCATTGAGGACATCGATAAATCACATAAATAATATATGAGTGTCATCAGCATAGAGATGCATTCTATACTCTCCCGCTACTCCAACTATATTATCTATATGGAGAAGGAATAGCAGATGACCAAGTGTCCTTGTGGGACTCCACGCTCATCAGACATAATATTATTCAATTTCAACTTGTGTCTTCTATTTCAACAATACTTACCCAAACTCTCCGTTTTTTTTCATCAAGCGATTTCTATCATTAGTTTCAAAGGCCCTTTTGTAGGTCCAGAAATACAGCTCTAGTTGTATACTTTTTTTCCAAATTATTTTTCGAGCATTCAGAGCACACTGAAGTCCAGTTTCACAATTATGTTCTTAATCCAAACTGAGAGCTGTTAACTATGTTATTTTCTTCCTATTGATCTGAACTTTGTTATGAAACAATTTTACCCATTGAGCTGAACATATTGATGGGACGCTGATAAGATTTATTTGAATTCGACACTTTGGGGACTGGGATGATGGTTGATATTTTAATTTCGTTTGGTACTTTGCATAATCCAATAGATGTGTTTATTGAGTTTAGAAAAGGTTCGTCAATACTATGGAAACAGTTTTCTATAAAGGTCATTCTAATCTCATCAGTGCTTCCCTTATTTGGCATAGATAAATGATAAGATCTTCACGTTCCGAATATGTTACTAATTTAGAGCGTTTCAATAACTTATTATTTTATCTCTGCATAATAGGAAACTTCTGTCCGGAATGATCGATTAATTTCATCATGATTTTTTTGTCTATTAAGTAATTATTCAAACAGGCATTTCCTTTATGTTAGTAATTATTTCATTTTCGTCTATTCCTACGTCAGGTTTGTTTTTGGGGATTAGTGTGTTGAACATTTTTTGTTTTCATTTACCTTGGTCTCATAAAATTTCAATTTTTCTTATCTCATTCTGTTAATCCCGTGACGATTTTGTTTGTAGTTTTTCAAATGTTTCCTTGTATTTTTTTACTACTGGATAACTTATAACTCTCATTCATATTTCTCCTTCCATCATTCTTTAAAAGAGGGTCGAATTGTGATAAGTCTTTTAGGTACAACTTCATCTGGTGTACCTACTCATAATTGTAGAGAAAAAACTATTTTACATCAATGTCTACAATTCTATAGTTTCATATCACCATTAGCAATTTTCCATTAATTTTAGCAAAATCAATTTTCCTTCCCCTAGTTTCCAACTGAATAGGCCTTGAAATTTTGTTATGGCTACTTACCTTAGGTGTGTTAACAACTTAAACATCAATCAATTCAATATTATTCGTTAAAATTAAATCTTTGAGTAAACCACCACTTTTACTAGGATATGACATCACTGACCATATTTGTGAATCCCATGTCAATTACAATGTTTTTTAGTCTGCTAGAAGTGAGTCTACCAACCAGTCAATATTGAAGTCTCCAGTCCATCACTTATATATAACATTTCCTATCCGGTATCGTTCGAGTAAATTGCATTAACTCTTTCAGCATCAAGAACCTATAATCGCTTTATTTCAAAAATCATTGAAGAATGGTGAAGAAAAGTGGCACTTTCCACTGCCATACAAGTCTTTTCTCATTGCGTTACATTAACTAATTATAAACTCGTAGAAAGCAAAAATATATTCTAACAGTATTACAACTCAATTTTTTTTATTTTGTTTCAAAAGGAATACATGATACAAAAGCACAAGAAATTAAAAAATTATTTAAAACATTAAAAATATTCGTTCATATATCACAGGACGAAACTGATCGATAAATAAAAACAAAACAGTGTATTATTTTAATAAAGCAACATGTCACCTTTTAAAGGTTAGGTAATATTCAGGTGTGACAAATCTATTGGTACTACTCATTTCCCACCTTTAGGCAGATACAAGCCAATAAGCCTGATGTAGCCCTCCTTGAGACTATCAGAGTTTAGACGATTTTTGTCACTGAATTTTTGGCTCCTGGTGAAATGAACATCATCCAAAAATAGGAAGAAAAACGAACTGAATATCGAGATATACTCTTCCAACTCCGCAGGCTTTAAACAAACAATGTTGTTGAAATGGTGGTACCGATAATAGGGGTAGAAGGACGTCATCCTTGGTTCACTCAGGGCACATGATTCTCTGACCACTTACCCCACGGCGTGGGGGGTGGTTGTTGGGGAAATGATCCAGCGCGCCCTCCAGAAGTACCGGAGATTCTGAGACAGGTCCTGACTGGAAAATTCTTTACAGATAAAGACGTTTTTATCATTATTATCAGAAATATAGAACTCACACAATTCACAACTGTTTCTGGGGTATTTTTTGTATTTCACTTAATCAAAATAGTAAAAAAGTTGATCGAAAATTGTTATCCGAGGAATTCATAACTTTCCAGATTATAATATATCTAATAGCTGAACGAAGAAATAAAAGAGAGCTTTTCAAATTTCACAACTGAAGAAAACCGGTAGACATTAAATTAGATGTTCGTGTGATCGAGTGTTCATAATTATACGCTTCAGAAAAAAAGGCAAATCGGTAGCACAACGTGAAATTAATTTCACGGTGGAATTTTCCCCTTTAATTATTCCTGCCTAATTGAATTTTCCCAAATTAACATCTCAGAAATAGTATCGTTCCAAGGTAATCATAAGACAGATCGCGTAGACGAGCATGGCAACCTCCGGCTGTTATATTAGAATTTTCGTTGAACTCTCGTCTAAGATCAAATAATAGCGTAGCTTCCATCGATATTTTAATATCGGGCTGCCTGGAATTTTATATACTACCCCTCGATAAATAAGATACCTTTACTCACTCATGTATGCATTATTGAACTTCGCGTAATTAAAATTTTACTAGCAGTCTCCTATGCCGTTCTTCGAGGGTTCTTTGAGCAAAATAATACAGAGTGAGAATCCAGAAAAGTATTTTCAATCAGCCACATGTTATCAAAGTAATCAACAACAATCATGGGGAATATTATTTAGGGCAAGACATGAATGGGATATTTTACCAAAATTATGAGAATATGATAAATCGGCATGTAAAATAGTTATTTTATCCAACATATGACAGTTATGAATGTCATTATTAATGTCATTTTAGACAAGTAAACTATCAAATGACACACTAGTGTGTTATAATCCATAACTCACAGCTGAAAAGTGGATATTCCACCAAAAATTAGAAAATTTCCCTGGAACGCCACGGTAAATGACAATAATATCCGCCCTCTACTTGCACAGGCTTTTGGGTACACTGTATGAGTATTAACAGTTTCAACACGTTAACTGCCATGTCGGTCTATATGACCGAGATTTTGGCCAATAACCCAGACCAACTCGGCTTATGAGACCGAGTCAATTAAACTACTTGTGAAGCCGTTGGTCTACATGACTATTAATAATATTGCGGGGTCAGAGTAAGAAAGCTTCAGTGACAATGTTGTATGGCAAATTGTTCATCCGACACCCGACACACAGACCGAGTCAGCGTGGCAGGCAAATCAGTATGTACGCAGAATTTTTGGAAGGTAAGTAATGAGAAATGAACGTTAATTTAAAGAATAAAATGTTTACAATCGAATAAAATTGTTCCAGAAATATGTAATCTATAGGTTTTGTTGAACCAATTCAATCAAAATTCACTCTTTCTCAACTTTGGTTCAAAATATCCATAGAAAATTTACGTCTCAACTCCTGTGTAGAACAATCGGGATATACATGTGACATATTCATAATTCAGGTTGCGACAAGTATTGTTACCAGCATTAGACAGAGATCGAATCCAGCCGGTCTGAGCTCACAGACCGACGCGGCGTGCACGGGTACACACGCATGCAAAAGCGCCGATTCCGTCTCGGAGACCGGTTTAAAAAAAAAAATTTTTGGATTCAGGATGTCCAATTTTGAAAATTTCAATGAATTTCTGGGACGAAGTTTTCATTGCTTCGGCTCTGATATGAAAAGTAAAAATATGAGGCCGGCAGTTAACGTGTTGAATACTCCAAAGAAAGGCGGGATAATTGAGCCAAATGCTTGTGATTAAATTGGACCCATACAGCGTTTCTTTTTATTAGTTTATTCTGAACAAGGTATGACTTCAACGCCCCCTAGCATCAAAACAAGCATCAAATTAAATAGTCTATTCCGAGCATTCTGAGCAAGGGGTTATTTTAACGCCCCCTAGAAGCACAACTGTTCATTTTTTGGGGTTGGCGCAATGGCAACATTTGTTGAGACTAACATGGACTATGTCATATCAAAAATTTTAAAAATACACCAAAACCCATATTCCATAAGGAATTTGTGAGGTTCTGTCTTTCAATCTCAACCTTCCCTATTTCTTTCTTATCATACCATTGTTATCATAGGGCGCCTTCCTCTAGTTACGGCCTCGTCAATGCCGATTCAACCAGATTTTTTCAACATGTTATGAAAAATGTAATTAGTTGTTCCTATCCATTTCATATGATCCTCACCAAGTTGTCATTTGAACCAATATTTGTTACGTTACGTTATGTTTCGAAATTTCCCGGAAAACCAGCGGATACAACTGCGGCACCCCCAGCAACCGGAGGCATAAGGTCACCCATCTGTTTTACATGGATGACCTTAAACTTTATGCCTCCGGAGAGAAGGACCTTCATCAGTCCTTAAGGGTGGTGCAAGAGTACACGCATGCTGTCGGGATGGATTTTAGGATCGACAAATGTGCCACGGTTCATCTCGAAAGAGGACGATGCGAGAAATACGGAGAGGACGTTCAGCTCGTAGACGGAAGCATCCTACATCATCTGGATGCCAGAGAGAAGTATATCTAGGGGTGGAACAACGCCATACCAAAGAGGAAGCTACTGTTTAAAACTCCTACCGCGGCAAGTATCAGCACAAACTTCGACACATCTGGTCATCAGAACTGTCAGGGAAGAACCAAGTTGCTGCAACCAATAAGGCGGGCGGCCACTGCGAGCGAACCGAAACGAAGCTAAGCGAAGCGAAGAGAAAGCGAACTAAACCAAACTACGTTAGTGCAGCCACTGCGAGCGAATTGCGACGTCAGAAATGATTTTATGGACTACTTTAACTCACCGTTGGGTTGCTTACCATGGCAGAATTAGCATTACTTATTTTCATTTATATGTTATTACAACATATTGGGTACAATAAATACTCTTACCTGTTGAAAAGCCACATTCTTTTGCAATTTGGTCCCAAAGTTTTAATTTTAAATGAGCATCACCATACTCTTTTGAATTGGTGTCATATAGCACAGAGTGTTTTCGTACACATTCAATCAAATGTTCGCTTTGAGATGTTTTCGATATTTTGCTTGCAGGTATATGAACTGCGACAATTCCGATTATCAACTAAATCATGGGCAAAAACCTCTGTCGAATCTGACACGAGCTAAAACGAATGAAACGAAGATAGGATTTCAAAATTCGTTCGCTTAGTTTCGTTCTGCATCGTTACAGTGGCCGCGGCTGCATTGACAAGTACGAGAGCTGATTTTCAGGAAACTTATCTTCACTTAGCTCCGTTTCGTTTCGCTCGCAGTGGCCGCCCGCTCATATGCTTGCCGTTCCGATTCTACTTTACTGCTTTGGAGTAATGAAATCGACTCAGGAGGAGCTGCGACAAATCGATGTTAAAACTCGCAAGATGATGCATTTCACAACGACTATAAATATAGAGAGATTGGAGCATTTCTTTTCAAGGCAGAAACCCATGCAGACCATGAACTCGGTCTCGTATCCGACGCTGAACGGACGGCACCCAAACTCTGTCACCGAGTTGGAACCCGTTCAGCAGAAAGCCTACTTCAAAGCTGCGGAGAGTGAGAGGCTCCTACAGCTACATAAGGATAAGCCAATGCATGGGGTCTTCTTCAAGAACATTGAACATTGGCTTATCCAGAAACCTGACCTTTGCTTTTCTCAGGTCAAGTGGGCTGGAGTCGGAAACCGAGGGATTCATAATGGCCTGCCTTCAACACCCTCGTCTACCGTAGTCATGTGATGAGTATAGAGGTTCCTGACACTAGATGCAGAGCGTGTCGTGGGGCAGCTGAGACCGTAATGCATTTACTGTCTGCTTGTCCAGCTTATACGGTCTCAGCTTATATCCACAGGCATAACGCGGTACTGCGAGTGTTGCACTACCATCTACGATACTCGTACGGTGTAGACGAGACACCGGTGTTGCCTTATGCAACAGGGGATATTGAGTCCGTTGTGGAGAATGACAAGTACCGAATCTATTGGAACTTCTCATTCCCCACCCTCAGGCAAAAACAATTCAATAAGCCTGATGTAGTTAGTCCTTTCGACCATCAAAGTAGGACGATTTTCGTCATTGAGTTTTCAGCTCCTGGCGAAACGAACATGGTCCGAAAAGAGGAGGAAAAACGGACTAAATATCGAGATCTACTCTTTGAACTCCGCAGGCTTTACCCAAACCATTCTGTTAAGATGGTGGTTCAAATAATAGGAATCCTTGGTGGAATGATGGACACACTACTCTTAAACTTGAAAATCATACCGGCTTGCCATGATGCGGCAGAAAACTTAGCTGGAAGGATGCAGAAGGCCGTAAATCTTGGTTCACTCCGTCTTCTCAGGGCACATGAGTCTCGGACCCAATAATCACTCATCCCATGGACGTAGAAAGTCTTTACTGGGGTTAGTGACGGACCAGCGCGCCTTCCGGTTGTATTGCAGCTCCGGAAACAGGGCCTGACTGGTACATACCTAATGAAAAAAAATACTTCCTCATAAACACTCGTAGAGTGTACCAAAAGGCATAGCCTATGCAGGTAGAGGATGGCTATTATTATTATTTGCAGTGGCGCTCCGGAGCAACTTACTGATTTTTGGTGGCGTATTCACTTTTCAGCTGTGGAAATCCCGGAAATCCTACAGCACCACCCCGGGTGGTCGGCGCGCACTTCAAGGAAACACCAGACGTGAGAGTTTTCGGATCCTGGCGAAACGAATATTGTCCGAAAAGAGGAGAAAGAGCGGACAAAATATCGAGATCTACTCTTTAAACTCCGCAGGCTTCACCCACACTATTCTGTTGAAATGATGTAATTGAAGGAATTATGGACACGCTGCTCTCGAATCTGAAAATGATACCGGCTTGCCGTTATGCGGCAGAAAACCTAGCCGAAAGAATGCAGATAGCCGTAATTCTTGGTTCACTCCGTTTACTCAGGACACATGATTCTCGGACCCAGTAATCACTCACCCCACGGACACCAACGAGCCCTTCGGTTATATTGGAGCTCCGGAGACAGGGTCTGACTGGAATACTCCTTATGAAAAAACTAATGATAGTAATAATACTTTCTCATAAACACTCATAGAGTGGACCCAAAGGCAGAGCCTGTGCGGGTAGAGGAAGGCTATTATTATTATTTGCCGTGACCTCCGGGACGACTTACTGATTTTTGGTGGCGTTTTCACTTTTCAGCTTTAGGGAAACCCGGAAAACCTACAGCACTACCCCGGGTGTATGGCGCGCACTTCAAGCAAGCACCAGACGTCGGGATTGGCATCTAGAAAATTTACATTGCCTATCGACTCTTATGAAATTGAGAGAAATTTTCTCCTTTCCAGGATTCGAACCTGGCTATATGCAAGCGGCCGGCATCTAACCGCCTCTCTACCGAGCACCCAATAGTTGATTATCATCTATTTGGCAGGGACAGGACAATTATAATGTTGTCTGACCTACCTTGGCACTGATGAGAGAAAAAATCTCGAAAGTTTCATGTCTGCAGGTGGTCATTCTCAGCCAAATGAAGGATAATCTCAAGACAAGCACTTCTTCTACTTGGAAGAACGATGCACAAATATCTTTCAGATGTAGTACAGGGTCCGTCGTGGTATGAGCCAGAGAAGTAGTTGTTTTCTGACAGATGTTTGTCTTTATTCTTCCATTTGGTAGAAACGCTTGGATACAAGGGTACTTCCTACTCATTTCACGTTATGTTACATTGACTACAGAGAAAACAAAAACAGGAAAAATCACTTATGAAATAAAATAAGTGACAGAGGATATGACGTTTCCTGTTTGATTTGTAACTACTATAAATCAGCAACTTGAGCTTTCTAGGTGAAACGCGATTCGTTCATCTACGATATAGTGAATAAGTAATTTCATTGACCGCACAAATCACTCGTTGCATGACACTCCATCCCATCAGCCAGAATCAATCAATCCGACATTCCCTCAGGTTCAATTAATACAAGATAAAAGCTCAACTATCAACTACTACGAGCTGAAACACATCTTGTCCGTCCACGTAACCGACGAGGTGGACAATCCCCCAATTCCAGCACGTAAGCCGACCTGTTTGATGGATTACACTATCGATTAGATCTGATTGCAGTGGAAAATCCCTGTTTGTTGATCTATCTAACCCCCGGTTTCCCTATTACCTTACCGTATACACAATATTATGGTATTTGGGTTTCACTGTGCGAGACAAGCAGGAAAACGACGATGACTGCCGTTGATTGATTTCATGGCGAGAGGGTCCCAAGGAAATATAGACGAATAGTGTGGTATATGCTGGTAAGGAAAAGCATTCTCAAATAATAAGGTGAGACAAACGTAATTTATTTTCGGCATTCTACGATTGCCGTACACTAAAAATTAATTAGTTTGGCTTTTCTTTTTTTGTATAGACAGTACCCAATATATTATATCAATTCTCAACAATTCCTCATCGAACAACTGCTTCTGGCTGAATTATAACATTACAATGTGCGATAATATATGATTGTTGTCAGAATGAAAACAAAATCTAAGGAACTAAATCATCAATATAATAGCTACAAATACAAAAAATTTAAAGTTTCAAAAATTGAAAAGAGATTTCAATACCGTAATCATGTAACGAAAGTTCAAAAATATTAATGGGTATTCAAGAGAGTAATTGAACAAGCATAAACAGATCATTACAGAAAAAAAAAGGTTCATAAAAAGGACTCGAAGCGTGAACTCATAAGATTGTTGTGTCAAAAATTCCATTAGAAATAGTAAACAATTTCAAAGACTACTTCATAAATGCAGTTTCAAAAATCGAAAAAAATGTAAAAAGTGAGATCTGCTTTATTGAAATTAATTGGTGTCATGTTTATTCTGATAAAAGGGTGGATACTTCACATTTTCTCCGTCATTTCGGAAAATTTAATCTTTTTTATGGTAACGCCCCAGTTGATCCGGAAGAGTTTCTGTGATAACTTCCTATTGGTTCAGGTGGGGATTTAAAAAGGGTGAGAGTGGAGAATCATCTACCAACAAACAAACCTGTTCTCTTGAATGATAATGAAAAAGCCTCCCATTCTTAAAAGTTTGCCGGTCGAATCCCTATTTCCGAACCAAATTTTTGATTCAGCACAATCAATTCTTTGAACTGCTCACACGATGATGCAAGTCCATAATCTTCAATTTTCAAAATGAAAAGAGTTTTTACGAAGACAGCAGACACATTTGAATTTGAACCAATATGTAGCTTAGAATGGAATGAATACCCTTTATAATATCTACGCCATATTGTCTTAGTAGTATTATTTCCAGTGAACATTATAATATACTGCAAACACCCTCATTCAACTGCTATCACTACATCAAAGACTACGCAACTAGCAAAATAAACGTTATGAACTGAAATTTTGTTAAAATATTTCTAAATGATACCCCGAGCACACTAAACTGTTTTTATTAACTCAGCTATAAAAATGACCACACTGGCCAATAATTCAAAACACTTGGATCTTTTTACACTGCTCAGCTGACTTCAACTAGCTGAATATTTCAAATAAAACTACTTCCTCCACCCATAATATTGATACTGCTCATACTATGGTCGCCTCCACTTCTAGAGAACGTACAAAGGCATCGCTACTCCTCTTGAAGTGTGTAAATCGCAGAGTCCTTCGGATTTACATGTCTTCAGTCCATATGAATTACTGCTCCGCTAGCTGTTCGCCATACCGTAACATCATTGCAGTAATCAGGTCTTCATAGGAATCGCACGTTAAAAGGTAAGACCTCGTTAATCCTTAGCTCGCACAAGTTTCGACTTCTGAGGGCTGTCGTTCGTATGGGGATGACAGCTGGTTAACGGAAAAAACAATTTTAAACAATTTTTTTTTTTAATATGTTTTTTGCTGTTAGATGGGTATCATCTGCAATATACCCAAAGCTAGCCCCCTCAAAGCTACCATGAGTTCCGTAACTTTTTCTTCAAATTGCGTGCGATACAAGGACCAAGAGGACTGTCCATCAAAAGTCGGTGATTTTACGGAAATTGCTGATGTGGCAACCCTGTCTAGACGATCTTGGTTCTTCAGAAGAGCTATCTGGTTTTTGAGTCCTTTCATCTCCTCTCGCACTGTATCCACTTTCTTATTAAACTCATCCTTGATTTTCTTGACATCTTCAGTTAGTTCTTCTTTCAGTTCCTCCATTTGTACATCGGTTTTCTGTACTACATGTTGGAAGAACAACAAACGTAATATTATCGGCTTGGTACGATTGGCGTACACTGTCTAGAAATGAATTAGTCTGGCTTTTCTTTTTTTATAGACATGACAGAATTCCTCATCGAACAACTGCCACTAGCTGAATTAAAACATTGCTATGAACAATAATATGTGAGTGTTGTCAACAAGAAAACCAAACCTCGTCTTGATGCTCTAGAAGAAGTCTGTTTTCCTTTGTTTTTCTATTCGTTCCAATTCATTATTTTGTTGTTCTTGTTTTTCATTTTCTCGTTCTTGTTCATCTTCTCGCTCTTTTCTCTGTTCTTTAGGAATTTTCAGAAGTGCTTCTTCTCGTTCTTCTTTTTCATCCAACCGTCACAGTTCCTCTTCTTGTCTTTACCTCCTGACGCCGCTTTTCATCTTCTGTTTTTCCTCCTGGGATGACTTTCAATTGCGATGAAAATACCTGTTCCTCAAAGTTGGTGAGCAATCATCACTTCAATTTTCCTTTGTCAGCTATGGTTGTTGACCTAATAAGAGTAATTTTAGAAAAGTTTTGACTGAATATTTCACAAAAAACATGATATCAATTGTGTTTCTCAATGACTGCTCCTTCAAATAGTCGTTTCAATGAAGGTAATCATTATTGTGGTACATTTATCCAAAGTCGTGAATTTATTTTACAAAAAACCTCGAACTTCACGTTTATTGGATAAAATCTTTTCAACACAAAATTTTTCCACAAGTAGTTTTTTTATAAAAGGAGATATAATACAAAATTGCTCGACCTAGTGTTGCAATTTCTGATTGTTTCACTGAAAATCGAAATTTATCCGATAAAAAATTCGTTTGTGTTTCAACTATTGATAAATCCTTTATTACTGTTAATACATCGGTCAAACCATCTACTGTTAGTCCAATTTACAAAACTCGTGTTAGAGCCGAGATGTCTAACTATCGCCCCACTTCAGTATTGAGATCACATTTAATACTGAAGAGGTACCTACCATATTTTCAGGTATTCAGTTCGCATTCAAAGGAAGGAAGTCTATCCAGGACCTATGCCAAATGAAAATTATCAGCTCGTACAATGCACTAGATAGTCTAGAGTTTAGAAAACTTCTACTTGTGTGTTCTACTGGACGAAAACCTAGAGGATATTAGTGTGAGAGGAACAGTATAGTCTTCTGACTATGTCAGTATGGTATATAGTCCTGCCGAGGATATGCAAAGTCAACAAGATTATCATGACCATAATGCTATTGACAATCGATTGATGAAGAAAAATATATTTTCAAGATTATAAACGGAGAAAAATATATGATTAGGTTTACAATAATTTCTCGTAGTATGTGACAGCAATAATTTATTCTAACTTTAACCATGAATTATTTCAAATGTTCAAAAGTATTTCGCCACTATCGATTCGTGTCTTCAGCGTTAACGTATTTTTATTTTTAATGAAATTTTCAATAATATGTTTTCTCTAGATTTTTCTCTAAGCAGGATCGAAGAGCCGCATGACTGAGAATGATAATTCGGTTTGCGTCAACTCTCCACCAACTCCTGCCAAAGATCCCAGCTCTTTTATGTTGAGTAATTTCATATTTCATCGCAACCCAGTGGGTGGAAGATTAATTTCCTAGCGGGCCCGCGCGACACCTATCCTCTCCCGACATTCTCATCTGAAAACCACCTTTCATCAATTCCTTTCTGTGTGCGAAAGTCAGCCGGGCTCATTTGTTTCTAGCTGATTTGTCTGGTTTTCATCGCGCCTAGTCGAAGCCCGCGGCTGGAAAAACACTGCGGTGACACCTCCAAGTGACATCCAATTTCCACCGCGTCATCGCTCCTCATTCTGTCCTGACAAAAGACCCTACGGCATCGCCGGCATATGGGCGACGTGGGGGGAGGTGGACAGGAGCACCTACGAGTTGAAGAACTTGCAGGAATAATATGAGCATCGTCGTAAACCGGAAGAAAAGTTCCTATGAATTCGTTGAAGGAAAATATCACGTTTAATATCGATAGGAATATAATTGATTCAATTTTCTATTCATATTTTTTTATTGAATCCACTTTCGGCTTAAGTTACGCACGGGTAATAAACTGGCAACGACGTATTTCATGATGGAGTGAATAGTAAAGGCAGATGCATTAGAGAGACCCCCATATGACAAAATCCACTTTCTCCACAAGCGCTCTAGACGTATGCCGCTTGAATTTCAGCTAGCATTGGATGTTAGTTCGAAACTTGGTAACAGAGATTTTTTTTCAAATGTATAGGTCTGGATAAACGCTCATATGCGTTTGTTCGAAAGGAAATGTGAACATTACGGACGTCTGCTGCTTCCTTGGAATTTTCACCAATCACCAAAAATGGGTTGGTTGTTCGAGTTTACTATAGCTAAAAAGTGAATACACCAACAAAAATTATTAGGTCACCCTAAGCGCTTCGACAAAGTATGATGAAATTGTCATCTACCCGCAGAGGTACACTCATATGAGCCTTTATAAAGGTGTATTATTATTTTTTTCATTTCTTTGGGAATTCTCCAGACAGACCCTGATTCTGGTGTGACGATTCATCCGGAGGACACGCTGGTGTATCATCTACCCCAGTAAATACTCCCCACATCGGTACGGTGAGTGGGTACAGAATCATGTACCCTGAGTAGGCGAAGTGAACCGGAATTACGGCCTTCTGCATTTCTCCGGATATCCGCCACATCACGGCAACCGGTATAATTTTTGTAGTCGAGAGTAGCATGTCCATCATTCTACCATTTTAACAGAATGGTTTAGGTAGAGCCTGTAGAATTCAAAGAATAAGTCTCGATATTAAGTCCGTTTTTTCCTTCTCTTCTCGGAAGATTTTCTTTTCGCCAGGAACTGAAAAGTCTTTGATAAAAATCATCCTAGTTTGATGGTCGAAGAGGAATACATCAGGATTATTGGCTTCCATTTGCCTGAGTGTGGGATATGAATAGTTTCAATAAATTCGACACTTCTCTTTCTCCACAACGGGCTCAATGCCCTCTGGAGCATAAGGCAATACCTGTGTCTCGTCTATACCGTACGAGTGTATTAGGTGGTACTCGTAGCGCCGCGTTATGTCTGTGGATATAGGGCTGACACCGGCATAAGCCTGACAAGTTCCTCACGACACATCTACATCTATTGTCAGGGACCTCTATACCCATCACGCGACTACGGTAGTCCAAGAAACAATTCTGGCATGCCATTATCAATCCCTTGGTCTCCAAGGAAAGCAAAGTTAAAATGTTTGGATAATCCGAGGTGTTTAATATTCTTGAAGAAGGTCCCATGTATTGGCTCATCCTTATGTAGCTACATGAGTATTTCTGTCTCCGCAGCTTTGACGTGAGCTTTCTGCTGAACGGGTTCCAACTCGGTAATAAACAGTTTGGGTCACCTCGTTTAGAGTAGAATAAGAGACCAAGTTCATCGACTGCATAGGCTGCTGCCTCTGAAATGAATGCTCCGATCCCTGATTTTTTATGGACGTGGACTGAACAGAGACGGAGATCTGAATGACTCCACAGGTTCCATCCAGTACCATTTGGTTATTAGGAAGTCCACAGCCCCCCCCATTGTCTGGGGGAGTATAAGTGAGATACGGACGATTTACGTCGAGTTGTCGCAGCTGAGTCGATTGCATCATTCCAAAGTGAAGTAGAATCGGAACGGTAAACGTATTGGTTGGAGCAACTTTGTTCTTCCCCGACAGTTGAGATGACCAGATCATAGGTAAGTGTATACGTCTCTCCGGTATCAAGATGATGTAGGATGCATTCGTCTACGAACTGAACATCCTCTTCTTTTTCCTTGAATCGTCCTCTTTTGAGATGAACTTTGGGACATTTCTCGATTGTGTGTGTTTGTATTAATATTATAATTACTATTATTATCCGTATTAATTTTCAAACATAAAACTTGCCAAACATCATATTATAAGACCATACTTCTATCAACCAACAACATCGAATAACAAAACCCCAATAAACTTCAGCCATTATAATTTTCATCAATTTACATAATGTTTTAGAATGAATTAATATGATATCCAACAGAGGCGATCCATCACATACAGTGGAGGTGAGATATAAACAGGGTTGGTGAAAAAACTGTTGGTCCAACTCCACAAAAATAATCTTTACTGTGAAATATAGATGTCAGATGATACATCAGCCCCTTTTTCTATTTAGTCGGGAGACTCACATCAGCAGGACATGTGTTAAAAAATTAATCCTTGATATTTAGCAAAGGCAAGAGATTGGGTTACAAGCGGATCTATAAAAAATCAAAATATTAAAATCCAATGAAAAACAATAGTGAAGTGTATAACCTACCAATATAAATATGATGGACAAACAATACTGAACTATGAAAAACCTTAACAACTTTGTGCCCGCTGCTAATTTAGGGTTCACAATTGTTGGAGACCGTAGTTACTTCCAACCAAAAATAACTGAGTCTACTTCTCAAATTGTAGATAGTGACTCATCGTACATTTTCTGGTTTTTACGGGATTTGAAAGTGCGGAGGGGATGTACGAAAGTGGCAAAGTAAAACTTGATTTGAAGCCTAGCTTATTTCTGTTCTATTTTTTGATCGGCTTCATATGAATTATGAAAACCGATGAGTCACTATCTACAATTTAGGAACTAGACTATAGGATGATCCGGGTTCGAAAGTATCATTTTTGATAAAAACTCCAATTACTAGAGAATTGTAATAGATATCAAATATGTGTGCCATTCAGTTTTTGTATGAATATAGTTAATAGTTATTAGTGAAAAATTCAATTGGGGAAATATGTTACTAACGCCTCCAACCCCGGCGCAATTGTATCGCTATGCGGAGTCGATAGTAACAGTGCCGCAGTGTTCATGATGGTAGAGCGCTAGTCTATCAGTCAGAGGTACGTGGGTTCGATTTCCAGCATGATCACTGGTCTCGTGCTAGGAATCGCACGTTAAAAGGTAAGACCTCGTTAATCCTTAGCTTGCACAAGTTTTGACTTCTGAGGGCTGTCGTTCGTAGGGGGATGACAGCTGTCATCGATATGAGTCACAATTCTGACAAATGTATATCTTTTTTGTGCATTCTTCATGTGACCAATATTCGCATTCAATGCATAGTACCCAACCTTCCCCTGGTTTACTTGAAGTGTAGGATTCAAAAAGCATACAAGTCAAAAATTGTGTTCTTCGTCGCTCCCTTCTTTCTCTCCTTCCTTTTTTCATTGGTTTATTCTTCTTAGGTGATTTTTTGTTTTTGGATAAGGGTCAGAAAAAACGTATCTGATGCAACTTTCACCCCTTTAACCCAAAAATTTGGTATCTTAGGTTACGCTTCATATATAATTAACAATTCTCAACATAAAGAAGAAAGCAGTTATTCGACATGCCACTTTATTCTCCGGAAAATAATTTAAAATTTACCAAATCCAAGAAAACAATTCGGATTCAGAAGAAAACTAATTATTGGTAAAAATAATAATCATTTTGATTCTCCTATGCATTATTCACCTTCTTATGAATAAAAAATACTTTTCAGAAATATATTTCATTATTTTTCAATTATTCAGAGTTCAAAGCAATAAAGATAGCTTGAACAGTTAATAGAGGTGTTATATATCTAGTTTCAAACCTAATTTTTTTGTAGTCGTAACTAGGCCTTAAAATGGTTTCCAACCAATTTGGAGCTATTTTTATCATTATAAATGATAGATCATAAGTTTTTTTCATATATTTTTGTTTTGGCATAGCAGGCTCACTTTTTCCAATATAAATTTTTTTCAATTGAAAATTTTCTTCATTTGCATTTTCTGTAAAAATGCTTAAAATGAGACACTGCCTTATTCGTTGGGTGTGTCGATATATGCTAGCCGACAGCCTGGCCATTTCAAAAAACCTGAAGCAAGCGATCTTCTTATTTTAGTAGCTTCACATATTTTGGTTGTTACTTTCGCCGCCTCTTACTTTCGACCCCAATCTACCCTACGTTTCAATGGAAAATGATGTAAATTATGTATATGGTTTGACATCTATCATAAGAAATATCACGATTCAAGGTAGCAAAGAATTGGCTTTCTCATGTTTCCATGAACCAAGATAATCCTCAATCACACATCATTCACGATCAGCTTTATAGGAAAAAATGTAGGTGTAACTTGATTTTTAAGATAATTTGAAACGATTTGAAACAGAAGTAATTCATCATCTACTGCACAAGAAGTATTGCATTAAATGTTTATTTATTTATTAATTTATTCAGTTTATAATTTATTCATTAATGTATCTACAGTGTGTCTGCCGTAAGTTCACAGCATATGGAAAACTTTTTATCATTGAAACTCACTCACTCACTCTTTATAAAAAGTCCTGCATGATTATGAAACCTAAAACTCAAGTTTCGAAAGGGATTAGGTACACTTTCTTCTGATTTTGCACCAGCAAACATTGGTTTAACGTCACCACCCAACATTTTTTCCTCATTAAAAATCCAATCATTGTTGCATACTCAGTTTTTACATACACACATGTTTTTTGTGGTATCAAAGATGACTGAACAATGACCACAGAACATACATTCGTTGTACACATACAGGAATCTAAACCATGACTCTTGAGCCTTTTCACTATCATTTAAATAATCATCAGTCTCTGCCAAGGATGGATTTGGTTTGTCCGTCATTATGTTTACATCTTCATGTAGACCTTCCAGTAAATAACCAAAATAGCTGGTATACCTACTGAAAGCAGAGCACGCTTGATGAGATCGTTCACCTGAGAATGTCAAGATTTGGTTGTCATAAATATTGAATTTCCAAACTTTACAATTTTACCTTAGTCAATAATGAAAACCACGCAGACTTGGTAATTTTTTGCAGTTCAAATTACTTTCTACGAAATAGTACGGTGCGTTGAATTGAATTCTGAATCGGTAATCTTGTTTGGCAGAAATACGAGTTTTAAGAGCCCCGAAAAGAGCAATCTGCAGGTGATTGAAGTGCTCCTTCGTCATAAAACTCTAGAATCCGGCAAGATAAACAGACGAGGTTGATAAAACGAAATAAGTGTTTAATTCCAATTTGAACGAGAGTTCGAATCTAAAATGCAAATTCAGATTTAGTGAGTGGATTAAGGGTAGAAAGCGTAGATGTACCTACAAAATGTTACGAGGGGGATGTTGACCAGAGATAGAATCCAAATATGAGTTTATTACAATGATTTTGCTTAATATAAGTCATTTTATGGAAATTAAGAATTCTTTTCGTCAAAAATCCGGAAAAATAGTCATTTAGTTCGATACTTCACCAATCCCTGAAGTTTCGATCATCACATGATTTGAAGCCCCTTACCGATTCACACAATTTTACCAGTGAATTGCATGGCATGACCAAGGACGTCGACGACTGTAGAAAAAAGAAGAAGTTATCGGACATACCTTGCACTGAAGAGAGGCCGAAACTAGTATGTAGGTGGCCAATTCCTTGATCATGTCGGGCAGGATTCTGCTATTTAAAACAGAAAGCATTCGCGGCTGTTTTCCGGATTCTAGGGAGAACGCTGCGCAGATATCTGTCAGATTTAATCTAACGTCTAAAGTGAGGAAAGAATTGGGGATTTTTACTGAAATTCTGCCTCTCCTGAAGCCATCAGACTTTCATATTTTCATATTCATACATCATTATATATTTATTTAAAAGTATCTGAACTTTAGTCGGAAAACTACTTACGTAGCTGAAACAAATAATTCCGACAATCTAAAAATCCCCTTATCTCCAAACGATCCCACAGAGTGGGAATATGAGATAATTATCTGACAGAAAACCACTACTTTCCTGGCTGATCACAATATGAATATAATGCCGGTCAAAACACCAACTTTTTTTCAAGCAATTTTTTTTATATTTTGGTTGGTGAAAATTGGGTTTGAATCAAAATATTTCAGAGCGTAAACATTCGCCTGTTTCCTATGTCTCAACTCAGTTATCACGTTTCTCTAACTGACTAAAAGAACCAACACATCTTCGATTTCCTTATCATCCAGACTTGAGTAAAAATATTTTATATTTACCAAATTACATAATTAAATACGCCACTCTGAAAATCGGAAAACCTCATCGCCTAGTTTCAAGATGAGGCAAACATACAGATGAAACCAGTGTATCATTTCAATTTGCTTGGTACGAACAAAACGATTTGTCATTATATGAATATTTCGAAAATTTTTCCTCGACCCTCGTATCTACATTACGAAATGTGAAGCTTCGGCAAGTTTAAAGCTCTAGGACAAACATGGACACACCTAAATCTATAACCAGCTGCTCTCAGAGGATTATCGGCGAACAGATCAAAACCAACTTACGGGAATTTAATGTTCAAATGTTCCTTAACACCCTGAAATGGAATTATAACAAGGAGTAGTGTTTCTCTTGATCATGTGGGACACCACTTCCATTCTAAAATAAATCAACTTGTTATTCATCAATTTCTACTCTTAACTATCTATTGCTGGCTTGATAGTTACAATAAAAATCAGAAATTTGTTTTTTATCTCACTAGGAGACTTCATCAATGACGATATAATTAAAAACAATTGCAATTAATGAAATAATTGCATTTTTTTTCTGTCAGTAACGATAATGCACCATGGACTTAGAGTTGCTCAAAATACGTCTCGAAGTAACATCATTGTCATCTTTATTATCAAAAATTATTTTCCAATAATATAGATGATTCCTGAATTAATTAATAGAATACTATGAGCCTTTCTGAAATATTTCTTTTCCCAAATGTCAAAGATAGTATATGTTTTTTGGGATTGATATAATTGAATTCATTGGCAATGCTGTTGAGAAATACAGACATAACGTAATAATGACGAAAATAAGGTTTTGAATATTCCTCTTCAGGACCTTCACCATAAACTGAAAACTACATGGACTAGTTTTCTGAAAATGTGTATATGTCAGTTTCCAAGAAGCTCGTTGTTTTCAGTTCTTTGCTTATCTCGGAAAATGGACCCCAGCATTTCATATTATTTATACAATTTACAAAGTGTCTGCCTTAGAGTTGGATACTTGCGGAAAAGTCTTTTATTTCAAAGCTGGTGCATTTGTAAATGTTTAATAAAATTTTAGTTACATACCAGTTGCGTACCAATAAACTATATTACTACAATTCTTCAGAGTATCTCAGTGGTTGCGAAAGTCAAATTCGACAATGCGATATAATAAACAAAGGACCACGCACACTTCTTATACAAAAAGTCTTTCGGTCAAACTGTCCAAAATTTTATTATTTCGCAACCACAAGAAAATTCTGTCTGATAAGCAATTCGGCCTTAGAGAAAATGTGTCCACACAAGATGTCATTGCATATTAGACAAATGAAGTATTTTTTGCCCTTGATAAAAGTATGCTAGTATGCAATTTCTCTGCTCATTCATAGCCAGATCTTGTTTCTAAATTTTTCATCTTACTACAATTCTTCAGAGTATCTCAGTGGTTGCGAAAGTCAAATTCGACAATGCGATATAATAAACAAAGGACCACGCACACTTCTTATGCAAAAAGTCTTTCGGTCAAACTGTCAAAAATTTTATTATTTCGCAACCACAAGAAAATTCTGTCTGATAAGCAATTCGGCCTTAGAGAAAATGTGTCCACACAAGATGTCATTGCATATTAGACAAATGAAGTATTTTTTGCCCTTGATGAAAGTATTCTAGTATGCAATTTCTCTGTTTACTGGCTTAGGTTTAGAAATGCTTAGTTCAGGTTTCTAAATAAACCATGAAGAAGACTCCATGCATTGGCTTATCCACATGTAGCAGCTGTCTCACTCTATCTATTTTGGTTAGAAAATGTCAGTATCTTAAAAATAGAAGTTAGTTCAGTCTAGTCACCTTTCATATATTTCCAATTTTCTGCTAATTGGTACGCCATTGACAACTCATTGAAGATCCATTGAACATTTTGAACGATGCACCAACTTGTACAAGTCCTGAAACTTCCTGAGAAGTTGGAAAAAATCACATGTATCCTACTTTATGGCACACACTGCATATGATTACATGGACACCTGTTACATACCTTTTTGTAGTGGAAAAATATTTTAAAATATCAACATTTTATGACTATGGTTCCATGAAACAACAATTGAATCAATGAGACTATCCACGCTATAGAAAAATTAAATGAGTGTAATTATCTTTATGACTGTATCATAAGAATTTTGAAACCGAAATTTATCAAAATATTAAAGAATTGGATAGTTTTATGCTGTCAAATTGAGTCTGTTCATTAACACATTCTAATTCTGAATCCTTGATATCAAAATTAGGTATATAAATATCAAAAACTTTAATCTATTATTCAAATTTTCAATCCAATTTTCTTTGTTGATCGTAACATAATCATAATAATCATTTCCGTGTTCTGACGAATGCAAACAACACTATATAACTGAAGGTGGGATATTAAACAAAATGCAATGCAATCATTTCCAATAGCAAACGCTCGTGATGAAATGCTGAATGATTTCGTCCAAATCCGACGTTACCATCACCGTTCTAATTATCGTCGTCATTGGCGTCTAAATCCGGTAGATTAATAAATAGTCCTTTAACCAGTTAGTAATGGTACAAACATGACACGAACACCTCTAATATACATAGATGATATACATTTTCGCATTACAGCTTTGAAATAGGGTATGATGCCGATGATTTTAATAGGCAATGACATGCACGGTGCGTTTCAATTCGAATAAAACGTGCTGATTAGTCGGTACATAGCGAAACATGGCGGACAGTGGGATGGACGCTCGATGCACTTTTAATATAACATCTGCAATAGAGATGGTTTTGAAATAGGTCCGTTCTATAATTATTAGTTCAAACAACGCGCATAATTCGCGTACAGTCGGTAATCAACGCGGGAGCAAAGCGTACGCGATGAGTTTTGAATTTATTCAATGGTCGAACTATTACGCGAAAACGTTCTTTTTTGAGATATGAGCTGTAAGGAGGGGTGGAACTTTTCGACAAAAACGCGTCAGTTATTTTATCAGGGGGACAACTTTTGACGCAAAAAGCATAGCAAAACCTTTTACCTCGTAAGTGGGGGTGTCATACCCCAACAATTTTTTCAAATGGGAATTGGGGATAAGTGATACCTCTTTAAGAAAGGCTTCCAATCCCCTTTACATACGTCAATGATTCATCCTCGCAGATCTTCTAATTGTCAGCTGCTGTAGACTGGTTTTCATGTACTCCCACAAAAAAATCTAGAGGATATAAATCGGGTGACCGGGGCTGCCACTCAACTTCACCCCTTCGTCCTATCCAGCATTCTGGAAACATGTAATTCAAGTAATAGCGCACATTTAGAGAGAAATGCAGAGGAGCTCCGTCTTGTTGGAAAATCAGTTCCTATGCATTGTATGTAGGGCTCAATGGTATTTGTTAGATCTGGGTCGATGCATTTTGTAACTGTTAAATATATTTCCTGTTAAATTTCCGGAGTAGATAACAGAACCTACAAAGGAATCTTCTAAAATACTGGCCCATACATTCAACTTCAGAAGGTGTGTGACTCATAGAAAATCCTTGGATTGTTATCAGCCCAGTAACGACAATTGTTCATCGAACCATTCAAGAAGAAACTATTCTCGTCTGAAGAACCCCCATAGGGAATTACCATTATTCATCAATCTTTTGGTCATAACTTCGCAAAATTAAAAAAGCATTACTGTTCCGCACAGAAGTCTTTACAATTTGTAGTCTGCATGAATAAATCTGAAGTCAAGTTGACACGATCTTAACACCTAGAAAAGGCTATGGAGGTGTTCGGTTTTAATTTTTCCGACAGCTTTAACGGTGCCAACGAAATGTACCCATTTGAAATGAACGGCATTTTTTGGGGTTGGGTAATTCTGGAATGTTCCTCCTATTATCATGACATGATCCAAGTAGATCAAACAGATTTTATCCAAGTTGAGACGTTCAACGTTCAACACTGGTTTTATTAGTCATTAAAAGGCATCCGAACATAATATAAACCAAATATGAGATATTTAAATTGGTTCAACTGTATTCCTGCAGAGATTCCTACTGTTGTTCCTGCCATCTTGATTAACTTCAAATTCATAAAAAAATTCGAATGCAATAATATATTTACCATGTCGTTTTGCGTATCGTCATTAAGTCGATGATAATCCCTGCAAAATCGGGTTCATTCATCGTGTTTGTTATTCAATTCTACCGATGTTGACCATGATTCGTCAAATACGTTTCTCCAGCATTTTTTTTCCATGCCTGCCTCCTCTCTGTCGGATTGGTGAGCGTCATCGGTGTCAACGCGATGTTGGATTGGAATTGCGTGTCTTGTGGTAGTTTCTGGGGAGAACATATCACTATGTCGCAGCCATCTTGATTCTCCGAACTGTGGTGAAAAAAACGGCAACACTGTAATCAATTTGACGACCGATTAGTTATTCGTTAATGTCAATTTCGCAGCTTATTGCAAAAATTAAAAAAAAAAATTTAACAGAATACATTTTTAGTGACAAGAACGCCGATTAATATGGTTGTTTCATTATCTTCATCACCTCCGATCAAGTAACACAACCTAGATGAGTAATACTCAAATAGAACTGAAGGTAACATCTTTTCATAATGTTATCCCTCAAATCATGACATTATTGCCATGTCGCAATTTTTTAATAGTACAATAAGCACGTCAGCTAGATTTTGATATCTGTCGGGTATATTCATGGCAACGAAAACCCAAAAATACGGTCTTAGATGAAATATATAGCAATAAGAAGGCAATTGAAACGTTCATTGCAGCTTGTTGGGAGCATGTAAAAATTATAGTATTTCAATCGCCGAACGGAGATTCTTCGTTGTCGATATACAGTGTGTTTCACTTCTCATGGAAACACCCTCGTATCTTCTGTAATTTTTGACGAAATATCATGAAATTCTCAGGATCGATTGATACACTAGAGATGAACTTTCTGCACGAAAGGGGTCATCATACGTGATATACACTGCTCGCCAGCAGCGATGAAACCACCCGTTTTTCCGGAAAGTAATATTAGGGAGTAAAATTGGCCAAAATTCCTTCGGATTCGTGTTCAGGATCCCCAAATTACTACTAATACACTTGTCTCCTGAGAAAATTTCAGTACTGAAAAATTCATTTTTTTTTAAATACTCCGCTGATGATGACCCCTTTCGTGCAGAGAGGTCATCTCTAGTGTATCTATCGATCCTGGAAATGTCATGGTTCTACGTCAAAAATTACGGAAGATACGGGGGCGTTTCCATGAGAAGTGAAACAAATTTGAAATTTTCAGGACGGAAAATTTTTCAAGAGACAGGTGTAGTAGCAGTAATTCGAGGATCCTGAACACGAATCCGAAGGAATTTTTGGACAATTTTGCCCCCTAATATAAGTTTCTGGAAAAATGTGTGGTTCCATCGCTGTTTTCGTGCAGTGTATATCACGTAGGATGACATATTTTCTGCAGCGAGTTCATTTTTAGTGAATCTATCGATCCTGAAAATTTCATGGTTCTACGTTGAAAATTACGGAAGATACGGGGGTGTTTCCATGAGAAGTGAAACACTGTAGTCTGATCAGTACGGCAACACTGCATTTGGAAAATCGAATGTCAAATATGACAGAACAACAACAAAACATCTCTGTTTTTCCGTCTTTGGCTTATTGGAGTTTTTTTTCGTGAATAAAGGGCAAATTCTGAGTTAATTTGTGTTAAACTATCGTTAGTTTTTATTATTAAGGAATGGTGAAGCAATGTAAAATGTGTGAAAGACCATTTGAAGCTGGAAATCAAAATATGTCATTTCATAGGTAAGCTATCAGTGTCGTAACTATCGAGAAAGGGAAACCGAATTGGAAACGAGTAAAATGCATGAATTATGAAAAAAACATGTCAGTTAGAGCGTCGGCTGTTCTCAAAATCCTGTGAAGATTATTCCATCATAATTTCAGGTTTCCATTCCTTATTGGGTTTCCATAATTTCTATTTATTGAACCTCAATATTTCTGTTAACAACGCACGACACTGCCGTTGGGGGAAGATGTTCCTTACACACAAATCTTAATGCGTGTGCGGCGAGTAACTCATCTAGGTTATGTTATTTGATCGGAGTTCATCACAAACTGAAATTTCATGCCCTGAAATTCACATTTCAAATGATTTTTTTTTCTGATAAGTATTCAAATCACGCCCCAAAGTTATAGTTCATGTCTTCATCTGTTAGAGTGTGATTTTCTTATCAAGTGTTTTACTAACCTCCTTCAACAGTCCCCCCCCTTTGTATATATCTTTTTGATATTGATATCGGAATGTTTGATCACCGAGCACTGCTACTAATTTCTTTTGTCGCCGAAAACTACTTTCTGCTTCTTTCAGGTGTACTTGTTGATGTTCTTGGACATTCTCAGAGATATGTGAAGCCTTTTTCTGGTTCATAAATATCCTGGAGCATCCTCTTTAAACAGGAATACATATACTCTCTGAAGTAGTCATCTTGATCTGTAATCATCAATGTTGTTTGCTGAATACCATGTACTTCATGGGCTTCTGGATTTTGTTCTCGGCAGATCCTCTGTAGGTCAACTTTTCCATAGTTGAAGCATTGTCTTACATGACTCTTCAAAAAAAAAACTTGTTTCGTATTGCTGATATCGAGTTCTGTAAGCAACCAAGTCCTACGTATTCTTGAAAGGAAACATCTAGTTGTTGATAGACATCGATAAGGAAGCAAGTACGTTCCTCGATGTTATCGAACATCCTGGTGGTTTATAAAAGCAGGCGAGCTGTAGAGCCAAGGAAAGTTGGTGAAGTTGAGTCAGGAGAGTTGAACAAAATCCAAGAGTCTGATCAATATATTATTTGGTATGTATAATTGTATTTTTTCTGAAAGTCTTTGAGTTGTATATCATGTCTATTTATTTGAAAACAACATGAGAAATCTCCAAACACAGTATCGCTTGCAACAGATATAGTGGCAGGCGTTTTCAGATTGCGAAATAGGTAATAAAATCAAGCACTGGGAAAATGACATTATCAAATTACAGTGTAATTTGGGATGGCACTACAGCTGTTACTAATTTTAATTATTATGAAGCAGATAAGTTGAAATTATATAAATATGTACATTTGGACCCACCTATGATTTTATTGCCTACTTTGCCATCCTAAAACGCCTGCAGCTTTACTTTCTTTAATGTTGCACAATAAACTATGATATGCAGATCCATCCTTGATTTGTTTTTTCTACATCGAGAACCGCCTATATTTCAATGCTACTAAATTCTTGTCGTTTCCTTATAGACTCCCAAAAAAAATTCAAACTCACATTCATTTCAATTAAAAGAAACCCCAATATTTTCCAATAGGACTCAAACTACTCTTTCCTCGTTCCATA
The DNA here is from genome assembly GCA_958502065.1 of Chrysolina americana. Taxonomy (NCBI): domain Eukaryota; kingdom Metazoa; phylum Arthropoda; class Insecta; order Coleoptera; family Chrysomelidae; genus Chrysolina; species Chrysolina americana. The sequence goes on along the minus strand of OY293417.1, from coordinate 48,757,531 downwards.
AAAATGTATACCCCACGAAATGCTAATTGAAAGTTGAGGAAAGAACTGCGCGCTTTCAATTACGCATTAGAAAAGCACCCCTTTTTCTACCAATTCCTTTTTTTAAATGATAACGGTGGACATTTGCTAAGTGGAAACTTCCAAGTCGTGGTTTTCTTTCAAACTTTTAACGTTTTATTGCAGTTTAATGGTCAAGAAAAAGTGATGGAATTTTTAGCGTGGGATCTTCAGAGGCAATGTGAAACAGCAAGTGGTTAGTAGATGGATGGAGGTTTGGATTAATGGACGTAGCTTGTTTAGTTTTCAGATTATAATAGTACCTACCCCCAACAAATGGAAAAACAAAATTTCGTTGATTGGTACCTGATATTCTAAATATCATTTGCAACATCTCCGAAAAAATGTACGAGGTGGCTTCTGGAGGATACAGACATATTGATAATTCTCAATGAGAATGATTATACACTGTTCGACTATTGCAAACATTCTCATAGTTTTATTATATATCGAGTAACATCTCGTCATTTCATCCTGTGTCATCCAGAAGACAACGTCACATCATAACAACAGTATGAATCCCAATAAGTAGTAGTAGTAGTAATTGCTAGACAAGAAGGCCTAATTGCCATCCCCTGACCTCTTGAAATAAATGGGTATCTCTTGTTGGAGCTTTTCAACTTCTACGATTTTGAATCTCAACTTCCCATATGCTTCGCACTTTTTGTGTATCTTCTCAAACCGTAGCTTTCTCGTACATTCTTCCTTCCAGGTACGGTTTGTATAACATATTAGATTCCTTAGACGAAATACTGTTTTTCTACCCCATCGCAGTCTATCTCGTGCTCTCTTCACCCTGAATGCAGAATAAGGATTCTCCTGCTTCTTTTATTTCGCACTCCTTCATTTAGGCATCAGGTCTATTCAAATAAGAACCACTAACGACAAAACATTACAAGAGACCTCAGCAGGTCACAAACCTACCCAGAGGTCAACCCGGTATCTCGTTATTCAGCCTCAAACCAACCAACCAACGAATCAACCTTCCTAGTCATTCTTATTGCACCTGTTATGACCACATAGGCCAACTTCTGGACGATACTGAGCTTTCGACCTATTGTACGCCTGGTCACTAACTCCTGGCCAAACATGATGGGTGACCTGAACCCGTCTCTTTTTCCGTTTGGAGAACATTATCATATATATCAGATATATAGAGATTTGCTTCACCACACCATCTTTCAAATAATCTGCAGGCGGACCCTGCACATAATCACAGACGACTTCGATGGATCTTCAGCTGACTAAGCTCCATTTGTGAGTTTATCCAGGAGTTCGTCTATGACAAAGCACCAAAAATGAGAAGATGTGCAGAGCCCCTGAGGGCAACTTATCTCATATTGGCTTTCATTTCGAAGTTCCTCCTCGTCAGTGACAATGAAACCCAGCTGACCACAGAGTGAGGCGTTTCTCTGGCCACAAGTGCTTCAATCCCTCACACTACAGTGAGTACTGATTTCATCTTCCTTTCCATTCTGTATCCACCAACCGCCTGATCCCCACTACTGGGATTGTCTGGCTCCAAGATGGGTGAATCAGTCGGCGCCGGGGTATACGGGGAAGTTCCGAGAGCGAAACTTTGTTTCGTCCTGGGAAATTTCTGTATTTCAGGCAGAAGTTTATGCCATACTCGCCTGTGTAAGAGAAAGTATCAGCCAACAAATCACGATATGTATCGACAGCCAAGCGGCGATCAAGGCCTCTCATACAGAGTTAGTTGGCTACTGGTGTGTTTGTGCATTGCCGATCTGCAAAGACTATGTCAATCAGGTGTAGCTACTTTAGGTCCCTGGTCATACCGGAGTGCCCGGAAACGAATTCGACCAGACAAGTTACAAAAAGCTCAACGATTGGACCAGAACCTATCCTAGGAGTTTCTAGATCATGGAGCATCTCAACCTTGAAGGAAATCGCGGTAGTCAAATTCCAGTATGCATGAAAAGATGCCCCAGGCATGAGACAATCGAAAGTCCACATCGAAAGCTACTAGGAGCACCAAGACTCTGCTCTCAATGAGCAGAAAGGAAATGAGAATAGTGGTCACTGCCACTGCCATCTCAACAAGCTCCTCAAAATTATGTTTGGGGGAGACCCACATCCTCATAGAATGCCTAGCAGTAGCAGAAATGGGAAGCGCACATCGGGAGCATCGTTCTAAACCTGGAGAGTGTAACAAGGGTATCGGTTAAAGCTGGCTTCTTTCGCTATGTGTTCTCAATGGAACAACCAGCTTGGTGTATAGGTTTATATTTTATTTGCAAAAAACTAAAAAAACACGTTTTTTGTATATAAATGTTCATAACAAATTAATAAATGACAGTTGCTAGTCCAAAACATAACATAACTACAAACTGTCTTCTACATGATGGCAGAGTGGGTTTCCTACTAGTATTTTTTTTTTCAATCACTCATTTTATGCTCTTTTGATTGATGTATTCTAGAACGGTATTAGGCTGATGGGTCTGAGGGATTCTCTCAGCAAAGTACAAAACAGGTCAAAATATAAACCAGAGCAGAGTAACCCACACAGAGTGGCCTAGAAAGTATTAAATGTTTTCTAATTAACAACTATTTCTTTCATCTATTTGTCCAGGGCAAATATTATTTCTCCATCTGGCACTAGTGCAGACGATGACAATTATACTATTAAGTACTCTAATAATTGTATGTGAGCACCATGCCCAGTATTTGAGCAAATTGAATCATGTAATTTAATAATAAAAGTATTCTCAAAGGTAAATTAATTTCCTTTTCGGTAATTAGCCTCAAAAATAAATGAAGGCAGGGAGTCTCTTAGTTCATTGCGTATTCTTACATCCCACTTTGAATTTTCTGATGAGTTAGGCATAGATCTGAACTTTTCTAGGTAGGTTCCTCTGCAGAGTCCAGCACCAAAGATTCATTGGTTAGTAATTGGTTTAGAGGAAAGGTTTGCATTTCTCACAGTTTTCCTCAACAGTCCTTTTTTATTTTCCTTCCTTCAGGATATCCTTGTTGGAACGTTGACCAAACAACCCAAAATGTGTTCCGGTGGAATGCCTATTTATGGGTTATCATTGATCTAAAATTTACAAATCCTCTCTGTGTTGAATGAGATTAATGCTTTCATGGCAACTAGATGTTTTCTTAATCTAGAGTGATGGGTTATTATTTGCGTCTTGGAGTATGTCTACTGCTTTTTCCAAAGCATACACTGAATGAAATATCACACAGAAAACTAGTCTCATTGGTGATATATCACTCACAACCTTTCCTAGTGACACACATCCGATGATCAGAGGTTTCTCAATGATTCATTGTTAGCCTGTAAACCTGCCGAAGTTCTCTATCACTACTCATATTTTCAGCAAAAAAAGATGCTACGTAAATCATTCTTTATCGTTGATGATCATTCCAGGTGTGCTATTGGCCAAAAGTCATGCTGGCACCCAATTGTATAATCCTGAATGGTAGATGAAGAAAGTAGAATTGAAAAGATCTGAAATTCCACGATCCCGTGAACGAAAATAAGTCACTCTACCCAAACGAAAAGCCAAATGACAATGCACTGCCGAGTGGTTAACAAGATCGGTCTGTTATTAAGATAGCAATCGCTTTTATTTCCTGCCATAAAGACCGAGATGTAATGCATACACTTGTTTCAGATGTGGAAGAGCAGATACTAACTTGTAATCTGACGTAAAGGGGAAGGAAATACGAATGTATCTGAAGCTCCGTCGAAATAAAAAAACCCTTGTTTTTTGCGAATGTTTCTCTCGACTATGACACGATTATGCGTGAGACGAAAATTTCGCCCTTCTCAACCAATTTTGTGATTACTTTATTTCGAGAGATACGTTCATGTTTCCACTTGCTGTCAATAAAATGAAACGAGGGCAAATACTTATAGACCAGTGATACATTTTCATTTAAGAGTGGCGGAGAGGTGAAATTAATGTTTTGGTTGAGTATAAAATCATAATAAAATACACAATTATAGAATTGTAATTATGATAAAATATATTGATATTAAAGGAATAAAACATGTTCTGGATATAATCAAAAGTAAAGGTTAAAAAAATAAGAACCCAATGACATTGAGATTGAATGTTTGATAATTAGACTCAAATTAATGTGACTCTGGAGTGTGTAGAATTTTTAAGATATATTTTTGAGGTATCAAACAATGATTTATCTGTATTATTGTTTTTTTTTTAATTCTCCATTTCTTCGCTTCTTGCTTGAATGAGGATAAGTTCAATTGTAAATTGAAATTATATTGAAGATTTTGGGAGAAAGAAATCATAGTCGCTGTCCAATAGTTTTGAGCAAATGAGATGCCTCTGGAGTTTTTCCTTTATACTTATAGGCAAAACGCGTGTTAAGTGATATTGACGTAGTTTTGGTGTTCTGGGTAGTATCTATTTCTTGGAGTACTGGGTTGGTTCCTACAAATAAAGTAGTGATGCTTGGCAAGTTTGCCAGCTTCTTCTTTCACATTTTTTTCGAACTATCCTATAGTCTATTTCCTAAATTGTAGATAATAAATTTTCTGGTTCTTACGGGATTTTAAAGTGCGGAGGGGATGTGCGAAAGTGACAAAGTAAAACTTAATTTGAACCGTACAACCGATGAGTCACTATCTATAATAATTTAGGAACTAGACTATAGCAACCACTAGAATTTGTTAACCCGGAGTTTCTTGGCGTAGTTCAGATCGTATAATTTATAGATTATTTCTTGGTTCACTTCTGTGACTAGGACACGTAAATGAAGTCCTGTAACATTCAGCGCATATAATAATAATAATCTTTATTCAAATAAATAATATATCATAATATAAAAAAGCAATAGATAAAATGCTCTAAAATTGTTCACATTACGACATTTTTATTCATTATGTTAGAAAACTATCGAGGAGTGTGGACTTGGAACTGAGAAAGCTGTTGAGAAACTTGATTAGAGCCGAAGAGAAAATATATCCTAATAGAGTTGAACAAAACTTGAAAGATAATATTAACGAATTCTGGAATTATACAAATACAAAGAAAAAAAATAACCTGAACCTAGGAAGCTATATACTTGTGGGAGAAAGTATTTTTGCTAATGAAATGCTAAGTTTTTGCAAAATTTTTCGTCTGTTTATGCTCCGACTAAAGCTTCGTATAATATTAACTTCGTTACAGATAATGTTGCGTGCAATAGCACTTTCGTACTCAATAAAATAATAGACGACGACTATAATAGGGCGATGAAAAAACTAAAAACCCAAAAAAGCAGCAAGTGTAGATGGCATTCCTCCATATATTCTCAACGCCTGTAATGAATGGTTGAAAAAACCATTGATGCATATTTTCAATCTTATTATATCAACTAAAGTCTTTCCTTCAATATGGAAAGCAGCGATAATGGCTCCAATACCGAAATCAGGAAATAGATTGAACATCGAAAATCATCGTGGAATATTTATTATGTGTGCCCCATCCAAATTTTTTTAACAAATAATTTACTCTAAATTACTTATATGACCATACTGAAAATTATATAGTGTCTCAACAACATGGCTTCCTGAAGAGCAAATCAACCAATACTTATTTATTTATCTTTACCAACTATGCCTACGAGACTTTGGAAAGTAGGTCACAACTTGACACTATTTTCATGGATTTGCAAGGCATTTGACCAAGTAGATCATGATACTCTTTTATCAAAATTGAACAATTTTGGATTGGCAAACAATTTCCTGCAGTTGATGGAAGACTATTTGAATGATAGATCGTTGATTGTGAAGCATAATGGAAAAAAAAAACTTTCAGTAGACTCAGGTGTACCTCAAGGTTCTAACTTGGGGCCCCTTTTATTCATCATGTTCATTAATGACTTGCCTTCTTAAGTGAAAAATTCAGATTGTCTGCTCTTCGCAGATGACTTCAAAATATTTAGATTCAGAATGTAAGAGATTGTGTGAAATTACAAATGGATGATATTACAACATATTCTAGACATATTATGTATATAATAGAATTTAATTTTCATTGACATGTACAATAACTGCATGTTGTGATTTACAGTGCTTGATAATATGTATTATGATATTATTTAATGAAATCTCTGAGGTTTGTTTGTATAAAAAAATGATAAATAAATAAATAAATAAATAAATAATAAAATAGAATAACAATAATAGAGAGAGACACGATGAACTGATTGATGAAATGCAAGACCCTAACGTGTTCAATTGACGATCTATTTATTTTGTGGAAATTCATTATGAATGTAGGATAGAGAAGAAAGTAATAACTTTTGCATAATTTTCAATAAGATTTTTTATTGTTAACAAGTTATTATCATCTTCTTTATCCTACATAACTCTATCAATTTTAACAGAATTATATAATATCTAATATATAAAATTCTCGTGTCACGGTGTTCGAACTTAAACTCCTCCGAAACGGCTCGACCGATTTTGATGAAATTTTTTGTGCTTATCCGGTATCTATGAGAATCGGCCAACATCTATTTTTCATCCCCCTAAATGTTAGGGGTAGTCCACCCCTAAATTTTTTATTTTATTTTTTAGACAAAATTTTCAATTTCTATTTTTTTATGATACAACATTCAAAAATACATACAATCCTCAATTTTCACCCTTCTACGATCAACCCTTATTTTTTAATAGCCATTTTAGTAATTTAATCATTTTTCCTCTCCGGTCGAAAACTGATCAATCATCATTTAATTAGTGGGGCTCGACCGATTTTGATGAAATTTTTTGTGCTTATCCGGTATCTATGAGAATCGGCCAACATCTATTTTTCATCCCCCTAAATGTTAGGGGTAGTCCACCCCTAAATTTTTTATTTTATTTTTTAGACAAAATTTTTAATTTCTATTTTTTTATGATACAACATTCAAAAATACATACAATCCTCAATTTTCACCCTTCTACGATCAACCCTTATTTTTTAATAGCCATTTTAGTAATTTAATCATTTTTCCTCTCCGGTCGAAAACTGATCAATCATCATTTAATTAGTGGGGCTCGACCGATTTTGATGAAATTTTTTGTGCTTATCCGGTATCTATGAGAATCGGCCAACATCTATTTTTCATCCCCCTAAATGTTAGGGGTAGTCCACCCCTAAATTTTTTATTTTATTTTTTAGACAAAATTTTCAATTTCTATTTTTTTATGATACAACATTCAAAAATACATACAATCCTCAATTTTCACCCTTCTACGATCAACCCTTATTTTTTAATAGCCATTTTAGTAATTTAATCATTTTTCCTCTCCGGTCGAAAACTGATCAATCATCATTTAATTAGTGGGGCTCGACCGATTTTGATGAAATTTTTTGTGCTTATCCGGTATCTATGAGAATCGGCCAACATCTATTTTTCATCCCCCTAAATGTTAGGGGTAGTCCACCCCTAAATTTTTTATTTTATTTTTTAGACAAAATTTTTAATTTCTATTTTTTTATGATACAACATTCAAAAATACATACAATCCTCAATTTTCACCCTTCTACGATCAACCCTTATTTTTTAATAGCCATTTTAGTAATTTAATCATTTTTCCTCTCCGGTCGAAAACTGATCAATCATCATTTAATTAGTGGGGCTCGACCGATTTTGATGAAATTTTTTGTGCTTATCCGGTATCTATGAGAATCGGCCAACATCTATTTTTCATCCCCCTAAATGTTAGGGGTAGTCCACCCCTAAATTTTTTATTTTATTTTTTAGACAAAATTTTCAATTTCTATTTTTTTATGATACAACATTCAAAAATACATACAATCCTCAATTTTCACCCTTCTACGATCAACCCTTATTTTTTAATAGCCATTTTAGTAATTTAATCATTTTTCCTCTCCGGTCGAAAACTGATCAATCATCATTTAATTAGTTATCCCCTCCAGATGTCTACAGGTGTCACTTCTGACCCAGTAAACAGCACGGAGTAGGGATGAGAACGAAGCCGGTCTCCTTTCTTTCTCACTCCCTACACAGTTGTCGGCCATCAAAATTATTTATATGGCAAAACAACGTTTGTCGGGTCAGCTAGTAGCTATATACATTTTTTAGGCGCTTGTATAAAAAATCTTGATTTCAACTCATACGAAAAAGCACTCTCCCGCAGCCGACTGCTTTCCCGAACTCCGCTTTGTGTCGTTTAGGTAACGGCAGTCGCATGCAGGAAAAGTACTCTTTCCGTATTTGTTAGGATAATAACTATATTATGAATATCTCTACGATGAACGATAAATGTGTTTAAAATATGATGGCCTAATATTTTATATTTTGTTTATAAAGTTCTCAAGAGATTTTTTAAATTTTTTATTTCACATTTAACTATTGGATAATTACTCCTGAAATGATTTTCATACCTCTTTTCTATGATTTTTGTGGTTGGTTCATTTCACTACCTTTAAACGTATCTAAAACTGTAATAAAAATGAGGTTGAATTATGTATAAAAACAAGCTTGAATTTAAACTTCAAGAGAAAGAGAAAATTAATTTAATTTTTAGTAGGATTATGTATTGTTACATTTTAAAAAATCCGGACCCGTAAACGTTTCCTCATTCCTGGAATTATTTGGATGTTTTTGATTAATCTGGTGATCGGGAGATTCTCGAAAAAGCTACTCGATCTAATCTGTTCGAATCGAGTATATAAGACGACACATTTCACTCGGGAGACGAAGAAGCGTTTGAAAAGTCTTTTTAAGATTTAGATAGTTGATATCGGTTGAGCAGTTTAAAGAGATCTGAGTGTTATGTTAGTAACTGTAGTAGTTGAGTTTTAATAGCGCAGTTAATAAAAACAGTTTAGTAGTGTCTCGGCTTATCATTCAGTAATGTCGTAACAGTATATAACAATTTTCTCACAGATATAAAACTTCGTATTCTTCAATAATTTCTAGAACTATTCACCCGTTTTGTATAATCCGAAAAGATAATATTATATGATCAACGAACGTGAGTATAAAAGGGGCGAAAATAGGAATTTGTGCTGTTTTTCTAATTCATGAAGATATCAACGCTATAGGGATTAACTTCAATTGACATTGTGAAACAAAGCTTTCGTAATTTCTCTATGCGTTCATTGATGTTAGGTCTTAACATATTTTTTTACAGTTATTTTTTATACCTTAAGAATTTCCCAGTCAGACCCTGTCTCCGAAGCTCCAATACTTCCGAAGGGCGCGTTAGATCATTTGCCCCAATAACCACTCCCCACCCCATGGGGTAAGTGACTAATGGGTCCGAGAATCATGTGCCCTGAACATGCGGAGTGAACCAAGGATGACAGTCTTCTGTATTCGTCCGGCTGAGATTTCTGCCATATTACGGCAAGCCAAAATGATTTTTAAGTTTTTGAGAGAGGTGCTGCCGTGCTTAGCTAAAATGTCGTATCTACAGCAATTGTAAATATTGATAATAGGTTTGAAAACCTATAAATTTTGCGTTTTATCAAGCAAAAATGATGTATACTCCAGGTATAATAGCCAAAATTAATAAATCATTTTGCTGTATGTACAAAAGTTTGAGAATTTCCTTCGTATGAGGGTCGGATTTACAGAATTGTAAGCAAGCTAGCAGATGCAGATACGGCATTTTTGCTAAGGACGGCATAGTGTGTCTATCATTCCACCATTCGGTGAATCTCGCGGAGTTCCAAGAGTAGATTTCAGTATTTGATCCCTTCCATCTTCTCTTTTCAGACGATGTTCGTTTCGCAAGGAGCTTGTATTTGCCTGTGAATCGAAACTGAATAATTCCAATAGATGCAGCACTTATAAATTCTCCACAACGTACTCGATATTCTCCAGAGCATAAGGCAACACCGGTGTCTCGTCTATTCCTGACGGGTGCCGTAGATGGTAGTACAACACTTGTAGCGCCGCGTTATGCTTGTGGATATAGGCTTGAAGACCATATGTGCTGGACGTTATGCATCTAGTGTCAGGGACCTCTATACCCATTACGCGACTATGGTAGACGAGGGTTTTTGATGACACCATCTTGGCAAGCCATTATATGAATCCCTTGGTTTCCGACTTCAGCTCACTTGACCTGAAGGTCATGTTTTTGGATAAGCCAAGGTCTCCAGCTTTGACGTGGACTTTTTGCTGAACGGATTCCAACCCGGTGACAGACTTTCCGTTCAGTATCGACTACGAGACCAAGTTCATCGGCTGCACGGGTTGCTGCCTTGAAAAGAACTGCTCCAATCCCTGCTTTTTCATGATCGCATACGAAGAAGTTTTATATTATCATTACAAAAATTATTTCCAAAATATCCAAGAATTATCAATTACGAGGTCAAACAGATGAATCGTTTTCACGGTCCATTTTTGCCCTTCTTTCAATTCATTGGTCATTATCTGATCATTGTATCAATGGGATCTAGTCCAATTTTATTTTCGAAATCGAGCTGTCTCTTTCGATAACGCTTCGCCGCAAACTGTCCTGCGTCAACCCCTCTTTTTATACTCTCATTTTCCATGACAACTCGTTCTGAATCGTCAGGCACCAAAATTCTCGTGGGGTACCTTCTTGATATTTTTCTTTTTCAAATCATCTTAAAAAACAGTGTCCCCAAGATATGGATTAGTTTCAATGTTACCATCGGACTGTCATACAAACATATCGAAATTGCTGACGTACATTGGTTATTAAAATTCACTAAGTAAGTTGATGAATCATTATGTTTGAAAAAACAACTTTGATGAAAAACAACTTCTTTCATGTTTTATGGTTTCCACGAACAGAAAATTCCTTTCATGTTCAGAGAACGTCGTGAGAGCCGAGGAAAAGTAGGTAGAAATTGGTGTTCTTGAATTCTTGCAGGGTATGCCTCACGTAACACTTCCCGAGGTAAAATGATCCAAAAAGTTTCGAACGATTTTGGTAGAACCATAAAGTAAGAACGAAGGAATATGAAGACTGAGCTCGACGGGTCAGTCCCAATGGGACTGCGAATGGTGGAACGATTGATGATATTTCAGAAAAGATGAGCGATGGAAATATCTATAAAATAAGAGGCAGATCGCCATCCTTTCTGCCTCACCGACAAGAGGAATGTCTCTTTTTCAAACATAATTCAAATATGGGAACGGTATTCCAGAACTAGTAAGATATGTGCCTTATAAATCATAATCGATTGAAGGAAGTGACCTAGCTCTACCAAAGCCTCCAATGCAACAGTGAGTAGAGAGAGTACGTCACAACTACCATTAACTGCGTCTCCCAAATTTTCATTCATATCATTGTATAAAGAGTTATAAAATAGTAAGAAATCATATGGGATAACAATTGTATCTGATGGGAGACGACTTGGTCTCCCAGTCAGGTCTTAGATCGTTGTTTGAGGAACAATATCCGTTGGTCACAACTTGATGTAATGAAACTACCAACTAATAGGTGGTGAATAAATTATAGATAGCACTGAAAAAGGGAGAGAAGTATCTAATCTGTTCTTTGGAATGGTGCAAAAAACGGGATAGTTCATAGATTCAAATTATATTTGGTGATGGGTTTCAAGAATTGAGATCATTTAGTTTGTGAAATATGTTGAAATTGCACAAAAAACTTCAAGAAATATTTTGTATGAAGTAGAAACCTTCTGCAGTTTTTTGTATTGTCACTTAATTTTCAACAAAAAACGCTAGATGGCACTCTGATTCGACAGGCATTGTCAAAGTATCTTATCTCTTTAAACAATGTTCATATCATAGTACCTTAACACTGATTTCATTCAAATAATCTCCTATACATTTTCGAAACAAATCAAGAAGGGCTGTAAGGATTTGTCGATTGTATTCCTGGTCTATATCCTAACATTCCGAACGTGCTACCAAATGAGTAACGATATTGCCGCCAAGGTTAGTCTTTCGGATGATTGTTATATTTTAGGATTATTCACCCCTCTGTATTCGTCTAACGATGGTTCTTGTTGGCCATCTATGAGTTGCTCCTTATTTGTTTTTATAGAACAGCTATGAGTTTGTTTACAAGAATAAACAAATAATGAAATATACAAATACGATATACAAATTCATAGCCCGTGAAATGTTTTCTGTATCTTCTAGTTCCAAAGATGTTCAGAATGTACGAGTCGTGGAATCAAAAAATATGTAAGAATTGGTTGGTACTTTTTTTATTTTCCGAGGCTGTAAGCGATCTAGGGAATGAGATCCAAAGCTTTGCCGTTCATTGAAAGAACGAGCTCTGGAAAAGATTGATGATATGAAAATATTTTAGAAAAGATGGGTAGATAGTTCTATGAGGTAAGTATCCCAAAGAAGTGAGTTTGTCATTCAAGTATCAATAACGAGACGAACTGTTTTTTTGTTTTCTCGTAGATTCTAAAAGTTTCTCTTACGGCATTGACTATTTTGAAACTCATTAAATTAGTCTTGGTTTAAAATTGAAAGTTCTCAAATTTCCGAAACATTACAGCCAAAGGACTTTTGGCATCGTAGTCAAAAATTAAACCCAGTAAATGTATGTCAATTCTGCCCTCTTTTTATATAATTCTCATAGGATATAATTATGTAAATCAATCTCAGTTATTAAAATTTATGACCGATGTAGATAACTTTTGTATATTTTCAAAATTCAGAACTCGCAATAGATTTCTTGTAACCCATTGGAGCATATCATTTATCATAACTGCACTATGATTTTGAAGCAATATTCTGAACAACCCTACCAGTTCAAAAGACTGAACTGGTAGGGTTGTTCAGAATATTGCTTCAAAATCATAGTGCAGTTATGATAAATGATATGCCTCAATGGGTTACACACCTTCGCCGTCAACCTGAAGACTTACCAGGCATTTTTAGGACCATTTCTTTCAACGAACATCAATGCCTAGGAACTCTGAACATTGTTTGGTTGTCATTTATTCATTCATTATCAATATACTTTGTTGTTTACACGATTAAACATATAATGAAAGATACAAATTTGGTAATCAACTTCATAGGCCGTGAAACGTTTTCTGTATCTTTTAGTTTCCACGAAAATAAACGTAATTGTGATGTTCCGAAAAAGTTGTGAGAACGAAGGGAGAGAATGTAGCAATTGGTCCTTTTTTTATTTTGGGAAGCTTTTAAGTTAACATCCTAAATCGATTTATTTTCATAATCTTGGGAAAAACTTAATTTTCCGTTTCAATTTTTTTTTATTTGTCAACCGGCTGCACTTTTACAAAAAATTCTCAGAAATCTTCAAAATAGACTTCCATGCAGGAATATTGCATTTTTTACAATTTTAACACAATTTATGATACATTGATGAGGCATCTCACCAACCGAAACAACAGACTCACTGCGGAAATGTAATTGTATTAATGTGTCAAGTAGTCATTATTGTATATACAGTGTCTTTCAAAAGTATCGGAACGGTGATGATGCACGATTCAACGATGATATCGGCAATGTTGCCAAATCAACAGTTTCCCAGATATTGTGGGTAACTCAATTTTTTCAAAGAGAATACTCTATTTGTTTTTATTGCAATCAATTCAGCGACGCCTCATTACTTATGTCTCCAGATTTTAAATTATTGCAGTTTTCTAAATATGACAACATGGCTTTTTCGTTCAAAAGTCTGGGAACGATCCAATATTTCCAATACGGTTCAAAAAAAATTCATGAAATTTTATACAAGTTGTTTTTTGATGATGCCCGATTCAATGGTGATATCGGCAATGTTGCCAAATCAACATTTTTTCAGATATTGAGGGTAATACAATTTTTCAAATGGAAAACCATATTTATCTTAATTGGAATTTCCAATGCGGTTCAAGAAAAATTCATGAAATTTCATACAAAATGGTTTTTGATGATGCCCGATTCAATGGTGATATCGGCAAAGTTGCCAAATCTACAGTTTTCCAAATATTGAGGGTATTCAATTTTTCAAATGGAAAACCATATTTATCTTCATTGGAATCAATTCAGCGCCCCGTCGTCACTTATGTCTCCAAATATCAGATTTTAAATTAATGTGGTTTTTGAAATACGGAGAATGACGATTTTCGAGATTTCTAGCATGACAGCTTTTTTTTCCAAATTTGGTCACTCATCATATTTGAAATTATAAAGTTGTGAAGTTCCATTAAAATCTATTCTTGGTCAAATAATGTACGTCGGTGATTCTATCAAACGATATATCTAAAATCGACCTGTGATATACAGGGTGCGAAAAGCATCTTGTCAAACATTGTAAATAAAAATGTGCAAAATCTCTTTTATTTTAAATGGAAGACCCGGTATATTATCGATCCATAAGATGCGCCACCAGAAGCACTACAAACTTCATCGAATATTTCCATTGGTTAAAATCAATAGTTTTTCTTAAAAAGCAATTTTTTTCGAAAAATGGATATTCTTCCTATTCCTTCGCCATAATTTTAATGAACGACCTTTCTTATGGCCGGACCTGTTAGGTAAATTACTTTCATTTATAACAATCGCAAATTACTTTAAACACTCCAGTGAACAAGATATAATAGTAAAAATAACAAAGATTTTGGACAAAAGAGAATAGAGCCCGAAAATAAAATTTTCAATTTTTTTGTCTGGGAGTGCATTCATAGACCGAAAGATGGTGACACAAAATATTAGGTCATTTGTACCAGTATGGCACATCTTCAGGGGTCTAATTACGGAATGATAAAGAAGAAAATGATAGTCATAGCGCTGGTACCGGCATTAATCGAACGTGTCGGATAAATAATGAGTGTCGAACGATTTGTTCCACAAAAATACTTGTATTTTCCGATAGTCGATAAAAAAATAAGTAGGCGGTACCGTAATGCCATACTTCTCCGGTGTGACTTACAGCCCGCCATACCGACACGAATACATCAAATAAAAAAAAAACAATTCAACCATTGTACCAGGCTAATTTTTGCGCAGCTAATCATCGTCGAGTAGCCATTCACGGAAATCACCTTGCCATACGTTTCCGACGGTTCCCAATGTCCGCCATACCACCTCAAGGGAGTAAATTTTTTTTTTTCCAAACGATTTGTCCCAGTATTGCATTTGGATTTCCGGAAAGTACTTGATGAAATGTGGCTGTTATTATATTTCCCATTCGTCTAGTAGGGGGAAAAAGTGCTGCCATACTTGAAAAACTCATTTATTCGACACGTTTTGAAAATACGACTGTAAAATACGTAAAATAATTTTTTACATCATACAATCATTGTATTCTGTTCGTTTGGATGTAATTCTACCTAAAAAAAATTATTCCAGATTGTAACCATGGGGCGGACGTCTGTCGGACTTGAGCCAAGATGTAAAAAAAAATGACGATTTGTACCAGTATGGCATTTGGATTTTCGGAAATTATATGATACAATGTGACCATTATTATTTGCCATACATCTAGTAGAGGGAGAAAGTGGCGCCATACCGGTACAAATCGTTCGAATTACGAATAAAATCTTGGAATTTTGAAAAAATTATACATATTCGCCACCTCCCACAGGTACGGCATGATCAGATTTCTATTCATGATCATACAGAGAACTGTCAAAAAAAGTTTTAGGCTGGTACAAATCGTTTAGACAAGAAAAAATTACTTCCTTGCGGTGGTATGGCGGCCATTGGGAAACGTCGGGAACGTATGGCAAGGTGATTTCCGTGAATGGCTACTCGATGATGATAAGCTGCACAAAAATTAGCCTGCTACAAATGGTTTAATTGTTTTTTTTTAATAAATGTATTCGTGTCGGTATGCCGCCGGGCTGTAAGTCACACCGGAGGAAGTATGGCATTATGCTACCGCCTACTTCTTTCTTTATCGACTATTGGAAAATACAAGCAGTTTTGTGGAACAAATCGTTCGACACTCGTTATTTATCCGTCACGTTCGATTAACGCCCACGCGATTGGGCCGCTGGTACCAGCACTGCGACCATCATTTTCTTTTTTGTCATTCCGTAATTAGACCCCTAAAGAACCGCCATACTGGTAGAAATGACCTAATATTTTGTGTCACCATCTCCCGGTCTATCGTGCGAGCTAGATAATGTAATCAGCAAACTGAGAGTGTGAGACAGAAGATTGATGAAATAAGTTGAGAAATTGTAAAATATAGATGAAAATAGACCTTGAGTTGATTGGTCCAAAAAAAGGCAGTGTCATGAAGACTCCAAAGTTTAATCTTTGAAGAGAAAAAGAGGAATGCAAATTCTACACATCCATTCAGAAACTCATTTTCTACCGTATAATTTCCCAACTAGAGATTGTAGAAATATTGGTATTACTTATAAATCTACGAGCTGCCCTTCCATTCGAACAAATTTTCCCATATACAATCAAAATATCTAAATTTCGCTTTATCAAACGCCAACAGTGTTATCGTTGTCCTGGCATCTATATGCACATCAATTAAATAATAACATATTACACGAAAATAATAAATCCCATGATAACATTCACCTTTGTTTATCCGAATGGAAAATGTGCCGATCGCACTGAACAAACAAAATATCGACGATTGCCAATAATTCCATTTATCCTGTCCACACCTCCCATTGAGTAAATTCCGAAATCATAAAACTCGTCAGTGCCATAACATGGCCGAATGTCGGAGCCGAGGCAATAAACAGAAATTTTAATCACAACATACCCCATTAGCACGATACTAAATATACCTATGTGATATTACATCATCCTGTTTGCAATATAAACATTCCTTTATGATTTGACAAATAAATTTCGTACATTGCTTCGAAAATGATCATATTGCGCGTTTTCAATTTGATGATAATTAAACGGGCGATGCAAACAGATATAAAACATGAAACAAAATAATTGCACCCCGGATGAACGTATGCCATGTTCGGTCCGATCTGGACAAGATGTATTTATAACCGCGGATTGAGTGCCATGAATACGCCCTTTGTTATTTACACCTTTTGACAGTTGGTTCAGGTTTGCTGGTTTGCATTTCAAATCACAATCAGATTAGGTATTTTCAAACAATGTTTGCTTCTGAATGTGCGGTTCAACTGATTACCAGTTTTACTGATACTTTCTCTGACATCCACAAGGCAATGTACTCTTTATTTCGGAGTGTCCACACCTTGTAAAGTTATTATTATTTTGTTCCACTATTGACTAGTCACATTATTCCAGAATTTTAATTATATCTTTACATGAAATCTCCCATCATTTGCCTTCTACACTTATTTTGGTAACTGACAAATACTTAAGGACTTCGATCAAATAAAATGATTTAGATATTAAAATTGTTCAGCTAGTGAAAGTTTTGAATCTCCTGATGCGCATGTTCTCTTACAGAGACATCTTCTATGCTCATCTTCGCTCCATAGCTTGCTGGTTCGGATCCGGCTCGAAGGACCAAACATGTTCGATAACTAGCGTATGGACTGTATTTCTTTCTCTTTTACCGATATTCATTGACAACTAATTAGAAAATATTAGCAACGAATGAATCAGAAATTATCATTTGGTAACGAAACCTCTGGGAGTAGAAAAATTATACGCGGAACCCCTCAGGGGTCAGTATTAGGCCCAGTTTTATATCTGCTCTATATAAAAGATATGGTTAAACTCGATATATCTGGAGCATTCGCTTTATTTGCTGATGACACCACAATACTCTAGCGTGATAAAGATCCAGCCAGACAAGATATATCACTTAGATTTGGAAAAAGTAAAAAACTGAATATGTTATCATTGAATGTTCCTAAAACAAATGTGATATCATTCAAGTGGGATTTAGAGCACGTAACAGTAGGTGGTCAGATGATTGAAAGTGAGCCGATAACTGAATTTCTTGGAATACATATCGACGGTGATTTGAAATTTGAAGCGCAAATTATTGCTCTGAGAAAAAAATGTCTTCTGCATGATTCGCAATAAATATCATATCATGTGAACTGATTGAACAATGAATGCATACTACTTCCTTATAGAGAGCAACCTGCGGTATGAAGTTCAATTCTGGGGCTCTAGCAGCCAGGTTTTAAATATCGGTGTTCAGAAAAGAAAAGAGCTTTGAGAATAATTTTTTAAATGAAGATGCGAGACTCGTGTAGGCCACTTTTCTGCAATTACAGATTACTCGCATTATTTGAAATTTTCATTTTAGAGACTGTCTGCTCGCTTCACAAATTTAAAGCAAACTTTTTGAATTTTGAACCAAACCGAAAGGCATACTCGTAGTGATTGAAAACTTGCTCTTCCACTGCCCATATCATCTTTGACCAGACATTCTGTAATCTACAACAAAGAGTTTTTACAGTTTGAGAGAGTATTTTGCACATAATTTCTAGTATTTTTATATTCATAGTACGTTTAGAATACATTTATTGCTTCAAAAAACATAGAGCCGTTATTTCCTTAACAATTTTTTCTCGATGCTTCGTGCAAAAGTACAACCGTACGCTGTTCATCTTAAGTTTTATGAAAAGGAAAAAAAAATAGAAGGAAGAGGTTTTTTTATCAAATAAATGAGTCCTGAGTTCATCTAGTTCTACTACACTATCAATGTGCGCTAGAAACGCAATTTTCAACACGGTGTTTTGTAGTTACTGCATGAGTGATGTGTGATATTATGGCTGAATGCTTCTTAATATCGTAGATCCCGATGCATAGCCACTGGAGCTACGGTACATTTATCCGTGAGTTGACGTACATTCTGAAGTACCGTTGGTGATTTTCATATATTTATCAGACTTTCCTTTTGACGATATGAATTCTATCCCAGAATATTGCAACGAGTTGAAGCCGGACCTGTCTGCCACTGGCTATAGTGCCGCTTGAGGAAATATGTTACGTCATCACAAGGGAGTTTCTAGAATATTCGAGATTGGCCCCTTCTAGAGATGACTCGCGGAATAAAAATCAACCAAGGCTGTTCTGGATGACGAATGACTCATCGGAAAGAACTTTACTGGGTAGAACATAATGATATTTCGCCAAAAATAGTGCGGTAATTCAGGGAAGTGATTTCCATTGGAATCATAAATGATATTTTGATACACTTTGGGCAAGGTTCTTGGCAACATAGCAATAACCAACAACCCAATAGCCTAAAGTCTGTATTTCATATGCCGAACTTTCTTCGTTTTGAATCTTACAAGTATTTTCAGAGCTACTGAAAATTCACAATCACAAATTTTCAGAATAATCTGTTACTAATCACCATGAGGTTATAATTCTCTATGGGGGGAGGGAAATTATTTTATTCTTTTTAAGACGCTTAAGAACGTAGTATATTAAAAGAAAATTTATTTAAATAATTTCTGAATTTATTTTTGTAGTACCAATGCAAGAACATTTTGTAATTGTGAATGAAAATTATGAGAAATTTAGCACATAATCATTGACATGAATTGATAAAGACTATCCAAAAAACGGTAAAACTGTTCACATCATTGAATAATTACTTCTGCTGAAAACCTCCCATTGAAATGTTAATATTTTTCCGTTTTCACGTAAGAAGAAAAATCTTGTTTGTTCACAGAACATTCTTTCTTGCTTCTCCAAGCATAATAAAATAACCATGTGGCAATGGAGAAAAAATTTCTCCTACGTCATCGTGAAACACATCGAATTGCCTTTTATGGCTTCATTTGACGGAATTGTTTCCAGTATAAGAAGATAACTACATTCGGAGAAAAAACTGCTTTGGAAAATTAAAATGTCCGCTGATAAACAAATGTATTCCGTTCATGAACTGAAATTTCAAGAAAGTGGTTTACGATCGTGTTACGTCGTAAATTTTGCGATCGGGAGTTCAAGGCACTATAAGTAAATTTCCTGCGAGAATGTATGATAATGATGGATTTAACATTAAACTACAAGGTAAGTTGAATAAACCTACAGCATCACAAGTAAGTAGTAAATGATGATTTATATACAACTCAACGATTTTTCAAAACAGAACTTGTTTTCTGAGAGATTGAATTGATGATGGGAAAGGTTCAATGAATTGAGGTCGAAATGGATTCAAGACAATATGAAATGAAATTAGCATGGAGGAAATTCTTACATTACCAATCTTTCATTGATCTCCAATCGTAAGTGACGAAGATTTCGAACTATGTTACCGAATATGAAGAGTTATCGAGGCCAACAATCCCCGTGGAATACTCTAAAAATTCTGAAAGGAGTAGGTGTCGTACCGTGAGATGATTGAATTAACGAAAACAAGTAATTGAAAAGAGTTCTTTGAGAAATGCACGTACGCAATTTGAGAGATAATAGTAAATTATAACTTTCAAGTATACAGGGGGTCTCTCCGGGAACTGCATCGATCAATATAGAAAGCCATAGGTGTGCCGAATTTGAAAATTTGAGAGTTCACTATTGTTGATAAGTGCTATCCGGCTAAAATATTTTGAAGATTTTGTCACTTCCGGTTTTACCCGAAGTGGACCCAAACTTCGTTATTTTAAATAGGACATCCTGTATATTAACAAAGTTTTAGATTTTACGCATGATTCTGAACATGTTTTATGTATAATGGTCCTATACCCAAGTCTAACCGTTTTCGAAATATTTCAGTTGAAAATTGCGTTTGCAGACCGAAAAATATTTTTTTTATTTCTGGACATGATCATTTATTTTCGATTGTGTATCGATTTATTTGTAGGAGAGGAACCAGTTCGGCAGACTTTTGATATCTATTCGATTAGAGTTATACAGGGCGTTCGCCAGAAAATGATATAGATTTGGTTGAAAAAATTACAGTAAGTCCATTTTTTCAAATAAAAACCCAACAATTTTATATTCTCATTTTATTAGGCATCGAAAATGAAGCTAACTTTGAATGAGGTTATCTATGCTTACACTCAATAGTTTTCGAAATTTTGGCGAACTAACATGTCTTCAGTTCCAGAAAACCTCGTATTCTTGAGTTTACTTATTCTTAGTTGGCCATGGCGCCCGCGGTTGCGTTGGATACAATCAACTGCCACGGAAATGTCATTGTAATCAATCATGCCGGCTCGTTTGAATCATTCAAATGAAAATTACTCAAATCTATTCATTATTTTTGGCTAATGTAGGGTTACACAAACATTTTTAAACAAATTATAGAAAACTTCAAAAACGTTGGATCCGTCAAAGCAAAAATGCAGAGAAACAAACCAATTGTTGATGATGAAGGTATTGAAATTGCCATTTTGGGATATTTTGCCGCATATCCAACAATATCTTCGAGACAAGTTGCAAGAGAATCAGGATTGTCAAAAAAACTCAGTACATAGAATACTGATGCGCAAACATAAATTTCACCCATATAAAGTTCTCCATAGTTTATTAGCACCTGAATGAAACATTTTCCACGAGGAGTGGGATTTTGTGAATTCGATTTACTTGATCGAAGGGGAACGAATTATTTTTGTATAATATTTTATGGGCTGACGAAGCTAAATTTTCAAAGAATGATGTCTTCAACCGACATAATTGCCATTATTGGAGTAACTCAAATCAACATTATTCAGGGAACAGAATTTTCTAGAGTCTTGGCAGTTCAATGTTTATTGTGCGATAAAAAGTGATAGCGTCATGGCACTGCATTTTTATCAAGAAAACTTAAATGGCAATTAAAAAAAAGATGCTAATTTCGAAACAAGAATAGGATGAGATGTACTTTTTTTGCAGGTGAAGGATATTTGAAAATTTTGCACAATTTCGAAAATGAGTACTTGGACACTTTACCAATCGCTGATCATAAAAACCTATTTCATCAACATGATGGGGCACCTCCGCATTATGGTCACTTAGTCAATACTCGTTTACAATAATTGTTGTTTCATGACCAGTGGATAGCCAACAATGGACCATTTCTTTGGCAACCCCGCTCTCCAGATTTATCAGTGCTCGATTTTTTCATTTGGGGTACAATTGAAAATCAAGTCTATATAAAACTCGATTGACTACCATGGAAGATTGTATGCAACGAGTGAGGAATTCATTTGAGAATCTCAAATCCGATTCAATACGAAAAGCGACACATCAAGAATTATTAGAGAAATGTGAAAAATGTTTAGTAGTTGAATGGCGTCAATTCGATCATTTACTGACCAAATAATTTCTGTAAACCTCTCAATATCGTTAATTGTTCTCTTTTATTCGAATTGTTTTAAAATTTCTTCATCTACATTTTTGTATCGGCAGATGGAATGTTTTTGAAGATTTCTATAATTTGTTTAACAGTGTTTTGTGAGGGCTTCTGCTTCTGCGGATACCGACAAGCAAATAAATCACATATTCTTGAGATAACTCTATTACATTCGCCATAAATAATAAATAGATTAAAGTAATCTTCATTCGAATAATTCAAACGAGCCGGCATGATTGACTACTATGACATTTCCATGGCAGTTGATTGTTTCCAACGCAACCGCGGACGCCATGGCCAACTAAGAATAAGTAAACTCAAGAATACGAGGTTTTCTGGAACTGAGACATGTCAATTCGCCAATATTTCGAAAACTGTTGAGTTTATGCATAGATAACCTTATTCAAAGTTATCTCCATTTTCGATGCCGAATCGAATGAGGATATAAATTTGGGGGGCTTCCATTTGAAAAACTGGACAATAATTTTTTCAACCGGATCTATATTATTTTCTGGCGAAAGCCCTCTATAACTCTAATCGAATTGATATCAAAGTTCTGCTGATCTGGATCCTCTTCTACGAATAAATCGATACAGTATCATCATGTCCAGAAATTTAAAAAAATTATTCTCGGCCTGCAAACACAATTTTCAACTTAAAATTTGAAATATTTCGAAAACGGCTGCTCTTGGGTATAGGAAAAGATTTCAAAAGACGACAGCTTGAACGGACAACGGGTTATTTTGATTAATTAATAATAACCCCTTTTCATTAAATGAATTATTCGTCAGAAAGCACAGTGTTGTAACAAATAAAAAATTGACGAAATTAACTTCCAGCAATTTCAACTTAACCATAGATCGATAAACTAACCGCAGAATTCCAATATACCATTTTTGTGCTCAATACTGAAATGAAATCATTTCATTTGATCTGGCCTCGTAGTGGCGAAAACAGGTTACGGTAAACCATGAATCACAAGAGGTCGAAAGATCCTAGTCTGGCTGTAGGTTAGATATATCCTGCGAGAATCTGAAAGAGAAGTGGCGGTGATTCTTACTTTCTAATTCAGATCACGTTCCTTTAATGCCATCACACATCCATACTCAGCCATGCTCAACTGCTGAAATTTGTTGGACTCCATTGTTACCATATACTTTTGTTTCTTTGCACACGCCAGAGTGGATATACGCTGCGGTTTATTTACTCAACCATTCGCGTGTTATGCGTTTCTAAGATTTGATTGTGATGAAAATTTAAATGGATATAATCGGTTTTAATATCCGGACTTGAGCATTGAATTAACATATATTTAAAGGATTCCGCACAGCTTAATTGGAAAATTGGCTTCTGGTGAATTTCTCTAATATTTTATAATATACCCATTGTAGAAATTGTAATGCTGATTATTTCTTTCGTCTATTAAATATCAGTCATCAATGAATCATAATTTTGTTTCCTATTTGACAGGACCAATCAACACGCTCTAACGCTCTATTGCGATTATTAGCAGGGTATATACACAATAGTCACCGACTATATATCTGTATACGGGAAGTAAACTGTCCTAAGTCCATTTTGTTGTTTCCCTTGAAAAACCATATTAAGTAATGATAATTATTACAAAGTTCTCTTTAAAAAGGAATTGAGAATATTTATTTAATGTCTACATAGTATCTACACTTACCTCTAAATATGTAAATCGAAAAACTGCGAATAAAACTAAATTAACGTAAAAATTACTTGAAATGAACTTAGGACAGTGTGCTTCCAATATGCAGATATCAAGGAATCTGTGCATCTGACAGTACTCTAAATAAGCCGTGAAATAGAATCAATCGTGTTGAAGCTGTATAAGTCTTAGAAAATGAAACGGTTTGGAGAAACCAAAAACGAAGAGATAGATAGGGTAATCGAGGCTACAATCCCTGACAATACAGTGTCATTCATATGACTGATATAAAGAACTGTATTCAAGAAATAATCTTCATAAATAATACACGACCTTGATTAATTGTCGACTATTCTATTGCTGCTAAATTTCTCCTGTATTTATTAATTTTTACGCCACATTATTTTGGCATTAATAATCAAAGATGAAAGCCCTCGAGCTCCGCTCTCCAGTTTTCATAAGATTATTAATGACAAAATAATGTCTCGTTAAATTATTATAAAATACAGTCGAAATTTAGATGCAATAAAAATAGTTGACTATTTAACAAGATCTTGTTATATTACCCTTGATTATCAGATGTCTGCATTGCACTAACGCTCTGAATTCACGAATTCAAATTAGACATGGTGAATAAACAGAGTATGCCATTAAAAACGAAACAGCGGCTCTGTAGGTCGGCAGAAGCGAATTATATAAAAATGCTCGGACACTTCACTTTCGAGAGGGACATCGTTTGCCATGAAATTCACGCAAAAAACATTCCATCCCTTGGAGCTTTGACCGCCACTCCTCATTTGAAAGGTATTTTCCTTCTTAATATTAAAGAAGTATAAATTAATTCAATCGATTCGTTTTCGAGATTAAGAACTTGAAGTTGGGAAATCACTTTTTATTCACTCAATCAATAATTATTATTGTCAATGAACTAATGTTCAAACTGTCTACCACCCATTTCCATACAATATATAAGTTCTGTTCAAAATGAGACCTCACATTTCGTAGTATTTACGGCGTTATTCGACGGCATTCTTCAATAATTCTACTTCGTCAATCTTCTTCTGGTTCAGTTGCATGAATCTTGATTTTCAAGCGACCCCTACAGGAAAAAGTCGAGTGGAGTTGAATCTGGAGATCTGGCTGGCCTCTTTATAGAGCCTCTTCTTTCAATCCAACTTCCAGGAAACATTCTATCCAGTATCGCTAACAAGCTGTGCATAATGTGGGGGTACTTCGTCTTGTTGAGATATCAAGTGGTCTTCATGGTAACGATCGTCATTTTCAACAATGTGTACTAATTGTGAATAAACAAATTCATTCAATAATTCCGAATAAGTTCCTCCTGTCAGGTTATCGTCGTGGAAAACATGTGAATTTGCATCTGACCAATAACGACAATTATGACGATTCACAGTCGAACTCAAAAATAATGCAGACTCATCAGAAAAATTGATGTTGAAAAGGAAATTCGCATCAGCATTTATTCTCGTAGTCATAATTTCGCAAAATTTCTGTCGCCTATCAAAATCATCTTCATTCTTTTGGTGTATCAAATGTATTTTGTAGGGGTGGAATTTATGATGTTTCAGAATTCGGCGGATACTGGTTCTACTGATATTGGTAACACTAGACAATTTTCTTTTGATCGATGTTGGGTCTGCATGAACTTGTCCTAAAACTGCAACTTAAACAGATTAATTTCTCAACGGTAATTCACGTTCTGGGTATCGTTTCTTGTTGGCAACTGATTCAGTTTGACGAAACTTTTGCATTCATTCTAGAAAGTATTTTCAAGCAACGTGTTCATCTTGATGCGTTTCATTACCGAACTTGAGAACAATTTCAAACGGAAGCAAAAAGGAAATATTCATAGTACTTCAAAACCATTTGCAGCAAACAATGAAATTTCTGAGGAATCGATATGTCCTATAAATTATGAAGAGAAGTAAGGACTATATGAAATTAAGCTACTGATGCCAATAATACTGGATAATCGTAACGTATACTTTTTTTTGTTCCGCCCATATATTACAGTAAATCAACAAAATTCTTGGTATTAAAGTTGAGCAAATTCTACCATCAAATTTTTCCAACAGCATCAGAAACAGATTGTGTCCGCATCAAGGATTGTGGACAATAAAACCATTGAACTTTTTCAATTCAACAAGATTCCCGCTAGAAAACGATGTAAATTTTGTGATATAAACTCCAAGCAGAAATCTTCTTGATATGACATATGAAGGGGTGCTCCTTCATATGATACATTTTGAACGTTCTTTTTGGGAGGTTTTAGAAGCTATACTTTCGTAGAAAATACTTTAGTAGATAAGAGCAAACGAAGTAGTCCCCGAGGTTGATTTTTTCTTGTGGAATTATTTGAACATTTTTACTAAGTGAGTAAGTAAGTTACCTCATTCGTCATTCTACTGTGACTCAACTGTCTAACAAGTTCAACTAACTGTGCACATTACACTAAATATGCACAGAAATGTCTCGAAGTGAATCGCTCTTGCATAAGATTCATAACGAAAATGAAACAGTATCTGTATCTCTGACGAAATCGTATGAAAACATTCAACTGCATGTTTCTCAACATGCGAAAACAACAAGTCGAGTGTATGTAGACAATGAAATTATATGCATGAGTTCCCGATAAAAATATCTCCATCATCCAGTCATAATAATTCAAAGAGTTACAGGAAGTGCATCTCAAAAGATAGTAATGTTTTTCTTATGGATTGACTTTTCCATCCTCTCGTACATAAACATGGTGTATAAACGCTCCCCAATTTATTTATTTATACCTGTTTTGCTTGTTTTCTGTATGGTTATAAATCTCACGGCCAGGACATCTCAGTAACTAGCAGTGTCCTTGCAAGCTAAGATATATGTCTCAAAGATAGCAGGACATCTTGTATTGATTCTACTTAAAAGCTTCGTCTCCAGCGTGTTTGTTTTGCTATTTCCTCTTCGTGCTGTATAGAATTTTTTGGTGTTTAACTTCCCGAAATTCAATTTAACGTTATTGTTTCATCAAATTACCATTTAGCGAACTCAATTCAATGAAAGTTATTGAATTGAAAAATAAATTGCGGTTTTGACATATGTTTAAAAAGTTATTTGAACTTGTTTCCTGCTTTACTTTGAATTGAAAAGGTGAATTACTGTTGGAAACTTCCAACAAGTATATAGAAAAATGTGTTTTGAATGTTTCTCGCAAATCTAGTTGGTCTCACCATTGTTAGGGTTAAATCGGACGACTTAGAAGACATTTTGGGAGCTACAATACGAACAGTATGAGTATATTAGTGTTTTGGGTTTATTTTTCAGTTGATGTGGTCCAAATAGGTTTTTCTAATAAACTCCCTTTACGCCTCTAACAGCCGAATTCATTAACATATTCAACTACAAATTAATAACAACGATTAGTTACCAAAATGTTAATTCAGAAGTGACCAAAATCCATACTTCATTCAAAACCGGAATGTCGCTTGGCAAACGTTGATATTTCGAAAACAACTGAATGTAGGAATGAGGAGTATCAGTGAAAACCGTTGAGAGTTATAAGAATATTTCGAAAATGGAATAACATACGGGGTTTTCTATTTAAAAAATTATTGAAGATGGCGCTCAGCCGCCATTTTGAAATTTTTAGAAAATGTAGGTTTTTATCTCCCATTTAAGCCCTCCAAATTTCGTTGCGATTTACCAAGTGGTTCAGAAATCAGTAGAAGGGAAAAATATTTTAGACAGGTACTGTAAACATGCATAAGCATATAGAGGGCGAGTCTCTAACTTGGATTAAATTCAAGAAATCAAACTCAGTTGCTTTGTTGGACATATGCTGACACTTCGATTAGTGCTTCGAATTGCGCTCTTTTTGATGAAAGAAAATGTTATACAGCGTGTCCCAGTTTGAACTATCAACAATTTTTTTGGAATAGCATTTTCTTATGAATTTTATGAAGGATATCACGTTACACATGCGTACCAAATATGAAATTGTTATTCTTTGTTGTTTAAAAGATATTTAACAAACATCAGCTAGTTCGAAAAATGGAGGAATCTGATTAAACTCAATGAAATAGTTCAGGCAGTTTGAAATTTTTGCAAACTGGGTTCATTTGATGTTGACAATGTCAAATAATTAGCGAGGATATTACAACAGGGAATACAAATTTAATATCCGGTACGAATATGTAAGCCAAGAATAGCCATGAAAAAATTGGGTTTGCCATTTGAAAAAATAGTCGATATCGTCATATCTCAAATTTATGTCACGCTGTATAACATTTTCTTAAAAAGATCGCAGTTTAAAATACTAATCGACTTATCTAAGCATATTTCTAACAAAAAATCTCTGATTTACTGACTTAATTCCAAGTTATAGACATATACAGTACGGCTTTCAATAGTCCCCTCCTGTTAAATTTTGAACGGTTCGACGTAGAAACATAAAAAAATCGTTGTAGGGTATCACCGATACTGCTTTGTGAAATAGAACAAATTGTGATTGCTTGACAGATGACGCGGGGGACACATCAACTGAAAAATTTTAAATGGCATGGGAGGTCATGTGTCACATCGTCTAAAAGATAATTCAATTCGTGTTTCAATCATATAATTTTTTTTAGAATTTCGTTCTATTTAAATAATTTTCAGTCCCGTTATTTCACATCAACCATTCAAAAGTTGTCGTGGACAGGTAAGGTAAGGGATTCAGATCCGCCAGATCCGCATACTTATTCTGACATTTCAAATGCATATTGTGAAAAAACGTAGAAACGAAATTCTAAAAAATTTAGATGGTTGAAAAGGAAATTGAATTATCTTCTCAATGATGTGACTCATGACCTCCCATGCTATTTATTTAAAAAAAATTAGTTGATGTGCCCCCCCGCGACATTTATCGAGCAATCAGTTTTTTTACGTTTGTACGTCAAACCGTTCAAATGGGGGGACTATTAAAAGTCGCACACATATATAATAAAAAAAGTGATGGTACATAACAAGAGTTCATAATCATTACATATATAGTTACTAGATTTTGAGCTTTTCAAATAGGACTTATACTCTTGATGAAATGAAAGATATGAAAATAGACATTTTGAATAGGATGAGATGTGAAGCTCATATGAATATTGAGCGAGTATTCATACATTCTTGTTTTCAATAAAGTCAACGATTGTTTCCCTATAGGGGTTGAAAATTAACGACCTGAGGACTTTCTTGAATGAATGTGAGGCAGTATGTGTAACACTGGTATGGTATTATATAGTACTAGTCAAAAGTTCTTATCCCCTCGTTCCCTTCAAACGGTTATACTAATAATAATGAAATTTAGAAAGTGGACATCCCTTCGTACCATTCAAACGGTTATACTAATAATAATGGAATTTGGATGGAGGAAATAACTGATGCAGGGTTCTCAACGAATTTGAGAACTGTTTCTCAACTCTAAGCAAATGCGAAACTGTTTTGTTATTATTCGTTAAATTTTTCCATCAAAATCAGCCTATATCCAAAAAAAATTAATATGGCTGAACAGGTATTTTCAATGTCTTCAAAACGAGATATCAATTGCCGTAAGGTCCCATTTGAAAATATTGTACACATCATCTACGACTAATTACATCACCGTAATCGTTGAGATGCTAACATCCGTTCATTTCCCTCTACCAATTTTATTATTATAATTATAATAGTTCAAATGATAAGAGGGGTAAGGGGACTTTTGACTAGCACCGTATAGCTTAGGGGCTAGGAACGTACGTATAAAAGCGCTCATAAACTGATTTTTGCACTATAGGGATTGTGCTGATTTTTTAAACGGGTGTTTTACAAGTGACGGTAGTTGATAGTGTTCTTTATTGTGGTAATTTATAAATTGTGTTATTATAAAACGATTGACGAATATCGAAAACGTTGGTTTCAGAGCGCGAATCGTCTTTTATACCCAGTCTTCCGATGACTCTAGAATCTTCAACAAGAGAGGCCGCTTTCATGGATATCTGGCAGACTGGCATTCACAGTACAGCCTCGAATGTTATTCATTCCAGGATTCACGTCTAGAGAAAGCCAATCTCGAACCTTCTAGAAGCTGATGGGAACGTAACATATATTCACACAACTGGCGCGAAGGTTCAGCCCCAGCTCATTACAAAAGTATTTATCCAGCAGTCTTATCTAAACACATTTTTTTGGGTTTCAGTGGTCAACAAGTCATGGGAAATGTTTCTTTCTGCATAACCTATATAATATCGAAACTAATGAAGATAAAATCTCGATTTTAATTTTTTTCGGCAGTTCAAGTTTTTTGCCATTGGCGGACTTTGGTTCTTCAATCTAACTTGTTATGACTTACGTTTGTTTTTGTGATTTTTCGTTAGTTCATTCCAGCACGCTGTTTTCCAAACAGCAATTTTCGGTCTGAGAACTATTTTATTTCCGAATCCAATCATATCAAATTGCATCGACAAGAACACCACACCGCCGCAGAACTCGTACAAAGAGCCATTATAAAAACAGCTCACACACAGGCAGATGCATGGTCCATATCTGTGCAATTCGATTAAAGTTCCATGTGCATTTACATGCTACTCAACTGGAGAAAGTAGTTGAAATCGGTAGCCTCTCAAAATGGTTATTCGGCCATTACAACGTTCTTCTGCTATCAGGTCGTTCAATTCGCACTTAACAATCTGAAGGACCGTTACATAAACCCATTGGATAAAACTTAATAAAATCTTCTTGAGAATCACAAGTGGAGTGTTGAATGACAACTAGAAGTTTACTTTTTCTCTCTGACAAAGTTCGTACGAGTATTCATAAAAATGAGAGTTGCAATTATGTTGTTTTTCGAATATCGGATTTAAGTTGCTGATATTCTGAAAAGAGTAATTTCATATTTTTGTGTGTTCTCCCTGGATAGTTTATCGAGATGAAGACATTACTTCATGTATGAGGTACGTACATCAACTTACATGAGTAAACTGAAAGATTGATATTGAAACATGATGGGCTTGGTGGCGGTAATGGGAGAGCGTTGTTAGCTTCTATCATAAGCTCTCAGGAGCTTTAAAGAGGTTCCTCTGGAAGACATATCAGAGAGACGTGCGTATAGAAAATAACGTAAATGGGAAAAGAAATAGAATTACATTGCTGGACAAAAAAAATGTTGCGATCCTTATGTAGAGTTCATAATACATTTTTGTACGACCACATAGGAAAGTAACGTATATCGCACTGTACAGTTCCAAGCAAAGAGGATTATATCACTATTTCATTAATCCAGCCATTTTTTGTTTTTCATATGTACTATTCCTAGTGGCTTAAATTCATGGTTGAACCACAGAAATTTAATATGATAATTTGTAATCATTGTGAAGTTCTCTGAGTACATCCTGATCATGTGGTCTCAGAGACGTTGAGAAGTAGAACAACTTTTAGTTTCATTAATATTAGTTCTGTTTCTAATATTGACAAGTGTTTCTTCTTTTACTGTTATACAGTGTTTAACAACTGAACCTTTTTATTCCCCTTACTCCGAAGTCGTAGAAAAAAATTAAAGTGCTCAGACCCGTCGATTTTGACTGCGAGGGGGGCATCTTCCACCCTCTACTTCAGAATTTGAAATATTACTACAGTACTACAATACTGTGATCAAGTATTGTGGAAGTTTTAATGAAATTTCCACACCAGTAAATTTGAAACAATCAAATTGGGTGTTTTTGACAGGTCTTCATGGCAACGAATGTATTCTAGCCGAAATTTTTTCTCTTGAGTAACCAACACCTATTACTTTTTTCTGGAAGGCGAAAAAGCTGGACTTTGAATTGAATAAATTAAATATCTATGTCTAATAAAATAAGAAAGTGTTTTCTATAGGGGATTCGAAAACACTTTCTTAAAGAATAAGCCGATCGATATAAGTTCCTCTCTAATAAAATATATATATTGAGGTTGATTGGAAGAGCAAAGCTGCAGTACTTGTATTGCAGATTTGAACTTCGCCTTTTGGTAAAAATGTATCCCATTTTTTTCCACCGTATAAATAAATCTTCAACATGATTGTCTGGTCTGATTCATAACCTCGTTCTCCAGCCTTTCACGAATATTGCTGATTTTTATGATTCTAACTGCATTCTCTTCATTATTCTTGCCATGCAGGCACGTCTGTTTTCAAAGTTTCGTTATCCATAGAAAATGTACATTTTTGATCAGCTAGATGGCATTGGACTCTTGAACATAGTTCATTTTTGGTGATTGTTGAGACCTTAGGGCTTTGATCCCTGCAAGTCAACATTAGTCAGTGGCGCACCCAGAATGATATTTTGGGGGGCACACGGATCTAAAATGGTGATGTGTATTTCAGAATAGTGATAGAATGCTATAACCATACTAAACTTGGTTCTACACTGACGTTGAAGTCGCCATGGTCCCGATGTCTCCGTAAAGGGAGTCCCTGTCTGCCACACAATATGACAATTTTTCCTCCTTTTCTTGGATCTGGCGTGTTCTTACGGAATCAACTTGAGAATCGATTCATTGACTTTCCCCCGCCATTACTGCCAAAAAGATGTCAGCCTTAATACTTGCAGCACGATGGTATTGGGTTATCTGGTGTTTCTGAAAACTCTCTAAAGCTTTTTACCAGTTTCGATAAGGATCACTAACAAGATTTCCAGTGATTTGAGATGAATTATGTCCACTTTCTTTTTGGGCAAAAATAAAACAATATTTACAGTAAGCACCGTCTTCTGATTTCGAATATATCAGCCACTTATAATTTTCGAGCCAATCATATTAGAATTTCCTAGATTTATTTCCAAAAGTTGTACTTGGAAACTCAATTTTAGTTTGTGGTGCACTAACCCCTGCAGTATTTTCACTTTGTCACCATCATTCAGCTGTTTGTTTTTCTTTTTGTAGAAAGAAATATCACATTGGTCTGCAACATAGTAACAACATCCACCCCAGAGGTTGATGGCTGAGATTCACTCATAGCATCAAAATTTCCACCTTTATCTCAAGTATTCTCGTTTGCCTTTGTCTTTTTCTTTTGCAAAAAATCCAAAAGACTTTGAGACTTCCGTTTTCCATTCATTGTGATTTTTGATTAACGTTAAGAAAAAATAATTCAGTCAATGAACATAGAAAATATGACCCATTAAATAGTCTACTCACATTGTTTATGGGTTATACCTTCAAAGCACCGAGATCTTAAAAACAATGCGACACCCAACAACAATAATTCAGAAACAAAATCGGATGTGCTCAACCAACACTCATCACTGACACTAATATACTGTAGTAAAACTGCATTCAACTAATTTTTCTAATTTAATTAAAACACTACTTGAAACAATTATTCACTAAAACATTTACTTCACTATTTTATTTCTATGGTGTCAGTCTCTATCCTATATACTAGTATTTACAGTTCTCGGCTATTCGAGCCTTTCGTGCGAGTTCTAAGATGTCCCCAGAACCTTCGTTACAAGGTTCGCGATTCTTCCACGTGATTTATTTGATTGTCAGCGGAGAACTTGTTTACATTTCGAGTTAACGATGATCAGGGCCGGACTCGAGGCCGTTCTCGAAATCGTTACAATACTGTTCATTACGTAGCAGATGACGTATACCTCATTCCCTAGCGAGGTATCGCAGTCGTAAACTACACGACGGCGGAGTTAAGACAAGATTATGTACAGTACATCCCAAAAATATGTACTTAGAAGAGAAGATTTCACGGCAGACCATTTATTTTCAATTCGCTTACAAACTATGAGAGGAATAGTGGTTTGTCTGTTGGAGTTCGGGGGGGGCTTGTGCCCCCGTGCCGCTCCCCTGGGTGCGCTACTGACACTAGTCCTGTTAGCGAGAGGTTTCCTTCCAGAGCTACTTGTTTAGATGTTCATTATTTTATAACATGCATGTATGGGTACATGTTTCCTTCCTCAGCAAGTTTTGAAAAGTAATCATACCATACTCCGAAGCTTCTTGATCATGAGTTTAATCATTTTTATTCTTCTTATAAGTATATGGTGTCTTCTTTCTCAGCAGCCTTGTTGAAGATGACCAGCTTGTCCACAGGAATGGCAGTGTCTTACTTGGTTCTCTCCGAAAAGTAGATTATCACTATATGCTGTACAGTATCCGTCCTAGCAATATCATCTTAGTTGAAGTAAACTTCAATGATGCCTTCAGTGCTGTACTAAGGTGTAAAGACGTCCAAATCGAATAGTGTGCTCAATTGTTGAATATCCCAATCAATCCTTATAGAAAGGTCTGAGCTAGATGATGAGTCGCTCCACGCTAGCTCCATACTCCTACATTATAAATGAGACTGATGCACGGTCTGCACTAAGGCGTCATTCTACTTTACAGAATTAATTTGAACGTCTTAAAAATTAGTCAGTCAATGAACTAGGTGTTTGGTAATTGTTTTCAGAGCCATGTCTTCTATTCCACACTCGCAGATCGTAACATGAGCCAACACTGTAGGAGTCCATGTATATGAAAGTATGGACTGTGATTATTTAATTCTATAATTCTGTGGCGTTTATATGGAGGTTGTCGTACAAAAACATTGTTCAAATCATCACATCAACACTAACTGGTGCTCTCGGGTGCGGTAGTTCCCAGTACAGAACTATATCGATGAGTAATTTTGGATAAGCATCTGTTTTTTCATGCACGAAGAAGGTTAATTTCTATACTCGTATTGTGTAGGGTTAGGATTAATTTTCCAATCATATATTTTGTTAGCATATTGATATATTTTGTTGGCTATTGATATGTATGTTGTGGTATCTGTTCATCAATATATGAACGCACCTTGGAAATAACCACGGCTTGTGACGATGCTTCTATGCAGGAGCGCAGAGTTGATAGATTACGTTTTTGTACGTTTCGCTATTTCAAAACCCCGCCAAATATTCTTATTTACGTGAAAGTATTATCCCATAATACAGTCACTCAAACAAATATGATTCCATTTCCAACTCATCACGTGAATCACAAATGAACGTTTGAGTTTTCAATTAAACTCGGCGATGCCGTCCTCGCTAGATTTAACAAATCTTCAATTTAATATCAGTCGGAGTCGTCGTCGACATGTTTAATTTCATTTCGGTCAGTCCACCCACACCTGTTAAGTTGGTACAATTGAATCCCTTTTAACCCTCGTTAATTGTCCGGAACGGGGAGAAATCATTAACTGGAAACCGGGTCCGGACCGTGATACGGCGACCGCAAGGATGTTTCATCCAGTTCCACCTTCGTTCCTCGCTCTTTCCGCTTATAATATTGCAGTTCTCTTCGGTTTGATTATTTCGTTTCGTCGTGTACATTGTGAAAACGGGTTGTATCTCGTTAAACGAAGACAAGCGCCTTAGCATGTCAAGATGTTTCGCTTCGAAAGGGTTATATTTTACAGGGTGATATAAGGGCCTGAAATTCAAATCTGTACTGCTCTGGTAAGTTGCGACATCAATTACCCTAACGGATGCAAAATCTGACCGGCAGCAGGCGCATCAGGAAGGAAAAAGATAACTTCCACTCTGTCGATCGTGGATTTCCCAGTGAAACCCACTACTTTGTTCCTGTAAGGTTAGGTTAGGTTTATGGTTAAGGTATAGAGCCTATGGTCTGTGGCCAATTCCCTTGTGGCCTATGGTCTGCAGGATAATAGCTGCTTGATAGAGTCTGTATGTTGCACATCTTACCTCTCTCTTTCTCCAGAATCATGGGAAAAGTATTCACAGTATGGCTTCCAGTACTGCCGTTGGCGTGGAACGAATGGTTCTTGTTATTGGATTTGTCTCTGTAGACCATCAAGTGTAGCCTAGACCAGTTTTTGTTGGTCTTGATAGTGATCGTTGATCGTAAGAGAGTTACGTACGGCCAATGTACTTGTTTTGGTGGTTTGCTCCGTGTTCTGACACATATTCTGCTATATGTTCATAGGCTAGCCTATCGAATAGTCCTTTTCAGATGCTTGTTCCAATTCAGCTTTCTATCCAGGGTTACTCCCCGATAGTTCGCTTCACTTCAAAAAAGAATTGTTACACTATTAAAAGGAGGAAGTTACCTTCCTTCGTTCTCCTGGTGACCTTTGATACTATGACTGTTTTGTGGGGGTTGAAGGACATTTCCTCCTTCTCAATTCATTTATATATGCTAGTTCTACATCCTGAAGGAAGCAGAAAGGCTTCTGTTTGGATTTGTTATTTATTATGGAGGAGCAGGTCCCTGCAACCGTCCTCATCGGAAAATGCTGGGTTGTCACTCATATTTTTCTTTACTTTACTTAAATATTATTATTCTGTGTTGTCCTTTATCGCCCAACTTGAGTAATATACTCATTCATTCATTATTTTGAAAAATACTTCGTTACCAGAATGGTCCAAAGAGATGATGTTTTTTCTATTTGAAAATAGAATAGACATGACTTGAACCTTTCTCACTTCACATAAATAAACTAACCCAACAACCAAATTCACTTCAGAAAGAGAAGATGATAATCAACTACCTTTCTTTCACTGTATATCATAAAAAATCAACCTATCGAGTACATACAACTACTCATCGAAAGGAAACACGTTCCAATATATTTTTCCACTATAAATCTAATAATCATCGAACTAGCGAAAAGAACTGTGAAATGCACTAATAAATTTAACTTTGAACCAGTTCCCGGAAGAAATTTTCTGAATTCTGTTCTGGAAGAAAATGTTGAAAATTGAAACTAGTAATACACCAAATTTCCAAACAACTCAAGAAACAGAAGTAAAACGGTTTTGCGATAGGATTGATAGAAGAACAGCAATACATTGATATCAATGATAACTGATACAAAACCAAAAAACACTGATGAATCTTTCTAAATCTTTCAAAAAAATTATCCTTTTTATGAGATGTTTCGGCTGAGCTTTTTTTTCTTCCAACAGAAAGCTCTCAACAACGAAGGCAAATATAGTCTTCCCAAACATAATTCTTGTTGAAAAAGAGAATAATTATTTTTTCATTTTCAGGCTGTAAAAGTGCAATATTTAAAAGGCCAAACAATGGTAACGGTACAAGAAAATATAAACCAATTATTTGTCTCATTCAGTTGGGAAAGATTCGTTTCAAGAACTTTTTGAATAGCGTCAAAGGCATTGAGGAAATGTCTCGAGATGATTACGGCCCGTAACAATGTAAATTCAAAGGTTTTTGTCAACCTCCTTAGAGGCGCTACTGAATCAAACGCTTATGTTTTGACTCTGTCTACGATCCCCCAATGTTCAATTTCTATGTTACCACGCTCTTTAAAACTGTTTTTTTGTTTTACTGTGTTTACGGAAGACGTATTTCGATTATTTCCTTTCATTAATCGTTAAAAAATAATTAGTAATACGTATGTATCGAACGTAGTTTGTTCTCAAAAAAAAACAAAGTGTTCGCGTACACGGAAAGTTCATAAAAAACATAAAATTGCTATTCTATGCAAAAATTACTAATTTTTGCCATTTGGTATTGGAATATCAGTAATTACGATGTACAATCAAATAGGTTCAAAACTTGACACCAGATGGAGTATGTGAATTTTCAATGATTCTATTGATCCACAATAGGGTTTATTGAAGGACTATGATGTGTGGTGGACTACGTGTGATGGACTACGTGGCTGCCAACAGGCCTTCCATGCCGGCATATTAATAATAATAATAATAATCGAATTTATTGATAGGTAAGAAATAACAATAAAATACGAAGTAATGAAAAAATCATCAGTCCTATCAAATGGCGGGATTCAATTTCTGACTGGGTCACAAGTGACTCAGCCAGATCTTGCTCTTCCATCCAACCAAAAAAAAAATTTAAACACACATATATAGTGCATGTATACACAGAATAAATCACCCATTAAATTCACAATATAAATAATAATAATAATAATAATAATAATAATATTGAAAACAGAATCAAAAATATAGAAACAATCAAAGATGCAAATAATATGAATCACTTTTGCTGATCAAAACTCAAAGGGAGGCAGCCATTCTGTAGAAATGGTTAGCACCTGAGAGGAGAGTATAGAGTAGGTATTTTATTAGTTAGTAAAAGATTCCTCAAGGTGTATTTGAATTTGATGGGGTCCAAACCCTTGAGAGTATTCGGGAGCCTATTGTATATCCAGGTAATACAAATAAGAGGAGCCACGAAAGTGCGAAGTTCTATGTTGGGAAGGTGTGAGCTGATTTCTGAACCTAAGGTTCAGATTGTGTACGTCGCATGTGACAGAACGACAGATTCACAGATAATTTTTTTTGATTTCAAATTCAGAATACCTCGGTTGGAATATATTGCTTTGAGATTGGAATATCCACGCTTTAGAATCAGCGAGGTGTGGGAGGTGAATTTGAGTGAGTAATCAGTTATCAAGCCCAGGTTTTTTGTTTGATCAACACAAGGTAGGAGCGAATTTTCGAGAAATATTTGAACTTCATTCAAACAACGCTTCCTGGTGACGGTACGACCAAATAGCATTACAAAAGATTTGGCTGTATTCACTGAGAGGCAATATTTCTCCGAAAGTTCGATAAGCGAATTGAGATCTTCATTGATGAGTTGACAGGCTTCGTATAGATGTTTTTCTTGAAATTCCATATAAATTTGGGTGTCGTCAGCATAACTGTGTATATTAGTGTGGCGGAGGCAGAGAGGAAACTGGGAGGTATAAATGACAAATAATAAAGGTCCCAAAATTGGTGTACCATTCAGTATTTCTAGAAAACTTGATTTATTTCCGTTTAGGGATGTGCATTGAAGACGACCTAGCAAATAATTCCTTAGTAGAGCCACAGCTTTAATGGAGAAACCAATATATGTCAATAAATTCAATAGTAGTTCATGGCTGATTCAGTCGAATGCTTTGGAGTAATCGATATGCACTAAGACGCTCAGTTTATTATCATCTATTGAGGTGTGGATGTCATCTACAACCTTGAGAAGCGCGGTAGTGCAGCTATGGCTAGATCGAAAACCAGACTGCGTTGGTGGAAGTATCTCTTCATTATCTAGATGAGTTCTCATTTGAGAGTTAACGATTTTTTCAAATGCTTTGGATATTGCACATAGAATGCTAATAGGTCGTAAATCGTTGTGACTTTGCGGGGTAGCTATTTTTGCCAAAGGAACAACATCTGATTTTTTCCAAATAGTTGGGAATACAGAATCTTGTATGCATGTATTGAAGATATGCGTGATGCACGGGATAATGTGTGGGCAGCAGTGTAGTAACATTTTAATACTTATATTGTCGGGGCCGACGGCGCCGGCGTTAGACTTTATGGAAAGTATAGTATTGTACACTACTTCATCTGTAGTTGGATGGAAAGAGAAGCTGACATGTTCATGAAGTGTACTGTTTGAGAAGTGTGATAAAACGTTTGCGTCGGGAGTAGAACCATGTGAAGAGGAGTCACAAAAAAATCTATTGATGTCATCTACATTACTTAGCTGTTCTGGAATTGTTTTATGAGGTTTCTTGTGAATATCTAAAGAAGCTAGTTCCTTCCACATATGGTTCGTATTATTTCTGAGTCTGAATTCAACGTACGCTTTTTTCTCTAGTATTATAGTGCGATTCGTGAGATTTCTGAGTTGTTTATAGTAGTATAGTAGTTCCAGTGGTTTGTGGATCTACTTTTCCTAAATTTGCTAAGGGCTCTGTCAAGTAAGTTCATCATAGTCTTTCAAAATCAAAGAGTTCAGCAAATTCATTTTTTCATCTATGGTTTTTAGGCGATAAATAGCTTCAAATTATATACTTGATAATTCACTTGAAAAATCCACCGGATTAAAATTTTTAAAATCCCTGTATGTATACATGAAGTCTATATTTAAGTGAGTAGTCGGGCCTATTTTACACGAAACTAAAAAATGATCCGTAAAAGAACTCTAGTCAACCGTAGTACGGTCGGTGACATTTAGGGCTTCAGGGCAGATTAAAAGATCTAAAAGTTTACTGGTAGTGGCGCTGTATCGAGTAGGTTCATCGACGATTTGGACCAGTTCATGTGAGCTAAGGGTTTCATTTAGTTGGATAAGAATTTGATTGAGCGGGTCAAGGAAATCGATGTTGAGATCTCCAGCACAAATGATGTGATCATATTTTGGGGCTAGTATAGACAGGACCTCATCGAATTGCTCGATAAACTCATTAGGTGAGAGATTGGGTGGTCTATATAGGGAACCTATAACATACTCTGATTTGCTCAACGTAAAAGATATCCAAAGTTGTTCAATTGATTCTTTTATATTCAAATTTAGTTTGTGTGCTCGTAAGATGCTGCGGATATAGACTGCCACGCCTCCTCCGCGACCCTGTCCACGATCGCGACGAAATAGAGTGTAGCCCGGAAGATAAATCATATGATCGTTTATATCGGTGGTTAACCAAGTCTCCGAGATGGTGATAATATCATATTTTTCAAATACTTTGAGTTTGAATTCCGCAAAGTGACTCAATAATGACCTGCTATTTATATGGCATATTGAGAAAGACATAATGAAATGGCGTTTAATGAAATTAGTTAATGTAAGTAACGAACATGAACGAAAAAATAAAAGATACAATAATATATATTATTCTTGACTTCTTGCTACTCGTGACGGAGTAGGTCTCAATATTTTCTTTGGTGGTTGGTGGGTTGGAGGTTGTTCACTTGTTGACGCTTATTTTCTGTTTTGACCGTTGTCTTCTATGGTTTGGGTTGAAATTATTTCGGTGTTAGATTTCAATTCATCAACTGTATATCTGCTATTGTTCAGGATCAAATGGTTACGCCTTATAGTTGCTTTCAGTCAGTATTCAGATAACCTCGTAAAATTTTGTGCACTAGTTGGTTCTCAGGACTCAGATCTTCAGCAATAAAAATTTTGGTTTGCTTCAATTTATAGAGGTTTCGTTGAATTTCTTTTTTTTTTCCAATAGGATAGAAGTTCAATTTTTAGAATTTTATGATTACTTTTATCTGTGAAGAAGTAAAAATTATCTAACTGAGGGAGTGAAAGATCAATTTCCAGGATATTACTCAAGTAGTTCAAGGACTCGACTGGGTCTTCTAGCTCAAGACCAAAAACTAGGATTTTATTTCTACGGAATTTTTCATCTAGGTTATCTACTTTTTTTCTAAGATCTAAATTCTCCTTTTCAAGACTCCCTATTTTTTTGTTAGCCTCTGTCAACTCCTGTTTGATATCATTAAGAGTTTCCTGAGTCTTATCAGATTTCTTATCTAAGTTTTTCAAAATAATGAATAAATCCGCTAGTGTTGGTTCCTTAGTGGTAGTTGATATCATTGAGATATGGCCTGGGACAACGACTTCAAAATAGGTCATATATTGGTGCTAAATACCTGTTCTAATTTAATTATTGTTGGTCGGAATTCGAACTTATCCAGTTAGGTGTTATCGTTTTTCTTATTTATGTTTCTTTGTCTCACTTTTTATATTCGTACGGCTCAGATCGACTGCGTTCACAGAAATGCATGTAATAATTTCATACCTTTCTTCTTAGTCCTGATGGTCACAAACAATGTCACTGGTGGATCATATCTTGTATTTCGTCTGAGCGAAAGAGCGAGATTTTTATGATTAGGATACCACTAATAATTCTATTAAATAGAATATTACCAGACCGCTAAATGAACCGACTACTATTCACGTTCTATATTGAGTATAAAACTTATAGTCATTGTCAGACAAAATTAGAATTTTCTGCGTGATGCTTCTCCTGCTAATCGAAACAATTACAGCATAGTGTGGTCGACACTCTGATTCAAACCCAGCACTTGACAAATACCAAATTGTTGAATCTGATTGTGGTGGGAAACAGAATTGTACTTCCAACTTTTTGTTGTCTTGTAATATATTAGAGCAAACAAGACTGATACCGAATAGAATAATAAGGTTGGTTACTTGGGAGGAACGTGATGAGGCTACAAATAAGGATTATACAAGACATGTAACAATGCAAACTAGTTATACACATTTACAAATGAGTAAACTTTATTTAACCTTTCTCCTCTTCTAACGATGTTGCTTATTTTCGCGGTGCTTCTTACTCCGAAACGATGGGATCTTAGAAACGCTCGGTTCGGGGTATTTCTGATGCAAATTCCTTTGATTATCCTCCGTGATAAATTCGGATTGCTCACGGTTCAGGTCAGGACTCACTTTGTTTCTTTACCAAAGTAACCTAGTTGGTGAATAATGCCACACGAAACCAAGAAAGACATGGAAAATTGTTGATCACAAATCATGACATTTATCCTCAAAATTGAATATAATTTATGTTTGTTCTTGTTTCCAATAAGACTTCAATAGGTCCTATTAAAACGTATAAAAGTCCTTGTTACTCCTTAAATTGAAATGGCACCAAAAATAGAGCCCACGTCATTGATAAAATCCAATAGGTTCATAATATAGACCAGATAACTCATGACCCTACCCCCAGTGAAAATCTCTTAAAAAAGGGCTTGCCCTGCACTGGAAAAAAA
The DNA here is from genome assembly GCA_958502065.1 of Chrysolina americana. Taxonomy (NCBI): domain Eukaryota; kingdom Metazoa; phylum Arthropoda; class Insecta; order Coleoptera; family Chrysomelidae; genus Chrysolina; species Chrysolina americana. The sequence goes on along the minus strand of OY293417.1, from coordinate 48,715,137 downwards.
TACCAGACGTCAAATTCATACAACATATCAAGAATGAAAAGTTTGAATAAAACGGTTCAAGTAATATTGAGCAGAATAAGAAAGCTATTGAATTAATGAAACTCAATGTTTCGTTCATAAAACCTAAACATGCCCAAGTATTGTGAGTAAATTGGGGTAGATAGGCGTTGTATTCTTGGTTCATTTCAACAGGTAGTTAGGGAACTTTGGGAGGTACCATTAACATGAACAGAAATTCTGAAAATAGTGTTTCTCGATGCGATATAAATAATATTAAGTATCTATACTAATCGTTTACTCTGAGTCTATTTTGAGAAAACAGAAGATCTGGAGGTTGAAAGATAGGAGCTATCATCTGCTGAAGAATGAATATTATAGATGTATATCATGTTGTGAAGTAATTTGGAACATGCTGTATGTTGTTAGTCTGTCATAGTAATGTTGTAGAATTGTCAATTCAGTTTTTTCAAGTAAAAGTATTGCTCTGTACTTTTGTTTTATTTGATTCCCTGATTCCCTGCTTCTCACTGGACATTCTATAATCTCAACAGGTTATGGACCCAGATTAAAGTAAGAAATAAAATAATTCTGAGGAGTAAAAGGCCCTCAGTTGTGAATTTACGATCCCTAATTAGAAGACCACCACAGAACCACAATGATTATGGATGGATATTCGATAATCTCAACATATCAGGACCAGTATGGAAACCGAAACAGATCCTTGGGAACAATCTGTAATAATTGACGAAATTTAAAGATACTTCAAAGGGCATTGAATAATCCAGCTAATAGCTGTATTGGCAAGCCATATCCTGGATACTTAATATTCAACAGTTTGTTTGAAAATCACTATCTATCTTCCAGATAATAGTTTGGATCCAAAAGTGCTCACTAGACAAAACCAGCAGCAGTGTAAAAAGGGGGAAGGTTTTAATAACATTATCAACGCCAAGGTATTTTGATAAAAATTAAAAGAAAATGAATCTGCAGACATTAAAAATATAATTCTTTCTGTCTATGTGAATCTACCTTATGGACATAGGTAGGTATTTTAATATTCAAAATGAAAATTCAATCATTATTTCTTCATAATACATTATTCAATTTATCTACTCTTGCAAAAGTTCTGCACAAGTGTTCCATTAAGTGTTCTAATATATTTATTTACCATTTCAGAAGTGTGCTCTTAATCATCGGAATGACATATTTATGGTCACTGAACTTCAAGCATTTGATTATACAACATTACCCACAAAAAATACCACGTCTTTACTATTTTGTATTACCAATATTTATTTTTATCCTGAACGTTTTAATATTGCCACGTATCTTGGAAAAACTACATTTTAAACAATTTCTTTCACGAAGCTCCCTTCTCAATTTCATCAGAAGACAGAAAATAAGTACAGTAACAACTACTGTATTTTGCTAAAACTTTTCAATCCGTAATATCAAACAATTCCGTTAGGCGAATGTATCTTGCGAATAATATTTCAATGTCATCACGAGAAAATCAGAGGGAAAATTTTTGACTTAGTATCCGAAAGGTTGAACTATAGATTATAAAAAATTTGAAACAAATGGGCTTTGACTTTTTTTATTAAATGTTAACAGTTATCGAAGAACTTTTTATGTATTTTAGTTATTGAATGAATCGATTACCACCTTCAGTAATATCAACCTTTAACACAAAAAAAAAAATACTCAACAAAAATAAAATCAATCATACCGTGTGTTATCCAAACCTTGAAAAAAAAAAAAATTGAAAATATTAAATTTGATTTTAAAATTTTCACTTGTGATACCACTAGAAGCTAAAGTATTTCCGGACATTTTTTGGAGCTCATGGTACCTATATTGAACATTATCCCGAGTCGAAAACGAGGGATACTTTTCTAAAGATAATCCGGTAATTACTATAATCTGGTAAAAAATATACGGTATTAATTTAACTTGTGCGGTAATCGGTACGAAAATTCCACAACAGATTGTTTTTGAAAATTAAATGATTTTAGATTTTTTTTTTCACGAACAAATTTAGTTCTGGCACCAATAGATAGCCTATAAATTATTGATTTCTATCTATTTGTAATTGTATACATATTTTATTCTTCCATTTTATATCCATAAGACCTAATTAGATCTATTTTGCCCCATCTTCTTCTGCTGTTTCAAGGTGTTTTCGTTCACAGCAGCCCCTCAAGCCCCAATTCCTTGAAGGATTTGAGGATTTTGAGGGGGTCTATTCGTGGTATTTTCCCCACAGTCAGCTGGTGTGATCCCAGTATATTCAATCTTTTGTGATGTACAGCATAACACTCCATCAATATATGGTGTGGTGTTTCTGGATGTTCCCCACAGAATTTGCAGGTGCTGTCCTCTTCTTAGCCCAGCTTCCTTAGGTATTCTTTGAGTTTGCAGTGCCCCATAAGAAATCCCGTGATTGTCTTTAGACTAGTTTTGCCGAGGTTAATCAGTGTCTTCGATCTTGCTCGGTTGAAGTTTCCGAGGAGATCTTTGGCCTGCCTTAGCCCTGGAAGTCTATGCCAGTAAGTTGCTCTCATTGCTTCTTCAGTTTTATTGAGTTCGTCTTGGAAGTAAGATTTTCCAAGTCCGCAAAATGGTTCTGGCCCGATCAGTGGCGTTGATGCCCCTTTTCGTGCCAGGGTATCTGCTTGTTCATTGCCCTCCACTCCGACGTGCCCCGGCACCCAGAGGAGGATCACCTTGTTGTTCCTTGTTGTTCATTAAGTTTGTCAAGGCATTCCCAAACGATCTTTGAGTTGATGTTATATAAGCTCAAAGTTTTGATGGCTGCTTGACTATCGGAGAGGATTGCGATTTCCTTGTTCCGGTATTTTCTGTCGAGGTTGAATTGAATGCACCTTTCTATGACGTGAATTTTTGCTTGAAAAATACTGGGGTACTGGCCCATGGGTTCACAGTATTTGGTGCGAGGCCCAAAGACTCCTGCTCCAGTTCCGTCGGGAGTTTCGGACCCGTCTGTGTACCATGTTATGGTATTCTTTCCCAGTGCTCGAATGAATTCTATGCTGCATCCACTCTTGGTATTTAATTCCGTTCGAAAGAATTTCTCGAAACTAAATTTCCTAGTAATTTCGTCAGTTGGGAGATCGGCAAGGTGTGCACTTTGAGTCCGACTTTAGCCAACCTGAGATTTGCTCCCCAAGCAGTTCTCCTCACCATGATATGGAGAGAAGTGAGGTCCAGAACTACCTCTATTGCTGCTGTTGAAGTCGACCTCATTGCTCCTGTTATACAAAGACATGCTAGTCTTTGCACTTTCTCCATGCTTTCCTTTGTTATGGCGAGTTCGGTTCTGCCGTGGCACACTACTGCTCCGTAGGTGATCATAGGCCTCACTCTCATGGTGTACATCCATCGCAGTATTGATGGGTTACAGCCCCACGTTTTTCCTGCAATGTTCCTGCACACCATCAGTGATGATTTTGCCTTGTTAACGATTTTTTCTACGTGTCTGTTCCAGAGTAGTTTTGAGTATAGGGTAAGCCCTAGATACTTCACCTCTTGCTTCCATTCTAAGTCTGCTCCGTCGAGGCGAACAGCCCTTAGGTGCTGAAACTTTGTTCTTCTAGTGAATGGTACCACTGTGGTTTTTGATGAGTTAATTCTCAACCCCACAGAAAGGCACATCTACTAGTAGTATCTAGCTCCCTTTCTATGAGATCGCAGAGGGTTCCTTCGAATTTGCCTTTAGCCATGATGACTATATCGTCAGCATATCCAAGGCAAGTGGCTCCGTTCCCGGTTAGTGTTCCGAGTAGTTCGTCTACTACGAGACTCCACATCAGAGGTGATAGTACCCTTCCTTGTTTGCATCCCCTGTTTGTGCTAATCCGAAAGCAGATATCGCCCACTTTCGTTTCAGCAGTTCTTGTAGCCAGCATTTGGCTCATCCATCTGGATGTGGTTCTGTGCACTCCCTTGTTCATTAGGGCCCGATTTATTGCTTCGTGAGAGGTGTTCTCGAGTGCCCCCTCTATGTCTAAGATGGTAGGTAGGTATAAATAGCTTATAAATTCTTAATATCTACTTATCGTAGTTGCATGAAAAATATCAGTTTAGAACATAGCATATTATGTTCTAATATTTTATATCAATTTTGTGTACCTACACGTAGAAAATAAAAATTTCATTTGTATTTTATATAGATACATGGTTGGTTGCTTGGTTGGTTGGTTGGTTTGGAGCTGACGGGACAGATGCAGATGAGGGTGTCTGTAACACTGAACCTGCTGGGGTCTTTTGTATTATTCTGTCGTCAGTGGTTCCTAGTTAAATAGGCCTGTGTCTTTCAATAGATTTAATAGTTTATTCACTAGGTGTTTTGGATTCATGCCTTTTGCTAGGTTGGTCTCTCCGTCTGTTATGCAGCGCGTCGCATTCGAAGATGATGTGAGAGATTATTTCCTCCTCGTCACCACGAAGTCTGAACTCCACATCTCTCTGTTTATTCCCATAGTGTGCAGGTGTTTCCTAAGGTTGCAATGTCCGGTTAGTAAGCTGTTAATTGTTCGTATTTTAGATCAGTTTAGGTTGACAGTGTCAGACGTCAGTGTTTGGCTTAAGTGCCTCACCATAGCTGCACTGTGCCGATGCCCTTCGATTTGGTCCCAATATGTTTGTTTTGTTTTCTTTCACTCAAAAATTAGATTTCCGCATCGGGTTTTGCTAATTCTAAATACTGGTTATAGACCTGTGAATGGTAATTCAGATGTACGTCTTTATTCTACTCCACTATGTCCATTCACTCACACAAGTGTTACCTTGTTGTGTTTTGCCAGGTCATTGAGGCCCTAAAGGCATTTCCAAACCTTCTTTGACTTAATATGTGCTGTCAGATAGAATGTAGATGTGTTTTCTTTTATACCCACTGTCTAGATTCATCTGTATGCATATCCTTATGTCTCAATTTGGAATACTGTGGTTTTATTGCCAAATGGTAGTATACCGTTTCTTTTTGTCATCACCCCATGTATTACTGCTCCATTTCCTGCCTCTGTTTTTGAACCACCTGTGTACCATATTATGGTTCCCAGATATCCCAGATATGTTCAAGATAAAGCGTTTGCTTGATTCAGAAACATTGAATATGATAATAGGGATCTGGGTCGACGTGAAAGTACATTGAAGGGATTCATGTTGAGAAAAGGCATTTGAAGATTCTTTACCTTTCTCGTTGAGTTTCTGGGATATGCTTCAAAATGAGCGAGAATATTCATCTGCAGCTCATTTTATGCCATCACAATCATCCCCAATTTTTCTTGTATTCTCAAAAAGATTTTCTGTGAGGTTGTTGTCCATCAGAAAATAAATCGAAATATTTTCTTTTTGCTTCACATCAATTTTTTTATACTGAGTATAGCTATTAAACGTATCAATTTTTCCATTGATCGATAATCTATTTATTTTCAGAAATTGTTGAAAATTCCACAAAATTGCTATAAATGTAGATGATACTATCTACCATCAAATCAACATCTATCTATCTTGGTTGAAGACATCTCAATTCTCAATTCAATTGCTTCCATGGCACATGGTATATATTTCAACAAATTGATAAGTAATTTCCCCGTATATTGAAAAAAAAGCTTGTTTCGTGGACCACAATAAACCATTTGAGACATCCGAAAGAATTTTCTGTCAGGTCGAAAAATTAACAGGAAAAAGAGGCTGGGAATAGTTGATAACTGATACTGTCACACTGAACATATACAATGCAAAAAATTAAATTTTCTGCTTTTTTTCAGTAACTAATCGGATTAATCGAATAAAATGAAAAGCGTTATGTATCTGATTTAATAAATTTTGAAAATTATGTATCAAGATAAAAACACCTTAAAATGTATATGCTATTTTAATAATTTATTACCAAAATACTTCTTTTTGATTAATGTATTTTCAATCTATCAAATTGACTTTTAAAAACTGACTAACCATTTTTTATACCAATTATACAAAAATAGATATTTGTGGGGACTACACTATGTTCTATTGTCTCCAAAACCGAAAACGTACGACGCAAATTTCCGTAAATCATCACAATATCTTCAAAATTCCAAGGTCTGAATAATGCAAAAATTCAATCAATGTTTGAATGAGTTCGTGAGCGAGGTAGATAGAAGAACAAATTCCATGTGGTCTTATTTAGATTTGCTGGACTCTATGTAGTGTTCAGATGGAAACAACCTGAAATAATGGGAACTACATTTATTGCAAACTGTTGGTACGGAATTCGGTTAGATTCGATGGCTTGGAGTTAGAATTTTTCTTGTAACCATCTATATTTTTCCCAACCATTGCAAATCAGTATCAACAAATCTACGAATCAATTGAAATGTCCTACGATGAATCAACATGAAATGCTAATGGCGTGACTTATCCAACGAAAAAAAAGGGAAAAAATTATTAGGAACGTTAATGTATAATAATCCAAGTGATAATAAAGCTTCGAATAAATAAAGTGTAACAGGCAAGAAGGAGAAAATCATAAAAACCCTCATTAAGCGGCTGTTCCAAACCAACATTGCACTTGTCTAAGAAAACACGAGGCAAATGTAAGAATGGAAATTTGCATGATAATGTGGCTTCTCCCTAGATTTTCTCCACAATATGGCCCGGATTGTCAAACAATAGAGAGCGGCCATTTTCGCAAAAGTACTCACGAATGTGGTTCAATAACACATTGATTTCGAACATCTATTCATCATAGGAAGCGTAGAAAAATGATACCTTGTTGAACCTTGAGAGTCTCTTGTAATTTATATCCCGAGATATCTGTTTTTTATATATTTGCAACGGTCTGAGAGCTACTTTTTAGTTCATTAATTTGTTGGTCTTCTTCCAAATTGTAATGGAGGAGACCATTCGAATGCGAGTATCGAGAAGTGCTTTGTTCAGATTCAAATGTTTGTTAATGAGTTGCAAAAAATATATGACTTATCATTTTTCTGAATAATAATCCACTCAGTTCACTAGGTAATTGACAGGAGATTTCTACTTACAACAACAACATACGAATTGTTGAGTTATATAAGTAGACAAGGGAATGAAGTGTTTTATACTATCTTTCCCATAAACATTTTTACCATTGATTATAATTATATAGGGTCGAAAAATTTGTAACCCCCCGCTGTGTAACCCGAAGTTTGTTTGTGTAATGAATTTTCGAAATATTAACTACAAAATACTCAACTAACACATGAGCCTAAAAAGGTTATTGCCATTCATCGTAACCTTCCAGGCAGATCAATAATTTTTAGAGGTATATACACCTCGGCAAGGCGCGAAAAAAACACCAACCCAACAATTAGTGTATATCATCAACTAATCGGCAATATCAAGAGTGTCTTCATAATCTTCTGCTAGTTTCAAACTTGAGAAATTTTTGCTACAGCCAGCAACCAACAAGCATGAGAAGATGAACCTAAATCCAGTACGAGTACGTGCAATCGTCTCTTGCTACTCCCTTGGTCATCGACCACCAAACAAGTTTCTCGAAGACTTCTGAGGGTTGCTCGTTAGGGTGCAGCCGGTTGAAGGAAAGAACAAATTTTTTAACAAAAAAAACAACACACTGCTCATCAATCTCTCTCTGGTTTCAGGGATGCTCTAATATTTTACTAGCATGGCGAGCGTTAAGATATAGTATACTGAAGAACCAGAAAAATGTTTTATTGAAAGAAGAATGTAGTACAGTAGTAAAGTTAGTATCTTCCTTCGTTTCTTAATTTTTCAATATGAAGATCCTTGAGCACATTTCTCCATTCAAATGAGAAATAAATGTTTAGTGATTTTTCTGAAACATTGGGTTCAGAAAAAGTAAAGAAAAATCATGCGATGTTCAGAGAACATGGTGAAAATTATGGAAGAAAGGTAGAAATAAGTGATATTTTCATATATTTGTGGTTGTAAGCTTGGAGAAACAACCTATCTGGTATACAAAATTGATTCGTATTTTCTTTTCATTCAATGAACAAATGTTTAAGAAATCTGGTATCTAATGGAAAAAACTTGCGGTTCTCACTAACACCTCTGAAAATTTTAACGAAGTGTAGGCCTTTAACAATCTTTAGTTGTTTGTTTATTCGATCTAAAAGATATGTATTAGGTGTTTTAATCCTCAACAGTGGTTGACTACAGAAAAAATGTTTGAAGGTCTCAGTTTGAATACTGTTGAAATTAGACACTGGTAGTTCAGCGGGACAAGTGGATTTGTAAACCGTTAGCGCGTGAGTAATAGCCACCATTATGTGCCAGTTCAATAATATACTATAATATTCCTCAAATAAATACTTCCAAACTGAATTGGATACGTTTGTCATCATGATTTTATGATGTTATTTTTTTAATGACTTCTTCTTACAATAATTATCTCCTTGACTACTACTTAATATTTTGCATGTTCATATGTCCTGTAATTTCATTATAAAGTGTTCCTGTGCTGAAATGCTCTCCTGATAATATCCATTCATTTATACATCCGTCAAGAATTTACCAGTCAAGCCCTGTCTCCGGAGCCCCGATACATTCGGAGAGAGAGGGTAACGGCCTTCTGCATACGTCCGGCAAAGGTTTCTGTCGCATTATTCCACCAAGTACTCCAATAACCAGAACCACCATTTCAACAGAATGATTTGGGTAAAGTCTGCTATGTTCCGAGAGTAAATCTCGATTTCAATCCGTTTTTCCTCCTCTTTTCGGACGATGTTTGTTTCGTCAGGAGCCGAAAATTCTATGATGAAAATCATCCTACATTGATGGTCGAGGAGGAGTTCATCAGGCTTATTGGCCTGTATTTTCCATCTAGGGTCAGGATCCTCTATACCCACCACGCGACTACGGTAGACGAGGGTGTTGAAAACACCATCCTGTCAGGCCATTATGAATCCCTCGGTTTCCGACTTCAGCCCACTTGACCTGGGAAACGCGAAGGTCAGTTTTCTGGATAAGACAAGGTCTTCAATGTTCTTGAAGAAGACCCCATGCATTGGCATGTAGTTGTAAGAGACTCTTACTCTCCGCAGCTTTGACGTGAGCATTTTGCTGAATAGGTTCCAACTCGTTGACAGAGTTTGGGTTCGTCCGTTCACCGAGTTTTTACGTCGAGATGTCGCAGCTATTATTATTATTATTATTAAATTAGTTCATTACTTTCTCAGAGTATGTGAATATAATTCATTAGTCCTTTTTAAAAAAATTTCAAAATATGATTTGACCTTTTTATATGAAAATTTTATGATTTTTTGTCCCAAAACAAAAACATAATAATTTCCCATCAAAAACACAGAAAATAACCCAAAGACTGAAACTGTCAGGTAAGACTATAGCTACTAAATTTTAAATTTGTATGACAAATGTGAGACTATAGTAAAATGCACGCAATGGGCGCTCCATATTTGAATGTTTAGTCGTTATATCGTCAACAATTTTGTATGGTTATTCTGTCAACATTAGGTTATTGTGGTCAGGTTAGATTGGCTAATAATTTATGCATTTCCAACTCAGTTTGCATGCAGTTGCCTTGTAGGGTTTTAAACTTGCCGCCATTACATAGACCTATCACAGAGTGTTTTTTTTGTGCATTTTACTGTCGTCTCCAAATGAGGATCAACTGATATTGGAACTGATATTGGCGCAGTTTCAATGTATACGAAATTTTCTGATTTGAATTGTCTCCTAATAAAACACGCCTTCAATAAATTCATAAGTCAGTCACAAGATCGAAATCGAAAGACGATAGGTGGGTGATCAGTGACTTAATTAAACCGAATATTTTATTCAAAACTTCCCACACCTCACTGATTTTCAATTTCACTCTATCAAATTGTTCCATCATTCGATTGATTTTCATTCAAGTTATCTATATCTGAGAAAATTAAAGAAATCGAATAATTTCTTTTCAACCAACCCCTTGCCAATGTTGGAGGCATTTCTCACTACTTCACCAATATTGAACAAATCTCACGCCAATATTGCAACTATAACAAAGTAAAATGAATTGCAATGAGCGAGTCGACTGGGACTGAATATTTCAAATTACGTTGTTGCCTTAGGTTTATATTGAGTTTTATACCAAAATTATTTTGACCTAATTATGTGACAACTTGGTGCTGTGGTTAGAGCATCTCACTCATGAGCCAATGGTCTGTGGATTCATTCCTGGCTAGGACAAGCATTTTTCATTTAAGTATAGTGTTCAAAATTCTGTATATACTGACCAGAAAGAGTTGTACACCAAGTGGCGTATGCAGTTAGCAACAAAGCCTACAAGAACACTTTTGGCTGGAGGACATAGGAATGTTTGAAATGACGGAATATTACAGTGACTTTCGAACGAAGTATTCGTCCGTCATACCCCTACTCCGCGCCCGTGACGTAAAACCTCAAATTCTAACGCCGACACCATTTTCACATTTCACTAGGTTCATCCTCAATGTTCCAGAAGAAAACCTATGATATCTGGTTGTCATCAACTATGTAAATAATTGTATTCGATAATTTTATTCAGAACAAAAAAGGCGTGATTTCCAGGAAATTAGTAAAAATATAAAAAATCCATCCAACATGTTTTCCAAAATTGCCCTTTCATCTACATTGTGTATAATCCTTTTCATTTTATGTTTTTCATTACATTCGATACTGGAGGATCCTTGGGAACTTTGACAAATGTCTCTTAATTTTTTTTGATGTATAGTTTTTGTTCCATAATTGTAGTATACTTTTCATAAGCCATATTGACAAATAGCACATAATCGATCGTGATCGGCCCGAAAAAGTATAAAAATAAACTTTCCCGCTTGTTCTAATTCATTATCATGTAACGTATTGCCGGAAACTCACATAAACAGCAATAATGGAATTGACCCTTGACGTGGACAGCAGTTAAAAGAATAACGGCCATAACGAGGGTCGAAAGGTGTCTTCTCTCCAGCGTTTCCGAAAAGTATTGGAGAGACAGGTCGTCGTGCTAGTGTTTTATAGTGAAATCTGGGATTCGGGTAGTCGAGACTTTTTTGTACATTTATAGTCGGGTTGAGAAAAATGGAATTAATGGAGTGTCAGGAGTTGTGGCAGGTGCCATTATTTTCAGTTTGAAGCCAAGGACTTGCTGGAAATGCGAATTCGTAAAAATCTCTTCAGTATTAAATCAATGTGTTCGTTAAGCAAATGCATTTTGAAGTAGTTGTTTCGGTGTCCGTTATAAAAGGTGTTCTCCATTTTTATAATTTCTATTTTGATTTTCTGCCACAGTGTGTAATGTAATTATTTTGTGTATTTTCAGTAGTAATACCATGAGTTATGCCGGAGTATGGCGTTGTGGTGAAGCGTTCGTCTCCGGATATATTGTTGTTTGCATGCGTGGTTGTACATGACGACGTGGTATTATCGGGGGTAATACCACGAGTGCTCGTAATAATATCGATAGTAATTCTATAGGAAATCAACAAGATCAAATTGCTTGGTAACACCACTCGTCCTAACGGACTCCTGGTGTTACCTCAAAGCAATTTGATCGAGTTTAAGATTTCTGACAGAATTGACGATAGTATTGTGAGCACGAGTTGTATTTATTAAGATATTTTCAAGAGCCAACGAAGTTAGGAAAACATAATATATTCTTGTTCATTTTAGTTCAATGAATAAAAGCTGTCATACTGACATTTATGATGTCATCCTTACTAGCAAGATATATCCTTCATTGTTGTTTGCATGCGTGGTTGCCCATGATGACGTGGTATTACTAGCTGAAAAGGAAGGAACTGTGTACTATCAGTGAAGCACCGTTTTTATTGGTTCTCATATCACAGGAGATGCGAGTTTCATGTAGCGAGGGAAATTATCAGGGGTAATTCCACGAGTGCTATCAATACTATCGATAGTAATTCTGTCGGAAATCAACTAAATCAAATTGCTTGGTAACACCACGAGTCCGCTAGGACGAGTGGTGTTACCTCAAAGCAATTTGATCGAGTTCAAGATTTCTGACAGAATTAACGATAGTATTGTGAGCACGAGTTGTATTTATTCAGATGATTTTAAAAGGCAACGAAGTTAGGAAAACTTATATTCTTGTTCATTTTAGTTCAATGAATGAAAGCTGCCAGACTGACATTTATAATTTCATCCTTGCTAGCAAGATATATCCTTCATTGTTGTTTGCATGCGTGATTGCCCATGACGACGTGGTATTACCGGCTCAAAAGGAGGGAACTGTGTTCTATCAGAGTAAAGCACCGTTTTTATTGGTTCTCATATCGCAGGAGATGCGAGTTTCATATAGCGAATGAAATTATCGCAGAATGCCTAATACTGATGATGTCACATCTAGTGATGATATTACTAATAATGCAACGTTCTAAATGCATTTTAAATGTGACAATCTTTATGAACCTTAGTGAATTTCTTTCGATGAGCGTAAAGTTTCCATGAATATGTAGCAATTTTTTTCAAATCAAGCAATGAAAGTTCATGATACATATATCCTATATCAGAACAAACTCTCAAAATACTGGTTATCATAATTCTCAACTGCAGCAGCAGATTCTCTTCCTGATTCGTCTGGTATCCTTTTCCCTTCTCGCTGTCATTTGCTTTCACGCCACCCCACATTCATTATTCTTATAATTTGCTCCTCTGAGAAATGTACTTTAAATTATCTGTTAGTGTTTGATGTGAAAGTAGCACTTGATTAAATACTCTTTCTCTTTGTTTCAGGTGAGTCAGTTGGCTGCACTGGAGTGTTGGGTAAGATTCAATTAGCACTCGGCCTCTCAGACTCCTTTAATTTTTAGCAAATGATTCGTCACAGGAGAATTGAATCGACGTACGGCTGGAATGAAAAAGTCGCTGGCGGAAATAAATTTAGCAATCAGGGAAGATTCATTGTTCAGCACACCTCAAAATAAAAAAACTTGTGCCGATTAAAATGCATCACATAGACTTTTTTGTAAATACATTCGTAGGCAAGATAATCTTTGCAATATTTTCAAACTTATTAGGTAGAATGAGATCTACCGCCAGAGTATTGAAATAGCGTGTGGATCACGTGAAATTATTTGACATTAGTAATTTGGCCAACAGAACACTTAACTCAAAATTGAATCTGCAAAAGTTTTGAGTGCGGATTTTCCATCGATTTTTGGTTGGTTCGGTCGATATACATAATACTATTATTATTATTATTTTCAAAAGGCAGAGTCGAACATAGCCTTCATATACACTGGTTTTCTTAAATGTCCTCCCCCCTTTTATTTCTTGAATGAGTCAGCTCAAAAAATTGATGAATGCATGAATACTATATTTTGGAGTAAAATTGATGAAAATTTAAATATGGCGACTGGGCACCATATGGGAAAAAAAATATTGAAACGGGGGTCTTGTGATAGAGGTAGTGGATTTTCTTAAGAGCTATGAAGTTGAATATATCTCTCACTCACACTCATTGTTTGTCCTCTGCTACGGTATGAGTCATAGCTCTTGAGAAAATCCACTACCTCTACATCCTTTTGAAGCTCCTGAGGAATACTTCACAACCCTAGAATATAAAGTCAACATCTTCACCTACTACAAAATGGTGGAACATTTAATAATTACCTGAATTCAACATAAATATCGATATTTCAAGAAATATTTATAGGATATTTTTTGTTTGACAAAAAATGTCAGTACAACAACAAACATCATTGCTCAGTTAAAATATTCTGATTTTGTTTTCGGTTTTATAAGTAGATAGGTACCACGTAAAGTATCTCTAAAATGGTCAATTCTCGTCCATTGAAAGAAAAAATCGAAGCGATTTTTATTTAAGATACAACGAGTAACTTTCCCCCTAACTGAAAGAATTTGTAATGATCGTTTTCCAAATCTCTAGAAAATTTGTAAGATAACTTGTATTCAAATTTGGAGCAAAAGGTATACGAAACTGAACCTGCTTCAACATTGTGTTACCAAAAAGAATATTTTTTCTAATTGGTTACATGGCACGGTTACTCATGTAGCGGAGAGCTGGACCGAAGGTTGGCTTTGTTGAGCACCACCTTATTTGAAATGTACACAAAAACGAAAAGGGTATATCGGTACCTAAAAAAATACCACCCTTGACTAGGAAATGATTTTAATGATTTAGGGTATTGTTCGATGCTGTTGTTACACTGATAATGAAATTTATATGTAAGTTACATTACTGTTAGGATTTAAAATGAGAATTATATATAAGACCTTGAAGAAGCAAAAGGTATTTAAAAAAAGTAAATGTAATTAATGTAACCACGGAGTTTTCAGCTCTGCTGAAGGCTGAACTTTACATAATATTAGGTTACATCAGAGACAATGATTGCAATCAAATGTGGTAAAAGGTACCGATTATAGATCTATAATGGTTTACACCAAGTATATGTTAAATTAAGATTTTAACTAATAAATCTGAAAAAGATAAAACCATTGGGCTGCTGCAATAATATGGTTGTATCTGACCTGAACTTTCCTCGAAGGTTACTACGTACTGGGGAATGTACTGCGATCTGTCAAAACATTTCCATGGTATCCAAATTTCCTTTGGTTGTTATCAAAAACTCCTTCCTAGTGCATTATTCCTTTATATTTATAATCAAAAACTTCAGGAACTCAGGAACTTGGGCATCCTGTGGGAATTATGTAACTACTATACCAGGGTCATCAAAAGATAATTTTAGCGTTACAATTGGATATACGGCAGAGAATAATAAATAATTGTAGAAATATCGACGTTTCTGTGTGCAAAAATGTTCGACGTGAATTATTGGATAGGCAAGCAATTAATAAATGCTCCGCCATTTTGTAGTTGGTGAAGATATTGACTTTATATTCTAGGGTTGTGAAGTATTCGTCATGAGCTTCAATTTAATTTTTTTCCCAGATGGTGCCCAGTTGCCATCTTGCAATTTTCGTGTGTCAATTTTACTCGAAAATATATTATTCCTGCATCAACTTCATTATTCCAAATTTAAATTTTTTGAGTTGACCCGTTCAATATATAAAAGGGGTGCATTGAAGATAACCACTGTATATTCGAACTTTCTCTTCTGTTTTGAGAGAATTATCTCATATACTTACTTATACATTAGGATAAGTGGAACTTTTGGTTTTGGGAGGAAGGGGTCCCCTTGTCAAAAGTTCCTAATATGAGAACGATAATACACATTATTGAAATATTTGTCTTTTGATGTTCCATACAGCATAGAGGTTCTGCACGTTAACTTCTGTTTATTACTTTCCCTCTCCACTTTTTTTTCGGATGATGAGCTTCTGTCAACACTTTGTTTCGAATCACAAGTTTTCATCGTCGTGTATTTTTTTTACCCAAAATTCATTAATCTCGTTGACCATATTTTCCTTTCCATCCCCATCACATATCCATTTCATTTTGATATTTTTTCAGTATAGTTAAGTTTTGTTTCATATTCCATTTCATCGTTTATAATTTTTTTCGTTCAAGTGATTCATTCTATAATATTTTTTGTTTACTGTTAAAAATTCTGCAGGTTGTGTGATCGATTCTACAACTTTATTTTCCCCAAAAAATATTCTCTTCAATTATTTCGTTTATTAGTTGCGTACAATATCTACCAAAACAACTTGCATTTTCTTCGACTTCTTTATTTTGTTTTTGGCTCCTATTAAGTATCACAACCTAGATGAGTATTACTCGAATATTACTAACATCTTTTCATAAAGTTATCCCTAAAATCATGACATTGTTGCCATGTCGCAATTTTTCAAGGGTATAATAAGCACGTCAGTAACTTCTCAACATTAAATTAGAACAAAATTATTGTATTTTTTTATTTTCTTTTAGCTGTAATTTTGATTTGTTGTTTTTTTACTCATAAAATACGCAATTTACTATTTTAGACGGGATTTCGATTTTTCTAGGATTAGACTGGTCAATTGGAATAAATCGGAACCATCATGGCACAATTAAATGAAAAACTGAAAATTGAACTATAAAATATTTTGACGTTTGAAATGTTACCTACTCATGTGATGGAATCAGAAAACTAAACACATTTCAGAAATGTAATAATATCCAGTGTTTCATTTAAAAAATCGAAAGTTATCACTTCCGGCAAAACCAGAAAAGAAAACAAATCGTTTGTAGATCAAAAAGTGCAGCTTATTATGTATATGGGATATCCCAAATTTTAGTCAATTACCTTAAAAACTAACGGACATACGGGGGGTGAATCATGATCCTGTTACACCCGGTATAGAATGTAAAGGAGTTGAATGAAGTTCAAATATTAGTTTCATATGTTTCGTGATTCAGTGGTATACTAGTTGGAATGTGCAATTTTTTTATAAAAATATAATCACAAAAAGAGTTCTGATATAATAAGAACAGAAAAATCAAATTATGAAACAGAAAACATTTCCTATTCCATAGCCCATGTGTCAGCACGATTTCCATTGCGTTTCAAATCACCGTTCAACCCATTCCATCCGTTCGTCTTAATCTCACTCAATTAATTTTTACATTGCTTCAAAAAATTAGGGGTCTATTAGAGCTCTCTGTGATGGATACCTTAATTTAAAGCAGCTCATAAAGCCTGCCCTTCATTCGTGGGAAAGAATGACAATTTAATTTCGCACTTGAACTTTTTAAATCTCCGGTAGGAAATCTGTATAACGAGATTTTGCATATAAGAAGGAGAAATCAAGTTGAAATTTGAAAATTAGGACCCTAACGTTGATGGAAATAAGGTCGAGTAACGGACGGGCATTTGAAGATGAAATTCAAGACGAATGATCTTACGAGGATTGTTCAATATATTATATTATTCAGAATTCAGCAGTGTTTCATTGGGTTTTCTCGGAAATAGTTTTATTAATTTCACATGCAGGAGAATTCAAATTGGATAATTGTGAACCATGAGTTTCAGTTATTCTGGTAATGAAAATAAACAGAAATTTTTTTCAAATACCTCAAAACCGAAATATATTTTCACAAATTTTGGACCATTGCTCAACTTGAATTGAGCTACAAAAAGCAATTATATGGCGAAGTATTGAATTCCGCAAATACTAAATGATTTTCTAGAGTACACTGTGTATAGAGCAAGGATACAGAGTTTTTCATAATTTATAGGTTAATTTACTAACCAATTAATTATTTTGGTGATTTTTTATAAAAGTCTAACATAATTTACATACAGGATTTCACATAACTGACATACTAGGAAGGCAACATGTTCAAAGAGTAAAGAGTGAAGGAACTTGTATAGTAAGCGATAAAGATAATCAAAATTTGATTGGTTCAATATGAGATTGAAGGTGTACAAAGAGCTTACTGAAAAATGAAACTTTCCTGAAATCGCTCAAGAATGCCTACTCTCTCGGAGCAACTTCAGAACCCAAAAGACCCTAATCTAGAATTTCAGTGCGTTGCTAATCAACGAACTTTTCCGGTTCGAAAATGGTCCGGGAAAATATTTGACAACCTAGGCCTTCAAAATCGGTCCCTACCGGTTTTTTATATACATTTTAAACAGTAAATAAATACACGCAACCATCCACCTCACATTGAGAACATTTATTGAATATATTATTATACAGATGGATCTTTCGTTCATTATATCTATTTTGATATTTTTATAGTTATGTTGCAATTTTTACAATTATTAAGCATAAGCTGAACATTACCTGTAATGTCATTTTCTTTGTCAATAATTTACCTGAGTAATATTATAAAGTTGTAATTAATCAAAGTAACGTTTTGAATTTTTTTTAAATTGTATAACCTCTGAAGGAACAAGAAGGAATCATTATTCCAATGGATTCATCCGACAAAGAGCTTTCAGAAAGTATTTTGAAAACTGTCGATGAGAGAGAGAGAGAGGGAGAGGGACAGAGACGACCAAATGAAAAGAAAGATACGAGAAGCAATAAGCCAAATTTTTAAGTCTGATACACATATTACTCCGTGATTGAAAGTGTAGGCAAATTAAAACAAAACCTGAATATGAGCAAGTTTTAGTGGAGGAATAAGAAGTGGTGGTACTAAACACGAATCCGATACTTTTCGAGGTATGCCCTTTTGAATCTTGGAAATCGAGAATTTCCAAACACAAATTTTCGAGAGTTCGAAAAAAGTAACTAGAAAATTACATTATTTTTTGAACATGTGCATGGCTGTGATTTCAGACTTGCTAATGCAGGCATTTAATATAACATTTGCAACATTTCCAACAAAATACAGGCTAAAATATTTAGCAGTACTCGAAAAAAGGCTATTGAATAAATAAGGGGAAATTTATTTAAATTTGAACCTTCTGCAACATCTAATACAATGAAAATTCTATCGGTAAGACAAGGAATACTGAGATTCCCGTACGACCAACTTACATCTACAAAAAAAACTGCAAGCTCTTTTCTATCAGATAGCACAGAATCTTTCTAATTCATCTACATATCTGTTTCACAGTTATCAGCAATCATCAGTACATGTATGATCACAGCAAGCAGTAAAAATAGCACGTCTTTCCCCATTGGATGATATACCATCTTGAATTTGAACAGTTCTTTTTTGTAATATTTAGCCAATAAGGGTCCAATAGATATAATTAAATTGCCGTGAGGGATATTAGTTGTTTACTGTTGGAGACTTGTCGACGAATATAATAACTATTACACAGCACAGAAAAATTGTTTGAATTGAAATCGAATCCACCTGTATACCTTTCAGGGTTATTGCGAATTCATTAAAGTTTCCCGAGATAAAAAATCGTGAAGACAATGCCACTTCCAGGAACTTGAAGAAGGCATACTGACTATTATCAAACTCCTATATGATACGAGGAAACAATTACTCGAGAAAAATTCTGGTTGAAAAAGCAACACGCTAATAATTCAAATATTTCCTCTGGAGTAGATACTATTCGGATATTATGGTCCTGACTTGAAATTAATATATAATTGATAAAAATGTTGAAAATTGTTAAAATAATCACAAGAAACACATTTCTCACTTCAGAAGAGCAAAGAATTTGGTAACCATAAAATAATGTGGAAAACTTTCAATCAAATTTATGTTTTGTTTGAGTGGCAAGATTTATTTTATAATATCATAAAACTCTCTTTTAGAAAACTCCTACTAATAATAAGATAATTTGATGAGATCAGCACAAAAACTGACAAACTCAAACATGCATAATATCGCACTCGATTTTTATAAATGCCCTGTTTTCTACGCAGAATATACATGATGATTTCAATTAATAGAATCTATAACTTGTCGAAATTGCGAAATTTTTATTTAAATAATAGTCGTGTTATGGTCGTAGTAAACAAAAACTTTTGACAGTTATCATCAGTATTTGAATTCCTCAAAAGGTTTCACAGGTTTCAATTAACGATATCTCTGACATTTTACTGCTTTTGCTGAAGGCGATTTTAGGTGAATTTACCCATTTCTCGATGGTGAGGCATATTTTCAACAAGGTGCCCATCAAAATTATTGTAGTCACCAATGAAAACAATTTTAGTGCCTAAAAAACGTGTTGTCCAAAATTTCAACTACATCATCGTATTTAGGCTAATGATTAAGTTGTTTCATTGAAAATTAAGCTTTTAGTTAAATCTTTATTACAAATTATCAACAACACAACAACATATAATACATTAGTTACTAATTTTATTTTAAACTCTATTTATGAAAATTGACATGAATGTTTTGACAGTTTTCAAATATTTCTATCATCGGCTGATAAAATAAGAACAAACAAAGCAAAAAAGATAGATACACCTGCACCATTCTTGTCCAAAATGATAGGCATATCTGCTGAATCTTGGCCAGCAACATTCTTATTTAGTTCGATGGTCTCTTTCTTACATGAGACAGTCTTTACAGAAACGTCTCCATCTTGAAATTTTTGCGCAATAGAAATCTTCTTATACTCAAGTTATTTTCTAAATACCCTCTTGCAACATCGCTCGATTCCCAACCAACAACTTCTTCTAAATCTAATATCACCACCCTCATTAACAAGAAAAGTTGCTAATGATCTTCTAATACAATGACCGGTATACATAGTTGGAGATATGAAGCAATTTTCTCTGGAATTTTAAAAAAGAAAAGCGAAGCTGAACGATGCATTTTTCGTTTCTGTATATGATACTAAGAATCTTTTATGTGGAGTATGAGCTGGACGTAATGCTATACATTTTTTAAATAGTGTCATAGGATTAACGTCTCCGTCAGATATCACCGCAAAAAAACCCTCCTTATGGGTTTTTGAATCAGGAATTGTGATTACTAGTTTGCTCTATAGAAAGTCATTCATTTGTTCTACAAGCTCCGCCAATTGCAATTTAAAAAGCTACTTTCATCATCAAAAATATCTCTTCTGGGGCAGTACGAACAAATTCACTTGATATCATATCAAAGCGCCATACTTGTCGATGATACAAGCTCGTAACAGAATATTTAGGCCACAAATATGGTGAAGAGTTCATTTGAAAGTTTCACAAAATAAGCAACTTGAAGTTGTTCTGTATTTCGCCACTCACAAAACTGTAATCTGTTTCGTAATGGATTTTTATTTATCCGGAAAGCAATCTAATCTTACTGTAGTTAGCAGCCGCAAGTATATTTTCAGGAATATCAATATCTGCCATGATGTTCGCCACAGTTTAAAAGGTTTAATTAAGACTATATTAATATTTATGGCACGCTGAAATGACAATAACGTTGTTGATTTTATTTTCACATCATCGTTGTCAATGAAACGATAAATCTTTGAATGTGACTAGATTATTATGCAATTTGAATAAATCTCGAATGCATCAGGTGACTCGGCGCAAAGCGCCTCGTAGTCTGGCAACATCATCAATTATTATAAATCGCATATTAATCTCTTTACATTAATAGCTATTATTCACTACTTTCATAGAGGGCATTTTTGGCGAAATGATTTATTTTGATGAGTTCTACATTCTGTTGAAAAAGGTGTCTAGCTGTTGAAAACAATCATGTATATAGATAGTATTATTTCGCATATAATTTACATTTTAAGCTTGACAAAAATCTTCCGATATCTCTTCGAAAGTAGACTAAAGGCAACAAAAATACTGTATCCTCCTTGTACACGCCACAATTGAAGATTCACCCTTTACCAGTTCGGAACATAAAGCCACCCTCAAAAGTAATAAGATCATCATAGATCAGCCGGCGTTCCTCTTCTCCTCTCCCTCGTCCCAACCATCTTCCTCAGCATGTTGGACTTTGGTAACGATAATTAAAGTTAATTAAAAGAAGTAGAGGAAGTAGAGCACCATCGCCGCCCGAGAGTGGTACCGGGATGCATGGATAATCTTTCGACGAATTAATTGCCTTTGGTGTAAGTAATGCACTTTCTCGGAACTTCAGATCAACTTTGGCAGTGGCGTCAACGCAACGAACTTCAAAAAAGAGATAAAAATACTTATATAACCAAGTACGATGATGATTTTCATTAATTTTTCGTGTGTTATGGACGGCTGTAAGTCAATATATTTGTATAAGGGTGATTTGGAGTTGAAAAAATGTATATCCAAACCGGCCACAGCATGTGGCTAATATGACAGTCATGAGTTATAGGTAATTATTAGGATTTTTGGGTTCGTGGCTACCGAAACTACTGGAATGTTAATGACTTGTTCATTTGCAGAATAAGACTCGATACACTATTGAAATACTCTACGTACTTCACTGCATTCAAATGTATTCCAACTTCAATTCTAATTCCTAATTTAACGTGATTCTGTGTGAATCGCCGTCCCTATACAGTTACTTAGAGACATGAAAACTCCTATGCCATCTAGGATGGCTAGAAACGTGTATTTCCTAATTTATGGGCTAGCCTGGAAGTGTCGTCTGACGATCCTCATTACATCCAATTCCTAAGACTGCATTGGCTTCTACAAACCACGTCGTTGATCCTTTTGTTCACCTCGAGTGGTCCCTCCTAAGACAGCGTTAGGTTTGGAGAAGCATCTTTCTTCCTATGAGGATCGAACCGTGTAACCTTTCGTCGCCTCTTTGAATCCTCATGAATAAGCTCTCAAATCATAACACTTTATCTGCATATTGCTTGCTGATCCAAACACATTTAACCCTGCAAATTTGCTCAAAATCCCTGCATACTCTCGGCTACGCTTGAAATGGAGGTGGCCATGATGAAATACAGGCGAGCGTTGAGATGACTAAGAAAGCCATTTCAGATGTTACCTTTCAAAAAACGAATGCCTTTTCTACAGACGTTACTGGCTTCTCCGCCTTGGTCCTATCAAGGTACACGATTCTTCACTGCTTCGGAAAGACTGATCACGGAACCGAAACCTCACTCTCAAATTTATATTTCCAGCTGACAAAATATCCGTACATGGTTTTCAACCTATTCATCAAGCAATCAACAGAATAAATTTCTTCCACTTCACCTAGACCATAGTACTATAAACCCCGTTATCCACTCACTAGACAATTCTGTCTCAAACGTGACTCGCAAGTGATGACAAAGGTGGTGGCAACCTAACGCTGCAATCTCTGATCAAGGGGCCGCTTCTTCCACAAGTGAACCAGTTTTATATTCTATATTCTGCCAAGCAAAAAATATCTCATAATGCCGCCTTGTGTTATATCATTCATTGGATAGTGCTCCAACTCTCGACCTTGAAATGTTGAAGGTCGTTTCCAATTTCTAGAAAGGTATATATATATATATATTTCAATACATCTGTTCTCGGTGTTGGTCACCACTTCTGGTCTTCCGGGATGGTCTGTTACATAACTATAGCAGGTGCTATCAGAGCTACTTTAAGTGCAATATCCTTGTCTTCGTCAGTTGGCAGTTACCACAGCTTCTACGATATCCACGGTAACTGTCCGTCAAAGTTGGTGGTTTCACAGTATTGTTCTTAATGGCAATTCTGTTACTGTTGTCTTGGGATAATGTTATTTATATTACATTTACAGTTTTTCGCAATGTTTTACTGATTTTTGTTGGCTTCTATTGCTTCTTTCGCCACCGCCTTCACTTCCTTCATTTCACTATTGCTATTGTCCATCGTTTCCAAGAATGTGTTGATTTCACAAATCATTTCATGAAAGTGTTCGTTTAGGTCGAAATTATCCCTTCGATTTTTTGGACAATTTGACTGAGATATAAATACCCGAAATATATTTTGTAGTTCGTTCCATTAATAGATCAAGCAAAAAAGTCATTTCAGATAAACTTTTTTAATATGTAAATTGCACCTTACATTTACATAACTCAGTAGTATATTTTTTGTTGGGGCTCTCTTTCTTTTCACTTCACTAATCAATTAACATCCCCTCGTCATGATTAAGTTATTCTGAATCGTTTTCAATAAATTGGGGTGCAAAATGAAAAGGAATACACGCGACCCTATCCATAGAGTGGCAGTATTCAGTTTATGTTGGACCATAAACTACTACTAAGAAGGATGAATGTAGTTATCGAAGATTTTCTTCTGGAAGATAATCCTATACAAATATCAAATTCTACAAATGGATTATAAAATACGCTTCAAATAGTGATGAAGTTCAAAATGAATGTCTCCATGTTTAATCTGATTATAATGATCCATACTGTTAAAAATATCAAATATTTATGAAAATTACAATAAAATTTATGTACTAACAATAATTATGTCAAAAATATAATCCTTTGGGAATTTCCCAGTCGGGCCATGTCTTCGGTGCCCCAATTGACAATATTCCACAGGCTATCGGTGATCGGTTTTTTGCTGTCAGGTTGGTTATGAATTTTGGTTTTTAATATTTGAAACACTGTATTTTGATACACGGACATGTGCCATGTGTCAGCAATGACAAATGTCAAATTATTATAACCAATCCTCAGCCAATACCGTGGATCTGACACATGTCAGTGTATCGAAATATAGTGTTTCAAATATTAAGAACCAAAATTACCAACCTGACAGTCAAAAAACGATCACCGATAGCTTGTGTAATATTGTCAATTCATCCGGAGGGCGCATTGATGTGTTATTATAACACCAGTAAACACTACAACACTCCCCACGTCCGTGAAGTGAGTGATTACTGGATCCAAGAATCATGTGCCTTGTGTAGGCGAAGTGAACCAAAAATTACAACCTTCTGCATTTTTCCGACTAACATTTTTGTCGCATCACGGCAAGCTGGTATAAATTTTAGACCTCCTCTTTTTGGACGATATTCGTTCCGCCAGGAGCTGAAAACTGCATGTCGAAAATTGTCCAAGTTTATTGTTCGAGAAAGACTAAATCAGTCTTATTAGGTTGTATTTGACTGAGGCAAATAGATTTCGCACTTCTCATTCTTGACAACGGATTCAATATCACCCGGAGCATAAGGCAACACCGGTGTCTCGTCTATACCGTACTAGTACGGATGGCGCTGCGATCAACATTATTGTGGGTCGTAGTGTCATCCGTGGGGAAATATTAGTTGAACGGTTGATTATTGTTCATTTTGCAGGGACAGGACAATTTTAATGTTGTCCGACCTACCCTGTCACTGATGAGAGGCAATAAACCTTGAAACATGCATGTCTGCAGGTGGTCATTCTCAGCCAAATGAAGGAAAATCTTCTGTTTAATTACAAGACAAGCACTTGCAATTGAGTCTTCTTGGAAGAATGTTGCGCAAATATCTGTCAGATGTAGTTCAATGTCCGTCGTGGTATTAGCGAGGGAAGTAGTTGTTTTCTGACAGATGTTTGCCTTTATTTTTCCACTTGGTGGAAACGCTTAGAGAGAAGGGTACTCCGTATTCTTTCACAATCAAGATTACCGGACTTATTTCCAATGGAATTTTTTTTATGGGGTTATCTGAAACGAAAAGTGTATAAGCACAGACCATTTGCAAACAAAGAATTTCGTGAATAGCAATCGGGAGTGTTATGCTCACATAAATCTCCTATTTATTAAAAATGTCACAAAGTCTGTGAAAGGGCTAAAATTTGTATAGAACAGGAAGGATGGCATACTGATTGATAAATTCGGGTTCTTCATAAGATTATTGAGATAAATCAATGAATGTCACAATGTTTTTTTGGTAAGAATTAAGAAAAGGAGATTTACGAAATTAATTCGAAAAATTATTATTTTCTTGAAAACTACATCTAACAGTTTACATCCAACAGTCACACTGTTGGGTGTGGACTACATCAATTTTTTTTGAATTCATCTGCAGCCAACGGGATACAAATCTGGTGAATAAAAATACGAGTGTAATAAGAATGAAGAGAAATTCGTATATTCGATTACTGACAAATTACGATCCATACATTGAAATAATGAAATGAAAAAACTAGTTGAACTTTGCAACAACGAAGACAAATTTTTTGAAGTGCATTTTTTTTCTGGTAATAGACCAATATGGGTATTTTCTGAGCAAGATATCACGATAAAGTCTCGTTTTCATCCAAATTATAAAATTTGAATCATATTTCATTTGCGAAATATTCGGAAAAGAAAAATTGGAAAAAAGTCAATGTGACTGTGGAGAGTAAAACTTTGAAGGAAAGGTATAAAATTGGAAACTGAGCAACTGTTTTCTTTAGCATTTTTCTGAATTTCTGAAAAGAAACCTGATTTTTTGAGGATGATAAACTGAAGGAGGCTGTTTTTACTAATTTTTCAAACACAAACTAACTGCGAAGTTACACTTTATGTGTAACACTGTTCACACATTTTCAATTATTTGATATTCGCCATTTTGTATTATATTTATTCCAAAAGAAAAATGTTGGAATTTCACGAATATTTCAATTTGGTCAACAACAGATTGACTCATTAATTTGTTAATAAGAAGGCGTAAATGCGGGAGTTTATGTTTGTAGTTTTGAAAAGATCAATTTTTTGAGTAAAACGGATATTTTGGTGCTAGTAATTACGAAATTAGGTGAATTAGGCATATGAAAAAAGTGTCAACAAAATGAATGAGGCATGAGACCGAAATACGTGGGTTCAATATTTTTTTTTCAATTTTTACGCTAATAGTAACCGTATTGCCGTATGACTATTGACTACAGGCTCAACACTACGCCAAAACTGCACTGACTTCAAATGTCAAAACCATAACAGCTGCTAATTAAGGATTTTCTTGGATACCATTAAAATGTTTCGGTATCAAGTTTCATGAGGAATTATTTGCTTGGGTATTTTGTACAGGGTTTTATTTTGTACCGCGGGGATATTTTAAACGAGGGAGTTATTGTTACGTCGTTACGGTGGTCATTGCTAGGAGTTTTTCTCTAGGGAGTTTTTGTCCATGTGGTAATTTTCCTAGAGTCGTAAAATAACTTGATAGCTGAAATTATGTTCTTTCACATGTATTTATTACATACAGGAATTATTCTCTAAAATAGATCCTAGCAAGTAAAATCGAAAATAACTATTTCAAAATCTAAGTAAAACGGAATCAACGAGACTGTCCAATACATTAAACCTATATTTTTCAGTATATTCATATCGAAAATAAGCAGATCTGAATTGGTAAACGGAATTAAGTAAACAAGTTGGAAATATCAGGAACCCATTCAAGGTTCATCAATTTAGGCTACGTCAAAACACAAGTTCCAAATCGATAAACTCGCAAGTGATGATCATTTCAATATCAATTATGTTACCAACTAGTAACTCTCGAATCTTCCAGAATCTCTACGCCACGAACATTCTTTCACCTACTATTTATTCACAGCGGATTTCTCTCTCGATTTCCACTGCTTAATTTCTCAATAGGAGAGACCTTGTTTCCAGAGCCAACTGCATCCCAGCCCCAGAATAATATACATAGTGAGGTAATTAATGCTGCGACCTCAACGATTTGCATGCCGTCTTATTATTTATGCAAATAAATTGGCTGTCTAGAGGAGCTTGCAGCTCCCTAGCGGCTATCGCTGTTCTCTTCTTCACGCCCCGCGCCGGTAAGAGGAAATTGCTAATTTTCTGACCGAGGTACCGGCATAACTTGGCCCGACAATTACACGACCTGAATGATTAGTGAATGTATTGATAGAGATTACTTCGGAAACGATAAAAAGTATTCGGATCAACCATTTATTTATTTCAGTCCAGCTTTCAATACTGTAAGATAGTGAAGGATATAGCACAGGTGAGAAGAAATTATTTCTTCAACTTACCTGACACATTAAGTAGTAACTAGTATCATAAGAGGTTTTCCCAGAAAAAAATTTCGGAAGTCTCTTTCTTAACGGTTTCATACGTATTTTTGGACGAAGAATCCGATTTTAAACTTTATTACATCGACAAAGATAAGCCAACTTCAGTAATAGCGAAAAACCGCGGTTTTTGACAGAATTTTTGCTTATAGCTCACAAACAATGCATTTTTGATAATGACTATTGTAGCAGAGTACCCTGTATATGAGCGTGTTTTTATAGGATTCTTTCTATAATGTGTACTCGTAGAGTATTCAAGCTGAAGGCAATAAATCAGTGTATATGCTTTGTTTTATTCACATGGCACAGAAAAAACAATATAAAAAAATTAAAAACGAACGGACGAAAAGTAATAAAAATGGCTGAAAATGGTGTTCCACCTCTGAGTTTTCATGGAAATACGGAAGAAAAGTGGAATCTTTAGAAAAAAATATTTACAAATTATTTAAGAGCAATGGAGTAATCAAAGAAGGATGATTCTACAAAATCGCATTAAATGAAGAAGGTAAGTTGGACATTCTTATGAATAAATTTGAAACACACTTTTTCACAAGGAAACAGTTCGAAGGAGAAACAATCGATAATTATATGACAGACTTGAAGAATGAAGCATTGTCTTGTGAGTAAGATGACTTGATGGAGGGGAATAGTGGAAAGTATTTTTATTTGTGGATTGGTCAAGAAGTAAAGTCAACGTTTGTTAGAAGGAGACTACAAAACATTACAAGAAGATGTAAATAAAGATGATCAAAAATTCTTAACAACAATGATAAGAAATTTTGAATGAATCCACAGCTGCTCTGATTTGGATACAATCGAGACCTAATCGCCCCAAAAAAAGGTTGGATCAACAAACTGGAGAACCAAATATTGCCTAGGACTAGTAGGAACCCTCATCAATTCCTGTGGCGAAGATTGTCGAAGATGTGGTGCGAGTCTGAGATGTTTAACTGCATGTCCGGCGTTCAGAGTGTTGTGTTCTTTTTGTAACGTGCGGAAGCATTACGCCAAAAGGTGTATGAAAAAGCAAAATGTTCATTGCGTAACCCAAAGTATAATTCAGGAAGAGGTTGACAACACCCAGGTGAACGAGGAATATCATTTTGTTGGTTGTGTCCAATCAGGAGGTGAGCATGATGGGTCACAGACATAATCGTAAATGATACCAGTTCAATAAAATGCAAACTAGAGACGGTGTTATGGTTAATGTAAAACTTTGGTGAAAACTTCAGTTAAGTTGATCACAATAACTAAAGAAACAATATCAGTAATAGGAAAAATTAGGTTGAAATGCACTGATAAAAACGTGGATATATTATAATATACAAAATTAAAGTACATTAAATTTCCTACAATTTTAAACTGCCACCATACTGTAGTGCTAAGCATAAAGGTCGTATCTGCAGTTTTCATGTTTTCGAAAAAAACATGTTTTCCTACTGTTAAATTGGGGGCAACTTTTGCAGATATGAGAATTTTCATAAACTTGTAATACTATAGCTAATTTTCATTCACGACATTCAATCCTAGCAGGTTAGGAGTAAAATGGTGCAAACAACCCAAAACTGACCTAAATTTAATACCCACAAATTTGTCAGATACGCCCTTTATGCTTATAGTCTAGTCAACAAGTGCCATTTAGACCAACTTTTTTCAGCAGTCTCCGAAAATTATGATTGAGGTGTCATTCGATTCGGAATGACATCCAGATGATTTTTGAAAAAAATGAAGTTCCGCATGAAAAAATTGTAAAAGTTATTAACAATTAACTAAAAAAAAAAGATGGCTTTAGTATTTTGTAAATATCTCAAAAACTAATTAAAATTTTTTAAATCTAAAAAAAGATTCAAAAAGAGGAGGAAATTTCTTAAAAAAAAGCTCAATTCCCGGAATTGTAGCATCAATATTTATAATTTTCCCAGAGGGATGAAAATACGGCCGAAAACGGGTACTCTGGCTCGGGCAAGCCACACCCACTTTGGACACTTTAACAATAAAAATTATTTTAAAATACTAAATATGAAAATAAAAAATTGGAAAAATTCAGGCACTAACTGAATAGATTAATGAACAATAATCCGCTTGAAAAAAATTTTTATCACAATTTTTCAATTAGTTAATCAATAGTTAATTAATAATTTTTTTCTGCTTGAACATGAACATTGCAAGTGTGATAATTGTTAAACTATAAATTTAAGATTTTTTTCCTCTTTTGGAGCAATTCTTGAAAGGCTTCAGAATAGAACCCCGTTGGAAAAATTAAAAAGTTTTTATTTTTCAGTTTTTTATTAACAATTTTCGTTGTTGCAAAATTAAATACTTAAATTAATCATTGAAAAAAATTTTTTTTAAAATATTATCAATAATCCGTTTTTATGTTATCAGGAACTACATAGAAATAATTTTTTTAAATTTTTATCTCTAATTGTTTAAAAAATTGTTATAAACAAATGCGTTGTTTATAAGATAATTGAAATTTTTTTTATGGAATTTCAATCTTTGATACAAATAATGATTTTTAAAAGAAAAATTGTTCCTTAAAAAAATTTTTTTATTGCTTGAAAACGCATTTGTTAATTAACAATTATTTTCTCCCGCTTCTAATTAATATTAAGGAACCATTTTTTTTTTAAATCATTATTTGTCTTTCTTTCTGATATAAAAAAAAAATTCCATTTTATTTAATTTTTCATTGTTTATGCAATAAACAATTTGTTATAAACAAATAAATTTTACCTTATATTTTTTTTTCTATTCTAATTTCTGTCACAAAAACAGACATGATTTTTTTTCTTTTTTAAAATTTTTTTTATTATTTTTTATTTAATTTTTAAATATAAGTTCTCTCTAACTTCGTCATTCTTACCTGGTCTTCTTACTTAAAATTATTATAATTTACAAACTAATGGAGATACGATGAAAATACTTAAGACTTATTTATTCTCCATTACATAAAAAACAAATTTAGCAGAAAAGTTTAGTTGTTACTTATTTATTTATTGAATTTATAGCAATTGTTGTTGAAAAATACGAACGATGAAAACATGAGACAAGAAGAAACTGTAGACTATGATCCACCATCAAAGAAACGTTTCAAAAAATAAACAGAATGTACAATAAAATGAAAAAAAAAAAATATATTGTAAATGTTAATAACTACTTATTAATAAATTTTGTTAAATGAAAATCAATTTAAAGATCATTCTTCCTTTCAAAAACACTTAGGCTAATGAACTCTGCAAAAATTTTTTGTTTACATGGTAATATTCAGAATTTGAAGTATAATAAAGTGATATTAATATATAAAAGGTAAAAATGTTGAGTAATGAACAATAATTGATAAGATACTTGAATGAAGTAGTCATATTTTTAATAGTTGATAAGATTTTTAAGCATTAAAACAAAAAAAAAAATTTTTTCCTAAGTATTTTTCAACAACAATTGCTATAAATTCAATAAATAAATAAGTAACAACTAAACTTTTCTGCTAAATTTGTTTTTTATGTAATGGAGAATAAATAAGTCTTAAGTATTTTCATCGTATCTCCATTAGTTTGTAAATTATAATAATTTTAAGTAAGAAGACCAGGTAAGAATGACGAAGTTAGAGAGAACTTATATTTAAAAATTAAATAAAAAATAATAAAAAAAATTTTAAAAAAGAAAAAAAATCATGTCTGTTTTTGTGACAGAAATTAGAATAGAAAAAAAAATATAAGGTAAAATTTATTTGTTTATAACAAATTGTTTATTGCATAAACAATGAAAAATTAAATAAAATGGAATTTTTTTTTTATATCAGAAAGAAAGACAAATAATGATTTAAAAAAAAAATGGTTCCTTAATATTAATTAGAAGCGGGAGAAAATAATTGTTAATTAACAAATGCGTTTTCAAGCAATAAAAAAATTTTTTTAAGGAACAATTTTTCTTTTAAAAATCATTATTTGTATCAAAGATTGAAATTCCATAAAAAAATTTTCAATTATCTTATAAACAACGCATTTGTTTATAACAATTTTTTAAACAATTAGAGATAAAAATTTAAAAAAATTATTTCTATGTAGTTCCTGATAACATAAAAACGGATTATTGATAATATTTAAAAAAAAATTTTTTTCAATGATTAATTTAAGTATTTAATTTTGCAACAACGAAAATTGTTAATAAAAAACTGAAAAATAAAAACTTTTTAATTTTTCCAACGGGGTTCTATTCTGAAGCCTTTCAAGAATTGCTCCAAAAGAGGAAAAAAATCTTAAATTTATAGTTTAACAATTATCACACTTGCAATGTTCATGTTCAAGCAGAAAAAAATTATTAATTAACTATTGATTAACTAATTGAAAAATTGTGATAAAAATTTTTTTCAAGCGGATTATTGTTCATTAATCTATTCAGTTAGTGCCTGAATTTTTCCAATTTTTTATTTTCATATTTAGTATTTTAAAATAATTTTTATTGTTAAAGTGTCCAAAGTGGGTGTGGCTTGCCCGAGCCAGAGTACCCGTTTTCGGCCGTATTTTCATCCCTCTGGGAAAATTATAAATATTGATGCTACAATTCCGGGAATTGAGCTTTTTTTTAGGAAATTTCCTCCTCTTTTTGAATCTTTTTTTAGATTTAAAAAATTTTAATTAGTTTTTGAGATATTTACAAAATACTAAAGCCATCTTTTTTTATTTAGTTAATTGTTAATAACTTTTACAATTTTTTCATGCGGAACTTCATTTTTTTCAAAAATCATCTGGATGTCATTCCGAATCGAATGACACCTCAATCATAATTTTCGGAGACTGCTGAAAAAAGTTGGTCTAAATGGCACTTGTTGACTAGACTATTAGCACGACAGCATAGCGCGCTAAATATTGTCACTTTTTGTCAATTGTGAAAAATGCAAGAAACATTTCGAAAGTGCGGTGGAGCTGTGAATGCCCAAAATCGATTGTAATTTGATTTCCTGGTTTCCTTGGGTCACATTCAACGCTTTAGCAATCGTCTGTGCGTAGTCGGCGTATCAGACAGTTTGAAATGTTTAAGGCAAACATTTATTAAAAATTTTTGAAAAGATACAGATAAACAAAAATTGTGCTTTCTAAGATTAAATTTCAACACTTCACTTTTTCCTTTACCTTTCTCTTCACTCTATTCTCATTCCACCAAATCTCACTCAACTTCTTTTTTCCCTTCTCTTCTACATCATCGTCTTCCTTCTCCTGCTGGTCCAGGCTGAGGGCCCTCGGATTTAGTGGGCTGTATTTCGGATGGATGTTCAACAGCAGGTCCTACCTCTTTCTGTCTGCCACTACAGCAGACTTTGGAGTAACACATATTATGCCACCCATTGAATGTTTTTTATGCATGTGATGTTTAGTTCGCACACTGAACTCTGCGTTATCATTAACCAGCTGGGAAAGTGCTGGTTTTTTATAAGGCACAGGTGGTTGCATGATGAAGACATTTCATAGCTTGAGGCTATTTTGAGCAATATCCCAACAAACGCAGCAAATATTTTATTTACCTGTGCGAAACAAGCTTTTAATTTAGAAATTGTGCAACCACTAGATGCAGAGGAAATTCCATCTACACTGATTTCATGGCTGAAAGTTAGCAGTCGGCTGGTGCAGTGGCATCTTCCTTCTTTATTCAATGTTTTCTTTCCACGTGGCCGCATAGAGTTCTAGCTTTGTCATCGAGTTTACCGCTCTAGGAATATTGTGCTCATAAAATACGTCACGCAACATTATCGCCTATACAAACCCCCCCTTCAATGATTTTACATTGCCTGATCATTTTCGAACCATTCAACAAATCAGAACCCACTTCCCTCAAAAATGTTTTCTATGGCAAAATACGAATGAAATTCAGACATTACCAAATATCACGTTTGTTTGGATATCCACCTTCTTCTACTATTTTTGTTTTACCAGCATTCATTATATATTGGTCCCTAAAAAATGGGAGTGATTAATAACAACTTGATTTTATAATTGATGCCTGAAGTGCTTAATTTTGTATTGATCGATAAATACTTATGGTAAGCACGGCATATGCTTCTAGGACACCCGTTCGAATTATTTATTTCAAAGTCTTACAGTGTACAACAGAGAAAGAGAATTGAGATACATGTGCGAATATCAAATTAAACAATATTTAAACCAAATTGCATTCTCATTTCACCACACACATTATTTTACTCAGTCAACCAATAGTTTGATTCTACCAATATATTTTTCTGTACAAATACCTCAGGTACATAGTATAGAGCAGTTATGAAAAATGATGCTGTGTCAATAATATTTATTGTAGTTTTGTCAAAAAAAAATTATTTCGTTAATTGATCTGCCCACTTTTTAATATTTTCATATGTAATACCACTTACCCTTATGATTCATCCCTACATTATTTCAAAGGCACGAATATTTTGCCATTGCCTTCTCACAGCCGGCAAAGAACTTCTCGGAGCACAAGTATTAGATAAGAAAATTTCACAACATATACTTTATGATTCAGTAGGTATAGTTTATTTTTTCAAATTACGTTAAATTTAAATTACCAGAAGTGGCAGAATTCTTTTTGTTATACGTCTATTCAGCTTTTCTTTCAATACAATTTTCAAAATTGAAAACACTTGAGAATTTTACGAAGGCGTAAAAGGGCCACAAATTTTTATTTATTTCATAGCTTTTTCCGACTTAGATCTCGGAAGTCCGAACTAGATTTCGGAATTCTGATTAGATGTCGGAATTCTGAGACCTCGTAGAATTTATCTATCGAATTTTTTTTTTAAAGAAATAATTTTGAGAATGAGAAGTTTTAGAGTAAAACTGACATGAAAAAATTATGACACCGAATGTCTGACAATTTTGTCTAATATCAGTTTTTATTTGAAATATATCTATCCTATAAAAGAAGAGTTCGAGTGTTTTTAGACAAGATAAATCTTCAGTGGGCTGTTGGTTCCATTTCAAATACATTCAGCATTTATTAGTTTTCCGTGTTCAATGATAAAAACAACTGTATCGACTTTAAAAATCTCAGGGAAAGTTGTAACTACCACAATTTTGTTTCAATTACACCGAAATTTTAACTTCATCCAAAACTTCGTTCCTTGTGGCCCTCCTGTACTTTGTATTACTACTCCCAAATCAAAACTTAAGAGAGTAAATATTATAGCTCCACTCAAGCAGCACGCTCCTTATATTTATTGTCCACTCTTCTGGAAAACAAATCGACAAATACTGTCATACCCTCTAATGCACATTCTTTCACTCGCGTTCGTCATATCCATATAGCCGACGTCCATTAATAATACAATTGACTTTTTCCCTCACGCACATCTCCGCCGATCCACCCATTTCCATCCAGCGTTGGATTAAACCGTCGATAAGATCAGTTCTTAGACATCCGAGGAAAGGACACATGAGCGACTTCCCTAACATCCGCCGGAAGTCCATCAGAGGGACCCTGAGGGACCCACGAAGGTGATTGTCGGGTAGACCGAATGGACGTTGTTTTCCCTTATGTCTGCATGTCGACAACAATGGAGAAGTAGGTGGAGCTCGATGTAAGGAAATTATGAGAAAGGGTGATGATTTGAAGTTTATATACAGGGTTTCATGGAAAAAATTTCAAATTTGACTTATAGTCATACCTAGAATTACGGGAGTTTTAGTCGACTAATCATATTATATTGAAAATACTCTAAACGATCTGCTAATCTATCCACAGCTGGCATTTCATACATCAATAAAGTATTCTTGTTTATAACATTGCTCCCGTATTGTTTTCCTTCCCTGTTTTATATGGGTAATAAGACCCTCAAACAATAAACAACTATATTCCAAGTCAAGTCTCTTGAAGACTTCTGAGGGTTGCTTGTTATGTGCAGTCGGTTGACAGAAATAACAATGTAAACAACAATATACCAGAAATATATAACAGCCGACTCTAATTTTTTCTCACAACATGTATGCGGCAATAGAAAATTGTCTACTAACTTAAGGGCCGATCTAGCTTTTGAGCCAGAGTGAGTTCACGGGTCATGACGGAACTTAGGATTTTTACGGAAGGGGTTATATTAGCGAGGCAAAATGCATCTCAACAAGATATTTTCAGTGATTAATTGAGTGGCATGGGTATATTTCTAGGATGGAGGAGTTACAACTCTTGAAATCACTCCATTGACTGCGCCCTCGCTGGCCACAATATCACAATAAAGGATGACATGATATTTGACACGAAATGTGACATTTATTAATTTCT
The DNA here is from genome assembly GCA_958502065.1 of Chrysolina americana. NCBI lineage: Eukaryota > Metazoa > Arthropoda > Insecta > Coleoptera > Chrysomelidae > Chrysolina > Chrysolina americana. The sequence goes on along the minus strand of OY293417.1, from coordinate 48,679,606 downwards.
TCTTCTAGTTTAGTCCGTTAGAAATATATAAGCACAAGTGACATACACCGTTCGCCAGCAGCGACAGAACCCAAATCATAGTAGGAGGCAATTGATGAACCTTTGGGAAGTCATCGTATCTGGATGTCTTTCATGAAATATAGTTGCGGTACGTCGGGCACATGCATGTTCCACACCATAAATAAAAATAATTTCAACTTTTTCTGCCACTGCGTAAACCATTTTGCTAGTACTTTGTTGTAGCAGCCCAACTCGCAAAATATAACTACATTATAAAATTCAAAAATGTACAACCAAAGAGCCGATTTTTGCGGAACGATTGGAAAAAATGTTTGAAATGCACTAATAACCTCGTTGGACAATTTTCAGGGGGGACATTATAGCAATTACTTACGTTAATTATAAAAAACAAATATGGATACAAGTTTATACCATATATCTGAACATTCCTCACTAAATTAAAACTGAAATGAAATTGTATAAACGAAAATAAATAAATCTGCGAATCGTATTATTAACTGGTATATTCAAAGAGAAAAACTACCACCCTTTCTCTACTCTTTACCCGGCTTACGGGGATAGGTAGAGAGTCTACATAAAACCGTGACAAGCTGGACTGTACTGACGAGGAACATACATTTCGAAACTATTCTGCAGTTGGTTCCCGTATTGAATCAGGCGAAGTCCTGGAATATGGTTAAATACATAACATTAATATATCCAAAGTCTTCAATCCTTAGAATAGTTTTAGGAACAGGAAGCATGAAAAAACGAACACTCATTAAATATTCATCAATTCAAAACATGAAGCTGGGTGATGTTCAGAATGAGGTAAATACAAATACTTTTTTTTTGTTTTAGTGTTCCAAGTTGAACCAACTAACACTATGTGAGTTTGTAACTTAAAAAATTTGCCACTGTTGAAATTTATTCTTTTCCTTTTTGTATCCTCGAAATCTCCTACTGATTTGATGTGCATGAAAAGATCCCCACTTCCTGGAATAGATCGTTTCCAATGGATTTTTGTTAGTTTTCGAAACCCAGTGAAGTAATCACATGAAATCATGCACGTTAGTGAATATGAATAATTATCATTTTTGGAATCTGAAAACAAAATTAAAAATATATTGGACTGCAAGAAAAACTTCCCAAACCTAATGAATAAAAAATAATAATGTGAAAGTCAGTGTCTGCTAGTAATCTTTTGTGATATGAGAAAATTTTATAATTTCCATTATTTTTACAAATAAATATAACTCCTATAAAATAAAAAAGCTTGTTTTCCAATTCAGTGAAATATAAAAGGCTAAAATATCTTTTCTGTTGATGAATTAACGGCAACTCTATAATTCAATAAATCAAATCAATCAAATTACTAAATCGAAACAGATTGTTAGAGATCTAAACTGGTCTGTATATTTCTTTGTTATTTTTATTTTTTGTTCATATGCGCGCCATCTGCACTAGACGGCGCCTGCGCCACTGGACTGAGTTGAAACACATTCATTCGGAACCGACACACAATTAGGTCGCATAAAAAGTGAACACCCGCTATACCTGCATATCTATATGATTTGTTCTAGTTTCGTTTTGTGTTTGTAACACGTTTGGATTTAGTGCCTCTCCGCAACAACGTGTCGCTGTGCAGCTTCCGCTTCATCAACAGAGGCCCCTTGTCATAAGAAGGACAACTCCAGCTTGAGGTAAGCCGTTTAGTGCTGTCGTTTAGATTACTTTTCCGCTAATGCATTTTTCTCATTCAACTATTATATACAGTCCATTTTCCCAACCATTTCAAAAGCTATCGGAGCCTTAACAACATAAATACTTAAATAACTCAAATGAAATAACTTAAAAACATTTAATATATTGAATCAAACATAACAGACATCTAGGTATATGTAGGTATTGAGTATTTAGCTTAACAAAACTCGAATGAAAGTACCTGTAGACCCGATTGACAACCAACTTACCTTCGAAAAAACTCTCTCTAGTTTCTGCATTTTAATTTTCCTCAGCTCATTCATTTCACACAGCACTAAAGAAAGAACTCAATAACCGATCAAATCTATCACTATCAACAATATGTTTGAATCTTGATTAAAATCAAATGTAGGTACATAGAATAGAACGCTACAAACCAACACTCAGATCTATTACTGATTCGCGAGAAGAGAGGCGAGAGTGCGAACGTCACGTTGACCACGTGTCATTGACGCATGCATACAAACAAATCTGACAAAATAATAAACCAATTATCTTACAAGATCAAGTTATTCAAATTCTTGTTTATCACAGATGGTACACGTGGTGGACCTTATCAAATAATTGCATTTTGTATTGTAATTTTCAAGAAACACGTTCGACTTCATCAAATAATTATATTTGGTATTGTAATTTTCAAGAAGAAATGGAATCAAACCTATTATTTAAGTGAAATAAACCGATTTATTACATCCAAAACATTAATGTTCGAAAGAATTGAATAATACTCAAACCAAGTAAGTATTTATATTTCAAATAAATCGAAATACTATATCCAAACATTCCTTTTTCCCTGTGATACCTACAATAATAAAAACATCAACATACCAATAAAACGCCAATTACCAATAAAAATTAAATAGTTTGTCCGACTATTGATCTACCCTAATTTTTTTGTCGAACAATTACATTTTTCATTACAGTATATAATTTTTTGTATCCTCTTTCATTTGTCAAAACAAATGATTGTAAATATAAGGATTGCACAAAACCCTAGACTTCAGTGCGTCTGATAACCAATATCCCTCCTGAAAACTGTCCGACCAAGTTACCACCTGACTTTAAATATTTTTTCCAAACGATTCTGCAAAAATCGGCTCTCAGGTTGTAAATGCTTTAATTTTATATGGTTGACGGACGCGCTGAGCAACTCAAATTTTTTGTCCGATAGAATGTTATATGCTTTTTATAAATGAAAAAGTTAAAATAAAAACTGAAATATTGGTCATACATTTTATTATCGCTTAAAATTCATGACTATGATGGCTTGAAAGAGAAAAGGTTAAGTTTTAATCTACCTCTGTTAGATTTTCTGAACAACTTTTCTATGGATGATTATTTCAAACGTTTGCTTTTCTCTTTCGCAAACTTATCGTTGGATTTCAGAAATAAAACACAGGCGTTTAGAGAATTCAAAGGTATTTCCACACAACCTACAATGCCATTCAATATTTTTGAGGAGGTGGCAGTGGATGCAAAAGGGATGAAACGAGCTAGGTGATGTTACGTGAAAACGTGTCCTTCTCACAGTAGTTATTGTTCACATATCTCGAAGGTTTTCCGAGTAATTTTTTTTGAAACGTCTGCTAATAGAGGTTCAAGGGACATGTTCGTATTGACATGCTAAGCATTCATCACAACCCGCTTCACATGGAGATTCTAAAAAAATACCCTTCCTGAGAAAAAATCTGGATACGCTCTTGCTCGTAGTTCTCCAGTGCTCACTCTGTTCCTCTAGCCAAAGTAGTGCACCAACCACTAAAGTCAAGACATCCGCTCCCGAAGTCACCGTAACCTCATCGATGGTATCTGAGCGTCTTCGGGTTTTATAACCTCGCTTTCCTCCGTCTATTATTTCCACAATTGTCAGATATCCCGTCCATTCGTGCAGCACCTTAGTTATCTCTTGTTTTCGCTGGCGATTCCACGAAACGACCGCTCCAGGTCTGCCAGTTCCCCGAGGATCTAATAGCGGTTACGGTTATCGTACACGTTATAGTTTTCCTTCAAGGAAGGTACTCCATAAACTCGCCTTCAATTTATCCTTACCATTTTTCCACGAGTATGTCATGTGTGCAGATTAGCTTTTTCAAGGCAAACAATCAGCCGCCAAGATGTGACAGCATTGGACCATCGGAATATTGATTGTTCTTTTACTTCAGGTGGGATCTACATGCAGTTCTGGAATAAGAATTGTTTTATATACAATCTTTATTCAGTAAATAATTTTCTTAACATCAGATGCCTTGAACTTAAACGCAATGGACCTTTCCACGGACTATGAGAAAACACTGTAATTAGAAAGTATGTACGCTAATATCACTTGGGATTTTTCATTTATTTTTTCTGACCGCCAGTTTTTCTATAATTTGAGAAAAAGGGGTTTCGTGACGTCACGTTCATTAAAATTGAACTTGGCAACGTCGTATAAGTTGTACACCATGGAATCTCAAATTATCATTACATCAGATTGTGTTCTATGATAGTTGTCATTTGATACCAGATGAGTTTGTTCGTCTGTTTCACGGCGCAGATCAATATCAATTGTTTTCTCTGTTTAATTGTTTTTCTCTGTTTAACTCATTTGTTCACCTTATTTGATACAAGACAGATGCTGGTAGATCAAATACGTATGCTGGAAACTAAAAGAATATTTTATTTTCTGAAGTTATTGCGGTTTTCAAATTCAAAGTTTTGTTGTTTGTGTTAAGTAATTTCTACATTCCTTATAACCGTGGAAATGTCTAAAAAGTGCTTTGTACCCGGTTGTCTGAACACCAGTGAAAATTCAAATAAACTGTATGTGTTATGTGGTAATAACAACTTTCGTTCCATAAGAACTGTTATTATAATTTACGATGTTGCCAGCAATAGTTTTTCATTGAAAGGCAGGTTCGTTCAGAAAATTTGAATGTTACAAATAATATAAAAAATTTATTGTACATAAAATTTTATTGATGTGTTATCCAGAGACAAAGTTTCAATTATTTCTCGATGGCTTATAATCAGTCAGGCTATATTTTATGGTGGGGGATGTTTCGATGAACGTGACGTCAGAGGCACACTGTTACGGTTCAAAATCAAATTTTAATATTTATGTGCTGATGTGACTCTCTGTTACCTTGTATAGTGTGAAATATCGACCATTGCCTTGAATTATGCTTCTTGTTATTGGTATATTGGTTTATGAATTTGTTCTGAATGTTTTTCATTCTATTTACCTTTCAATATTAGCTTAACTAGATTTCGGTTCATAATCGTTTCAGTCATTTCATTCTTCCTTGTTATTGATGTGAATAATTTGGAGGATACCTGTGATCTGACGTTTAATTAATTTCAATTTAGGTCCTTTCGTTTTCTACGAGGTTAGGTGTATGTAGAGCTGTGTAGTGTAATCTGCACTTTGTCTAAAATTGTCACACTCTCGTGCAAATGAAAGCACCTTATGTTGAAGATCCCTGTCCTTGTTCTGAGGTTCACATGAATGATTTGATTTATAACTGACCTTCTGATTCTCACCAACAATAAATAATCCTAATTGTTTATTGCTTTAATTTTAATAAAATTATTCAAAAATATTTTGTCAATGATTGACATTTCGACCTATCATGAACGACTTCTAGTGGAAAGGAAGATGATTGTTGTTTTTTTATGTTGTTTCCGGGTTGGTCTTCGACGCTCTCTTCGGTGTGTGGCGTTCTTGAGGGCAGGTGTGTGACGATACTCATGTAATCAATTTTCGATAATTTATCACTTATTAGTAGATTTAATTGATTCTACTTGGTTGAATAATCTTCGTTGATTTTTGTGGACTTGAATAGTCATATTGGTGGACTCGAGTAGTCGTATTTGGATAAATAACGAAGAGTACCTGTAATGGGGATTTTAAGTTGATGTCGCCCACCGCCATTTTGAAGCCCTGATCCCAGAACACCTTTGATTTTGTTGCTGCCTTTTGAAGTGCCTCCATTTCCACCTGATAACCAGTAGTATCCCGTTACACCGATAATCAATTTCACGATCCATTTGAACTGACTCGAGACAAACGTGTTGGATCTTCAAGTTGTACCAAGATATGTGACTGACCTGGTAGTGTCAGCAGTCTAGTCTAATCCATTCACCTCAGGACGATGTTCTTGAAGAGATAAGCAGGCCCAGGCATCAGTACTCCAATATAGCCTCGGATGGGATGAAAGTGCTGGACCTTCCAGTTGTACCAAGGCCATCGGCACTCCGAGTGACCAGAGTGACTCAGCATAGACTGGTGAAACTATAACTATTCGATAGTTCAACTTTTCATAAAATCTTTTCCAAATTTAAACTCTCTCTTGGCCTGAGTTCAGTTTTAAGACATCATCTATTCACATAATATTTCATCATATTGGGTGTGATACTGGGGAAAGCATTGGGAAAGCACACGGAGAGCATATTTATATATTTTTGTTTATAATATTCCAAATATACGAAACCTTACTTGGCCTAACGTCCAAGAAGGTATTTCTTCACTTTGGTTTATTTTTATTATTCTTACGCGATACTTACTTCCTACCATCTGTGTGTAAATTTCATTTACATGATATTGATGTTGTTCCACTTTCCTGGTGGAAGATATTTCTGTAACTAATTTTAGTAGTTTACATACCTACTTCATTTTTGATTGTCTTTATTTCAATATCTGCTTTTCCATCGACTGGACTTTTATTCCCAACTAATTAGTAATTTCTAGGCTGTTACTTCCTCATTGTCAGTCCCTTTGTGATCACAACGGGAGCTTGGAAGACAACTGGACTACGCTGTACTGGGTACTCACTCTTTGGAATATAAGGTAGCTATTTATTGTGCTGTTGCTGTTCACCACATTTGCAGAAGAATAATAGAGGTTTGAAAACTAAGCGTTTGGATTTCATTTTCAATCCCAACCCCCAATACTTGAATACGTAAGCAAAGTGTGGTCATCATACCACATCCCACCAGTGCAGTTTATTGACAATATTTTAGATTCCATTTAGAAGTCTCCATCAGAGATCTGGAGCAGTCTGTGCTTGGACTGGCTTTTACAATCACTGGCGCGAGTTAGTCGGTGACTGCCATGTTGTCAAGTTCTTTCTAGTGCTTTCTATCATTGTTAATATTATTTCTTCTTTTTTTTATAAAGAAGCATAGCAACACTTTGAAATGTGATTTTTCTTAAATAAAAGAAGTAGAGTGGCACTCGTTGATACAGAGACATTTTAGACTATCAACAATCGATTGAAACGAGTTTTACAATAAATTTTTTGTAAATGTAAAGGTCCATTGTCTTACTAAATTATTTTTCACGAAACAATTTCTTAATCACTGAACGGATATTGCAACAATTGAAACGTGTCATTAGGTAGTGCCAAAATGGGATAAGTACAAGATATAACATCTATATACTTCTGGTTATTTCCGGTTATACCGGAAGTAGACCCAAACTTTGTTTTTCAAAATAGTACAGCCCTGTTTTTTTAATGTCAAAAAAGGCTCCAGTTCTCAGTTATTCCAATTTTGATGTATACTCACAGAATTTTTTTATTAGAGAACAAAATTGTCAGAACTTCATTAAATTATTGTATTCTCCTAGAAAAATCAGACAAAAATGTTTGGTACTTCTAAGTTGTCCCCCACTCTAAACGTGTCGATATCACTACCTTGGTTGGCGACAGGCAGCAATCTGATTTTTCTAGGAAAATACAAAAATTAAATGAGATTTTTAATGCCACCATCGTCCGACAAAATTAATAAGGATCTTCAGCAGTCCGACGCTCCATAGATGTCGATTTGACGACAAAGGAAAACTTACCACTTTCGAAGTTTCCTCTCTTCGACATCTTGTCAGATTTGACACACTTTAAACAGTATACAAAGTTACAACTTGCTGGTTATCATATTTTGTACGAGGGCTCGTGTACTATTAGTGAGGTTTGGGTAATTCTCCGTTATTGAGAACGCTGTCATTTTTTGAAGTTATTTTATAGTCAGTGACTCTATTTTAATATACTCTTTATGTGCATTTGATTCAACTCTTTTGTCAACTTTTGTCTCTGAAATCTGGGATAATGTTTAGCGCAAAATTTTGCAGTCTTGTAAGCAAGTACAGGCTCCCTAGTGTTTCTAACGCTTAGTTTTGAGGCCTTACTGATTACTGGTTCGAGTCAGCGCTGCGAATCGACAATTTTTTATTGTTGTTCACAGTGCATCGGGTTCGAGTTGCTCAAATTCCAATACTGGTGAGAAGTGTTTGGATTACACCGAAATGGAAGTAATGTTCTAATCATTACAATAGTATTTGGAATTGAACTATTCCTAATTTTCTATGAAATGATTGTGAAATGTAATCATGGTATCTACTCCCTTTGTCTATATTTCTGTGGCGCATGTCTTCGAATTACCTTTTCTTCACAAAATTGGCAGTTGGACCTAGTAATTGATGCTCCTCCATAGATTATAGAGTCTTCGAATATCAAATAGTTATATAAAAAATCTTTGTAAGGAATACCAAACTTCTTATGAAGAGTGCGAGTTCAAAATATTCTACCTAGGTTGTATCTCCAGGAAAGGACATTATATTACGAATAAAATTTCAAGAAGATATATTCAAACGCTGTACCTCTCTGTGGCAAGGCTATTTACTTATCTATAAATTGAATTTGGCCAGCAAATTCACCACTTGTCCCGGCCTCTGAGTTAGCGCCGGTACTGTGCCGAAACCTCATATCTCTTTTGACACCTATCTCCAACACATTTTTCAAGCTCCCTATAGGGACCTTTTTATACAGATCTTGACATCTTCTTGAACTTCGCAGGTCCTCCAGTCCCAAGAGTACACATCCTTATCAGTCAAACCAAAAGAAAATAACGACACTTCATTTATTACCATTTTCAAGATGGCCTTGCCTAAAACAAACGAAAGTAGCCGATGATTAACTATCCGGATTAAATGTTCTTTTATCTGTGATTTATTTCACTTTCTAGTAGGCCGTGGAGAGTTGTTGTTGTTGATGTAATTGGGTTGGGACGTTTTCGGTAAATTGGGGACCAATGTTTGCATTAAATTTCGTCAATGAGAGATTTGTGGGGAGATTAGAGAACGGAATTGCTGTGTAACGGACAATGAAGTTTCAGAAAACAGATGGAGAAACGAAGGAAGCTGTACGTCCAGATTGAATTAGGATTCAAGTTGAAATACTCTTAATTATTCATTAGTTTATATTGTAAATGAATAAAAGACTGGTAGTTGAATGAATAATAAGGAATATATTAATCACATTCCATCTGATGAAATCACTAAATAAATCTATTGGCCGTATCATGTTCATATATTTATTTACATGAATCTCAATGAGCTAATCTTTGCATGTGTAGTGAATTGAGATATTATATTTTTTATTTTACTAACGTCGTGAATAGATTTCCAAAAATATCTTTTGTAGATATAGTTCATTCCACTTTCGTTCCCTCAGCCAAATACCTGTCTACTTATTATTTTTCCATATTTATATTTAGACATTTATTCCCAAAAAAAAATATTTTGAGGGAAACTGGTTCGGAAATGTCACTGACTTAATCAATTTCCATTTTCTGTTCCTTTTTGCATTCCAAAAGAGATATTATTTTCATGGACGTTATTATTTAAAGTTGGAAAACTACCACTAAGGAAACATAAAAACATTCTTAAAAAAACTGACACATTAAAAACGAGTTTCAGTTGAAAAGTATCATTATACAATTCTACTAAACTATAAAAAGCTTCATCCTGCAAGAGTGCTTTTACTCTATGTCTAAATTTTCATCAGTTTAGTCCACTTTCTTTGATTTCTCTTGGTAGGTAATTGAACATCTTACAGCCTCCATAAAATTCTGAATCTTCGACTATTGTGTAAGTGATAGAATCGGGAGTTTAATGTTGCCTGCTTGACGGGTGGTGTGATTTGCAGAGGTAGTATCAATTTGGAGATACAGGGATCCATTCAATATTTTTTCTCCTGAATAATATTTTTTCAACTCGACCGCAATATTTTTGTTTCTCCTCCCACATCTACCTTGTCGGGAAGTTTCTCCTATTGCATCTTCATCATCATCCTTCATTGAATTGATTCCATTCCCATTTCCTCTACCTCATTCTTCATCTGTCATCCGATGTTTTATCAGAAACCATACTCCTCATCCTCATCCATCGCAGACCTTTCCAATAACTGTGTCTTATGTTTCGTCAGAATGTCAGCTCCTGGTCGCGACACGGAAACCGCTTTAGATATCTTCTTCATCGGAATCTACTCCTACTTCTATATCAAAGACATAGTCTTTTTAAAAGACATTCTGGGAGAGCCCAAGATACACTCAATTAAACTATGATTTTTTTCCTCTTGATTATACACTCTCGGACAAAATTATTTCATATTTTATTTCAAGATTTTTTGTCATGTTAATTTCTTTTTCCTTAACATGTTATTTATTTGTATTGATAAATGTTCAATGGCCAAAGTAATTTACGTAAATTTACATTCAAAATAGATATCTGAAAGAATGCTTGGAAATAGTCGCTTGGAATAGCTGAGTAAGTAAAATAATGGTATCAATTATAAACTTTGAATAGTGTGCCTTTGCCACTATTGATGTCTATTGTTTTGTTTATTGTTGTCAGAATGACATTTCTAATACTTCATGTCTTGATTCTGTAGTTTCATTAGTGAGATGCGATACAATGAGACGAGGAGTACAAAAGGTGGCCTGGCCAAAGACGTAAGAGATGTACAACGCCAAGAGATTACCAAGATTTGAAAATTCAATCTTTGCGAAATCACACGCTTACAGTTCCGCATCTCAGAAATAATTAACTAAGCACAAGACAAGTTAACATAAGTGTCAAAACAGTAATAAGAAGATTAAAAGAATTTGGTTTAAATCCAAAATGCCCCGCCGGAGTTTCTTAGGCCGCAGTGGTCATGATGGTAGAGCGCTAGTCTATCAATCAGAGGGACGTGGGTTCGATTCCCAGCATGGTCACTGGTCTCGTGCTAGGAATCGCACGTTAAAAGGTAAGACCTCGTTAATCCTTAGCTCGCACAAGTTTCGACTTCTGAGGGCTGTCGTTCGTAGGGGGGTGACAAAACAATTTTTTTTTTCCTGCCACGTCACAAATCTAGACGGTTACAATTTGCCATAGCCCATGTCTACTGGAATGAACATCAGTGGGGAAAAATTATTTTCACAGATGAAACAAGAATACAGTTATGGAAACCAGATGGACGTGGTCGAGTATACAAAAGATCTGGAGAACGTTTCGCAGAATGTAATCTTGTACATAACGTTAGCTTTATTGGTGGTTCCATTATATTGTGGGGTGGGCATTGGTTGGGGCAGTCGCACCGAGCTTATAGAGGTGAATTTAAGAATGAATGATGACTGGTACATACGAAACATCCATGAAGAGCATGAATTACCTTACGTCGGCTTCATTAGTTACTACAATTTCGTGCTAATTCATGGTAATCGTTAGAGCTAAGGGAGGAAATGCTAAGTACTGAACTGTTATTTTGCTGCCTCAAAGAATTTTCATTTTGCCGTCATTGTTGCTTGTTTTCATTAAATATTATTACCAAAATTAGTCTATTCCATTACTTCTTCTACAAGTGTGTTATAAAGTGTCAATATCCGGATTATTTGGCAATCAATATACGTTGAATATTACAGAATAAACCAATTAGTAATAAAAACTGCATATCGATTTAGACGAATAGAAATAAACATGAAATCAAGGCTTAAAATAAAATATGCAATATTTTTGTCTGTGAGTGTATAGTGAATGAACCGTTTGTTTGCTTAGTCCAACTGAAAATCTCTTCTCATCAAATTTGGGGCCAGTGTGGTTTTCTTTCACATTCTCATTTTTGCTTCTTCGAAAGTAGGATTATAGAATCTGCTTCAAAAACTACTTGAGTTGAAGCTCTCATAGTTTTTACGACTATATCTTCTCGTTGAATAAACCAAAATTCAAATATCATAAAAAAATATCCTTATTTCTTATGAAGTTACCCTCAATAACTTGTTCGGTGTTGTTCATCAGAAAGTCTAATTGTCTACCATCCCCTCATTTCCGTTAGAACGAAATTTAAATGGGAACAAACATCACTATCGAAAATCAAGAATCGCACACTACATGGATTTCCAAAGTGAAGATAAACATCCAATCAAATTGAAAGCATTGATGGAGGTGCGCTTTGACAATTAAATGCGGCTATATATACCGCTGATTCAATTTATGGCGAATCGGGAATTGATGCTACACCCACAAGAATAAAGTAAACATATCTATCTCGCGTCAAGAATTTCGCATCGCTCTCCCATCGATACTACACATACATCTCTTAATATATTCATAATCAACGAGATGGCACTTCGGTAAACATAATATTGACGACGCAGGAAGTGAATTTATATTGTTTTATATCCACAAACGCTTCTGGAATTAAGTGAAAGTGGAATTAACCCTTACGTTTCTATCAGGCACAGCGGTTAATCAAAGCACGCTGTGTCAACAGAGTCTTTCGGTCTCTGCGAGGCAGCAGAGACTAGGAATATTTATCGTTTTATGGCAAACATGTTTTACATTATTCGGCTTGTCGGTGACAGTGTTTGTTACAAGGGATGAACGAGTTCTAGCACTCATCATCAAAATGACTATAAAAGTAGCAAAATTTAAGAAATCGAACAACTTGTATATGGTGAGCCAGGGTTAAACCACCAAACATAGAGGATTGGTTTTTAAGGTGAAAATAACTTGGATAATGATAATTAAAAAGGAACCAAGCGCCAAATTGCAAAAACTGAGATGAGGGTTACAATCGACGGACGGTTTGACATTCATTTATTATGTTTAAAAGTAGTAAGCACCTCCTAGAATTCTAGCGACATTGATTTACTAATGATTCAAGCGACTTTGAGGGAAGACGCAGTTTCCTATTATAGAAAAATATCCAACATTACGATAACGTTCCTTGGTTCCTTTTCAATTATCATCATCCACTTATAATAACTTTTTTAGACAAACTTAAAAAAGAAATCAGTTTTTAATTATTTACGGTTGATTTTGATAAAACTTGGCATGATTATTTGAGGTAATAAAGGGTAAGGCGAAATTATTATTTCCAGTGGCGTACCAGGGAGTAATCTAATTGATATCAGAACAAATCATTGTACGCCAATGTCTTTTTTTAACAATTTTAAAACCGTTTCCCTGCATGTTACAGGAAGAAACGAATTCAATTGAAATCAGATCAAAGGTAGCCGGGCACAATCTCGAAAAATTAGACTTTTTGTCATTCTGACAACTTGTGATATATTAATATGCGAGGACACGAAATTTTCAAAATGTTTTGAATGGATTCTACGGCGTATGAACACTCTATTGACAATGTTCTTGTTTTTTGCGAGTTGTCTGAAACTTGAAAAAAAATACTTAAATTTCATAAATTCAAATGGCTTCTTACTACCCCGAGCAACCAATCCCACAGTTTACAGTTTATCGTCAATTAATTTAGCAACGTTGCCATACTTATGTTAATTTTTATAGACCACAATAATTCACAATATTAAAACTATCCAGTTCTTTCTTTAAATTCAGACATACTGTTTTATAACAGATCCAATGTTTTCACGGAGGTTTTCACACCTTTCAAATTCGCCATCATCATTTAACATTAGGAATAGTGTCTTCTGTCACTTCTCTACGATATTATGTTCTCCGGTTTATAGTTTTGAAAACTTGGCAACGTTGCCGTTAAACGTCAGAATCTACCCGATTACGCCTATTGACTTCTCGGGCACGTACGTCACTAAGAGCGCCAATATTAGAACCTTCAAAATTTGCTATTTTTCAAAATGAAATTAGACCAGCTGTAATTGAAATTTGACTAAAAAAATATTTTCTGGGTACATTTATAATGTATTAGGTAGGTATTTTGAAAGACATTTGGAGCAAAAATATTTTTTCGTGTCCTCGCCTATTGAATAATTCGAGTTGTGACTAATTTTTTTGAGTGCGCGGATACTGTTTGTTAACTGTATGTAGGCCAATCATTTTTGCGAACAATATAAAAACTGGGGGAAAAATAGCAAAAGAATGCAAACTGGCACAAAAGTTGTGTTGTAGATCTCAATTTGCCGGCAATATCGTTAATGATTTACGTTATAAACAATTGTGCTTATTTTGTACCTACAGAAAAAAAGGAAATGAGTCGCAAAGTGGTGAAAATGAAGACAATAGACAATATCACCCTTTATTGTACCCAAATTAGGTACAGTAAATACATTATTTATTCATATTTTTGTTGGTAACCCGGCCAAAAAATATAAAAGAGGATGAAATATTAAAAAACGCTTCTCTTTGTGTCATTAGTCTCTTTAAAACTTTGCAACAACCGTCGATGACGGCAACATATATATTTTTTACTTAACACTAAAAAAATTGTATGACAACATGAATGAATGATGAAAATAATGTCAAAGTTTTTCGAGTTGATCGTAAACGTATGGAGTAACTGAACATATAAAATTTGCCGCCACCACCACAGACTTCAAGACATCGAGAAATTATATACAGTGAGCACGTAGAAATTGGAACAAATTCGTTAAAAACCTGATATGACCATTGTGGAAAAAAAGGTCGGACACCTGCCTGTTTTGATTTTTCATATTTTCGAGTTATGATGTCACTATACGTTTTTTTAAACGGCAATACCCTAATTTGATACTACCTTCAATGAGAACGCATTTTTCTGTGTATGGATGTGATATTTTTCTCAAGTTACGTAACCGTACAATAACACTACGAGTACACCCTCTTCAAAAAAATATGACTTTCCTACACTAGGGGCTCGCCGAGAACAATCCGATGTAGTAATTTTATATAAGATTGTGAATAATCTGATTGACTCTGCAAAAATTGTATCAATGATCGTTCAATGTGCCATCCCAAAATTTGAGAAACAATTGTCTTTTTTTCGAATATTTTTGTAGAATCAATTTGGGAAAAAATTCGCCCTTAAACAGAATGGTAAACTTATATAACCGAAAATTCAATCAATCATATTGAGATGTTCTATACCTCATTTAACTTTTTAAGGTCGTGTATGCAAAAACTTTTTCTATGAATAATGAATACTTTGAGAATTGATCTCGTATTTGATTTATCAAATAATTCAACGTCTATGAAATCACCATATAGTCGACTAGATATTAAGTGGACCTGTTTTAAATTCCGGCTGGTCCATATTGTTAATTCTGATTTCAATTTTCATTTTCCCTGTCTGAATTTCCTGCAACCTATTTCTTTATAATGATTTACTGATACCAAAATCCCTTTTCAATATTATTCAAGTTTCTATGGAATCACTGTAGCGATAAGTCCGCCGCTGCGCCACCAAGAAGAAACTTAATTCAGGATATAAGGTAGAGCAAATTGCTGGAAAAGTGGATTATTTCGTATCCTACGTGGACGGCAGTTCATTAATTTCAGCGGGGTCTCGCTTCCAACCCGCACCGAGGAGTAACACCTTTTTCGTGTTTCGCGGAGGAGACATCGCCATCGAAACGGTATGCAAATAGAGCATAAAGGATGGGTGGCCGTTTTTATGCGAAGAACGCCGGCCCGAATGTCTCGGTAGAACGGGACATTGTTGGCGGTCAGGTCTCGTGGTTATTGTTTCGGTACTTTGGCCACCTCAGCCGCCCCACGCTAGCGAATGCGAAATAGCTCGAAGACAATATAACTTTATCATTCGGAATGTGCCAAGGAGCTGAGTTGCTATTTTGATGTAGAGGGCGTGAATGGTCGGATGCTGGGAACGGGTACTTTTACCGATCAGTGAATTAAGGAGTTGATTGTAAAGTTAGAATTTCCACGAGGATTGCTACATTTTTGAGATATGGCAACACTGATGTGAATATGTCAAATCCGACAGTCATCGTAATGTTGACAGTTTTATTGATGAACGTACTCTAGTGTCCTATTCTTGACTGTTCGCATCTTCCAAGGTCGTGCGCATCATGATTTTTTCTACAACCACACTCCAAAACATGCTTTTCTACATGATTATTTCTCACAATAATTGAAATTTGACATTAGTGTGCCGCAAAGTGACATTTCTGTGCCACAAAGTGACATTTCTGTGCCAAAATTTTTCAGTACCTAATTTATAAGAAATACAGTTTTCGTGACAGCAAGGTGAAAGTATATTTTGAAAATTCTGCATTTCGAAGGGATATTCGATCAGGCAACTTCAAGAATGAATAGACAAAGTCTATTGGTTTATATAATATGAGGGAAATTGTCGTACAAATTCATAATATTTTGAACAAATATTATAGACATCACTACTACTGTCTCAAATACCCACATACACACTATCCATTGCTAGGCAACGGAGCAACATATATCGAATCATTTGAATGTCAACAAACGTCAAGCATAAAATATTCGTAAAATATTCTTGTCCCGTCATTTTTTAATGAGATTGAATTAAAATGGATAGCGACAGTTCTGAAATTGAAAATACTCCGACAGAACTAAGAGAACAAGTTAATTCATTGTCATTGAATTTACTACCTTCAACTTCAAGAGGAAAATATGAAAATGCATACAAACAGTTTATAAAAGTGTTTCTGAAAATATAATCTTGGCATATTTTGAAGAACTATCCAAATCAAGAAAAGCCTCTACAGTCTGGTCAATATATTCAATGCTAAAATCGACTATTAATATTAATCACGGAATTGACATATCAACGTATGCAAAATTACGAGCTTTTTTAAAGAGAAAGTCTGACGGATATTTCGCGAAGAAAGCACAGACTCTGACATCCGAGGAAATAAATATATTTATAAAAGAAGCCCCGGACAATTTATACCTGTTAACAAAGGTAATGTTAAGAGAAAAATTTACATATTTGACAATAAAACTTTAATATTTATTATCATAGGTTGCAATGGTTATCGCAATTAGTGGTGCATGTCGAAGAGGAGAATTATGGAAGCTAAAAATTAGTGACATAGAAGACCTACATTTAACTCTAATAATAAAATTACAGGACACAAAAACAAAAGTTCCGAGAAGTTTCATAATTACCGGACCCTTTTATAAACTTTGCAAAAAATATATTTCTTTGCGTCCTTCTAATCTTTCTGAAAATCGTTTCTTTTTAAATTATCAAAAAGGAAGATGTACACGTCAAGTGGTAGGAATAAACAAATTTGGCAAAATGCCCCAAGAAATAGCAACATTTTTAAAGTTACCGAACCCAAACTTGTATACAGGGCACACATTCCGGCGGACATCGGCAACCATGTTAGCAGACGCAGGAGCTGATCTGTTAACACTGAAACGCCATGGTGGCTGGCGGTCAAATAGCGTAGCCGAAGGTTATGTTGATGACTCTTTGCACTCCAAAATGAACATTTCAAATAAAATAATGCATTCAGTTAACCCACAAATGTCAAATATAGTGTCAACAAATATGAACCAGATATCGCACCCTTCATTATCATCATCATTTTCGCCTTCAACTTCTGTTAAAATTGTAGAAAATTTCGCGAGTAATGCACATTCAATGTCTACATCTAATTTGAATATTACAGAAAATGTTTCCAAAACTAACTCTCCCAGAATTTTAATTCAAAATTGTTCCAATTTTACAGTGAATTATAACTACAAATAAATACTTTTTTTAATCATACCAAGAATTAATTTTTGAGTGATTTTTTTGGAATTTGTTTCTCAGTTATTACCATTAACAACTAATAGTCAATAATTAACTTAAATATATGTAATTAATTATTATAATAAATATTTGTTTGGAAATAAACTTAATTATACTATAAAACGGAATTAATAGTCAGCGACGTTCAGTTCAGAAAAAACAAGAATGAGAGCGGCTTAAAATCCTCTCCCTCTTCCCTTGCATCTCTTGGGCATCATAAAGCTAAGAATGAGTCACTGACATTTCATTCCATCTTATAGTATAGTATTATTTTTAGCAAAAAGGGTGTTGTAGAAAAAGTATAGTGTGTAACATGAGCAGAAATGCAATTTCTCACTCGTTTGAATTGCAGCACTCGCTTGCGCTCGTGCCGCAACTTTTTCAAACTCGTGAGAAATTAGCACTTTTCTGCACTTGTTGCACAATATACTATTGCGAGTGATATTTGCTTTCGGTATTCTTGACCATACGCAAAATGTGCGTTCATGCGTGTTTTACAACGAGTGGTATTTGTCCATCGCAAACGAGCTGCGTATGCGTTTTGGAGTGTAATCAAACATTTTCAACTTATATACGAAACAAATTCAAGGTACTTTTTTTATTTAATCTATATTCGTACATATCCCTTCCCAAATAATACAGATCAAGAATATAGTCAAAGAATTAATGATATGCGATAAAAGTACCTTTATATATATATTATATGGAAACATACTAATGCAGTTTCACTTGTCAACATATTGAGTAATTTTTTTTATTCAGAATGTATTTCATTATATGTTATCTAAATTCTCATAATATTCAGTTTTTTATCTATATATCGAGCATTTTTTATTTCTGGAACTTGTTTGTGTGAATCATGTTTCTATAGAAATGATGATCCGGAGAAATTCCAGATTATCTATCAAGACTACAGGGAAATCTTTCGAATTTTCTACATTATTAAGATAATAATGATTATGATGAATGGAGGTTCACACACAAAAATTATCAAAACATGTTTATGATGCTTTTGATGATATTCATCAGGGGCTGTCACAATCACATACAAAATTAAATAAAAAGGGCGTTTTTGGAAATTTCTTTCCAAGCGTATATTCATAACGAGCTAAGAAAGCATGCTTACCTCATTTCAGATTCTGTTTCTCAATGCTCGCCCTGTAAAATACCCCCTATTAAAAAAAAGTTACATAACAGAGTTGATCCATAGTATCTGGAAATTTCTGTTCCACTCTATATTCAGAAATTTAAACAATTTTTTTTTCAAACAATTCATGAAAATCTATAAAACATGTCAATTCATCGTTTTTGGAAATTATTTCTATTGCACTGTATATTCAGAACGAGCTGAAAAAGCATACCCCATTCAAGATTTTGTATATCAATATTCACCTTGGAAACTACACCCCGTATTAAAAAAACTCGAAAACAGAATCAATTCATCGTTTCTGACAATTTATTTTTCGCTGTAATTTGAGTTACAAACGATGAATTAAATTTGTTTTGTAGATTTCTTTGAATACGAGGGTAGTTCTCAGGTTGAGTATTGAGATACAAAATATGGAAATTGGATAGATATGCTTTCTCAGCTCGACATGAATACACGCAGAAGAATACATTTTCATAAACCCCCTTTCTCTCCCATAATTCATGTGATTATTACAGCCACTTATTAATATCATCTTTTCAAATACGGACCATCACAAATATTGAAAAAGCGATGAAATCACAATTCAGTGGTATATCACACTTGACATTTTTATAGCGTTTCATATAAAATAACTGGCATTATCAGTGACAACAATTTTTAATTACGGTCCTGTCGTTAGTTCTTTTGTAAATTGTTTTGATTTCTTCAAAACTCATTCAACTATTAGGATACTTCAGTCATTACCCAATACTTTCGATAGGAAGATACCCCAACACAATGAACATTCGTATTTTTAATTTTTGGGGATTTTTGTATTACAGTAATCCTTGATTCAAGGCTGATTTCTCCTGTATCAATTTTTACACGGATTATTTTCATAATTCTCAATTCTGGAAGTAATGAAAATATCAGTTTTTGATCAAAATAAAGTGTTGTCTAATTTGGTACAATTAAATAGCATCTCACTTCTTTTACCATATTTAAACACGTAGGCTTTGCTTGATTTCTATGGCAGGAAAAATAAATGTTGTTGATATCTGTTAAGAAGTGTCAGACATTTAAGTACTCGGTTACATATTAAAGATGTATTCGAATGACGAAAGGACTGATATGCTATTTACTTATGCAAAATCAAATAGAAATCCTCTTTTGTCAAGAAATATGTATGGTGAGCTATACCCGAATCGTCGCATTCCAAACATTCAAATTTTTAGACGATTAGAAAGAAATTTGAGAGACTGTGGTGCATTTGACAGAAATAAAACTAGAAAATGTTTTGTTACTGGAAGTATAATGAACCAAATAAATGTTTTGGGTAAGCAAATATTACCTTATAAAGACTAATAAGTGAAAAATAACGTCTTTTTTAAATCTAGGTTTGGTCAAAATATTTCTAATCAAGATTGTTCTTTACAAGAAATTGCCCACGAACATGGGATATCTGTAAAATCTACCAGAAATATTTTAAAAAAGAACAAATACAAGTGCTACAGGATACGCAAAGTTCATCACCTTAATGAAAGGGATTATGATTTCCGAAATGGTTAAGACGTAGAAAAATTAAAATACCTTGAATTTGCAGTTGAACCAATTCGTCGAAGTAATCTTGGTGTTTTGACCCTTTCAATACCTTGAGTGAATATCAGTTTGTGCAAACTTTCGGAGTTTGGCCGATTTTCAATAGACATGCACCAACTCTCGATATGAGATCCCAACGCAAGACTGGCACTTGAGAATATTATGACAACTATAAATAGTATTAAAGTTTCGAAATTGATTATACACTTCTTATTGAAAATTTATTTATTAAAAGGTTTTCGTATCACAGATTCTTTATTCACAACATGAAAGGCTATTTAATGAACATTGAAAGACATTCACTTTTAACTATCTGTTCCCGGTTGTATCAGAATAATTAGTTTTCTACCACCTAGAAAAGTGTTCCTCAAACTAAAACAAGATGATATTCACTTCATATGCATATTTTTCTGAAGCTATGTATTTTTTTTGTAATCGATAGCTTTGTGAAAATAAAATGCATATGAAATTTCATATGAGGTCTTGATCAATATTCCTGTACCGATAGTGATATAATCAACTCTACAAAATACTATAACAGAAACCAAAATAAAACATTCTAAGGCATCAGCAAATCTTTCTTTAGGATCTTTTTTTTTTTTGTTTTTTTTACGAATCACCCAGGTTTTTGGAGAACACCCCTCAAAGGCAAAGCTTGTACGAGCAAGGGAGATCCGGGACCTGCAAATTCAATAAAAGTGGATTCCGAACCACTTTAACTCAGTGGCAGGTGGTCCCGCGGATTGAACCCGGGACGCCTGAGTGGCAGCAAATGTTCTAACACCATGACCACTTTGATGCAAGTCTTTCATTAGCAGCTGCAGACATTTCTTAGGCAACTGTAGATTTTTCTTGGGCAATCAATCCTTCACCTGTATGTATGTATGTTCATAACCGACTCCTTTACACTCGATTTTGACCCACTTTTAACGGACAGATTGAATTGAAACTTTGTACACTTATCAAGGCACAGATGACAATACGATAATACAAAAAATAAATAATTTGAATCTCATATACCCTGTGTGAGAGCCTTCGCCAGAATTTTAAAAATCTGCTGCCTTGGCAATTTTTTGATTGAAAAGTGAAAAATAAAATATAATTTAAAAAACTAAAAAGAATATTGAATTAAAAAGTAAGAATAATTGATTATATAGGCATGAAAATAATAAATGAAAAATATCAGTATCACTGTGGAAAGATATACGAAAATATGAAAAAAAGCGCCCCACGCTTTTTTCACAATGCTAGTAATATTTTTCATGAATTATTATTTTCTATAAATACAATTATTTTTCACTTTTTAGTTCAATGTGTTATAAAAGCGTGTTTTTTTTGCTTTTTTTTAAATATATTTCATTTGTCATCTACATTTCATAATATTTGTCGTCAACAGGGAATTCAAGAGAACTTCTTTTTTTATTCCCATGTTTGGGCTTTGTTTCGGTACTAGAAATGTCTCAGATCTTTATGGTGTTTTTTTTTTGAGAATTCCAACAATAACTGCTTTCGTTCCATGGAAACATTAGTACCTAGTTCTTTAATTTAAGATGATCGAATTCATCTCGAAAAACCAGCAAGGCAATAACAACCATATTAAAATTATCCAATAATGTTCAAGTTCAAACATTAGGGAGATTTTAAGCCACCTATTTGTACAACAATATACATTATCCCTTATACATCGCATGCGCAATAGCGCTGAAATAAGGGACAACGTTAAGAACCGATTGAAATAATGTTCCCCTAATAAAGGATAATGATTTTGCCATGGTGCCGCATGTTAGACATTTATATTTAAGTTCGTAAACTCCAAAGTCTATGATAAATACATACACACATTTGGAATATTCGAGTAAATCTATAGTTTTCACAATTTTAACCAGTTTTTGTTAGTATGAAATAGAAAACATTCCGTAATAATAAATGTTATGGCAACATCGGTTCATATACCAAACTATCCCACCTAAACACTCTGGGTAAGTCTTGTTTGGCAAAACGAAAATTCAGTTCAGCTTCTTTCCTACCATACTCATTTGAATTAAAGATTGGCTTAATAACCATATCCCCATCAACGGGAAATATGTTCTGAAGGATTATCCCTCTTATCACATTGTGATTTACACCTCCCGAATCTCTTCTCATAATGATGTTGTCAATCATTTGTTCCATATTACATTTGAACGACAAATTAATAGGGCAGTTAAAATTTGAAACAAATTGTAAATGATTATTAAAATATCACAACCACAACGGGATGGGGAGGGTTATCATTAATGTGTAAGGTTATACCTCTTACTGACATCTGCATGTCACGTAAATAACGAAAGAATGGGATGGCTTGAAAACTTATTTTTGAAACAAGTTAATTAACGTCTTGTATTTACTTTAATAGCGGATAAAGGGATATAACGTATGCTGCTGAAGTTGTGGCTTAAAATCTCTCTAATTACTTTCAAAAGTCCAAGATAACACGTCATAACTTAACTACTTTCATAGAAATTGCGTTGTTGCCAAATGCATTTCAATGCAAGAAAAAAAAAGCTCAGCACGTCTCTGCGGAGGGCGGTCACTATGATTATAATTGTATACCACCTACCCCATTACATGAGAAATAGAAAAGTAACTATGTTTGCTGACGACACTACGGTAACTGTAATAGAAAAAACCCTTGAGAAACTCCAAAAAAACGTTAGACAGACATTTGACGATATTATGGAAGTCTGGTGTCAGAGGAGTTCATTAATCCTCAATAAAAATAAAACAGTATGTTTGAACTTCCTAATGAAAAAAATCATACCAGAGACTTTCACCCGACAACCTACCTCGAAAAGAAGACCAAAAATCTGATCAATAATTCTAAACTACCAGCCGAAACCAAGAAAGCCACTATCCCTAGAGAGAAATCATCACGCACCCCTCGTATCTACGGACTACCAAAAATACACAAGCCTGATATCCCACTCCGACCTATCGTCAGTGCCTTTGGATCACCAACCCAGAACCTCGCCAAGTATCTAGCGAGTACTCTTCAGCCACGAGCAGAAGAAGCTTCATCCTACGTGAAAAATTCATTCCACTTCTTAGACCTTCTCAAATCCTATAGAATCCAGAACACAGATATCCTAGTGAGCTTCGATGTTGTCTCCCTCTTCACAAATATTCCCCTAACGGACACGCTAGAAATCCTTAAAACGAAACACAGAATTCCAAAAGACACCCTGGACCTCATCAGTCACTGTATGAACAACACGTACTTCCTCTTCCAAGGAACTTACTACAAACAAGTGAAAGGTGCTCCCATGGGTTCCCCCCTTTCTCCAGTCCTTGCACACCTTTTCATGGAAGACTTCGAAACCAGGGCTGTAGAAGCATTTGACCACAAGCCTACTTGCTGGTTCAGATACGTTGACGACATTTTCGTCATATGGCCTCATGGTTACGAAATCTTAAACACGTTCTTAGATCACCTAAACGATATCCATCCCAACATGAAATTTACAATGGAGACCGAAATGAACAACTCCCTAGCTTTCCTGGACGTTCTCATTACGAAATCCAATAACTCTTTCACCCACACAGTACACAGGAAACAGACCCACACCAACCGATACCTACACGCAAACTCTCATCACCATCCAGCACAAACAAACTCCGTATTGAACTTCCTGATATACAGATCAATTCAGCTTACCGACAACCAGAATAGACCACAAGAGCTGGACAAACTGAAATCAGCCTTACTTCAGAATGGTTACAACAATTCGCTAATCGACAAGTCTATCCGCCATCAACTGACCCGTCCTCCAAAAACAAATGATCCACTAGAGAGTATCCAGCTACACAAAGCTTTCCTGCCATACATCAAAGGTGTGACAGACAAAATCAGTAATATCTTGAGAAAACACGAGATAAAAACAATATTCACGGCCAACAACCAAATATCCAAATTTCTCAGATCTCCCAAGGACACAATACCAAACGATTCTCAAGGTATATATGAAATAACATGTTCAGACTGCCCGAGAAGTTATATTGGCCAGACTAACAGACGAGTAACTTCCAGAGTCTACGAACACGAACTTGCTGTGCGTCAGGCATCTTCCACTTCCGCACTTTATAAACATCGAGAAGACACAGGTCACAAAATAGACTTCAAAAACACAAAAACAATTTCCACCGAGAAAACTCTGCAAACCAGGATCATCCGAGAAGCCCTCGAGATAGAGAAGCGCCCCAATTGCCTCAACACTCGCGACGACGGAAGTAGACTTCCCAATACCTGGAAGCCTCTCATTGCACGCATCAACTCATTTCCCACCAACCCAGTTCCCGCACATAGCTCACTTAGCGCCAACCAAGTTCCCGCACACAGCTCATCTAGCGCCAACTCAGTTCCCGCCCATAGTTTACCTCGCGCCAATACATTGCACACGGCCATTACAGCCACGTCCACTATAAATACAGCTCCTCAACCCACAATTCCTCAGTTCTCTCGAAGCAGTAGGCAGATTGAGACCTTAGAGAGAACCAGTGACGAGACATGGGGAGTAGGCAGATTGAGACCCCGACGTCAAGTCACAAAAACCTAACGTAATTATACCTGAGGAGTAGGCAGATTGAGACCTCAGCGTAGAATTACGTATTATCCTTTCATTAATTTTCTTTCTATTTCAGTTCTTGAAAATGGCTCCAAAATCGGAGCCGAAACGTCGAATTTCAACAAATTCTAGACGCGGTTCAACCCGAACTTTTAGTTTTCATATATATATATATATCTATATATATCTATATATATCTATATATATCTATATATATATCTATATATATATCTATATATATCTATATATATCTATATATATATATATATATATATATATATATATATATATATATATATATATATATATATAACTTGCAAAATTCACAGAGTTAGTTCTAACCTATGGAACATTTGGGAGGAAAATTGTTATTCTCCGCTGCAGACTAAACGCTTAATTTACCTGACTGGAGTGTTACTATGGTTTGAATAAGGGATCGTTTAAATACAATGGTGTTAATTAGTGTAGGTATTCCATTGGTACCAACTGTCAAACTACACACAACGTTGAATGGAATTTAAAATATTACAATATATACTACTAAGTTGTCCTGTATCGGTTTTGTAGTTAACTGTGTTAGGATTTTTGTTGATATGGACCATCTCAAGGAATAACCTGTTTTTTTGATTGCTGACTTTGTCTAGAATTTTTGGATTTGAATAATCAAACCGGTGGCCTGTTTTCTGGGTGTGGTCGACTGCTGCACAGGAGTTTTTTCCCAATTGGGCATCACTCTTGTGCAAGGCTAGCCGTTGTTTTAACCACTGTGAGGTCTGTCCGACATAACTACCTTCACAACCTTGGCATGGTAGTTCATAAATTACATTGCTAAGGAGTGGAGTTGGTGTTTTGTCTTTGATTTTGGAGAACAAGTTGGAAAGTTTTGTATTATTGCGCTTGGCTATTTTGATTTGTGGAAAGTCTTTGAAAATTTTTATTATGCGGTTGGATACTTTGTCGATGAATGGGATTGATTTATACTTATATTGTATTGTAACGTCATCAGTTGGTCCGTCATAAAAGTTGGAGTTATAGATTAGTTTCTTTAAGATGTGTTTTGGGTAACCGTTGTGTGTAAAAATGTCGAATAACTTTCTCAGATTCGCTTTCAAAAACGTTTCATGGCAGATGTGGGTGACTCTATTTTTCATAGCAATGACGGTGTTGTATTTCTGATTTAAGGGATGGTGAGAGGCAAAGTTGATGAAACGTCCTGATGCTGTTTCTTTTTGGTACCAATCCAACAAAATACTGTTGTCTTCAGTACGTATCAACCTTGTATCTAAGAAGGGGACATTGTTATCTGTTTCTTTTTCGACAGTAAACTGTAAATGTTTATTGAACGAATTGAAAGTATCAAGCGTCATCTGTATAGTGTCTGCCGGTACTGCACAAATGATGTCATCTACATATTTGTAGATGAAGGGCAATTGGAAGGGTAATAATGGAATAACGGAGTCAAGTAAGTGGTCTAATACAATCTCTGCTAAAATTGGACTTATTGGTGAACCCATAGGAGTGCCGAAAATTTGCTTGTAAAATTTTCCATCGAAACTGAAGTAGGTATTGTCGAAAATGAAGTTAATGAGGTTCAAAAAATGATTTTTTGAGATAGAAGTGTGATTTTGCACTAAGTGCCATTTTTGTTCTAGAATAGTGTTGATAAGTTCTACGGGGATATTGGTGAAAAGTGAAACTACATCTAAAGAAATGAGTACATAGCCTTCGGGTATTTTGCCATTGGAGATTAAATTTACAAAGGTGAAAGTGTCTTTTATGTTATAATCAGAATTATCCTCGAAAGAGAGCTTGAGAATGTTTGCTAAATATTTAGAGATACTATATGTAGTGGCACCAATAGAACTAACAATTGGACGTAGTGGGGTATTTGGTTTGTGTATTTTTGGTAAATTATATTGCCAAGCCAAGCGCAATAATACAAAACTTTCCAACTTGTTCTCCAAAATCAAAGACAAAACACCAACTCCACTCCTTAGCAATGTAATTTATGAACTACCATGCCAAGGTTGTGAAGGTAGTTATGTCGGACAGACCTCACAGTGGTTAAAACAACGGCTAGCCTTGCACAAGAGTGATGCCCAATTGGGAAAAAACTCCTGTGCAGCAGTCGACCACACCCAGAAAACAGGCCACCGGTTTGATTATTCAAATCCAAAAATTCTAGACAAAGTCAGCAATCAAAAAAACAGGTTATTCCTTGAGATGGTCCATATCAACAAAAATCCTAACACAGTTAACTACAAAACCGATACAGGACAACTTAGTAGTATATATTGTAATATTTTAAATTCCATTCAACGTTGTGTGTAGTTTGACAGTTGGTACCAATGGAATACCTACACTAATTAACACCATTGTATTTAAACGATCCCTTATTCAAACCATAGTAACACTCCAGTCAGGTAAATTAAGCGTTTAGTCTGCAGCGGAGAATAACAATTTTCCTCCCAAATGTTCCATAGGTTAGAACTAACTCTGTGAATTTTGTAAGTTATCATGTTATTTTTATGTAGTCCTTCAACAACTCATATTCCTTTTTAATTGTAGCTCTTCCTGAAGAAGTCAATAAAGGTTGACGAAATATTGAAGATTTAAATCGAATGAGTTTCATTGTTCAACAGACCGCTACCCGAGAATTCCTACTTAATTATATATATTATATATATATATATATATATATATATATATATATATATATATATATATATATATATATATATATATATATATATATATATATATATATATATATATATAATTATATATATATATATATATGTATATATATATACAACATCAGCTCAAAGAAAACCATTTTAGAGCAGTCAAAACATTGAACTGATATGTCATCCACCGTATATAGTCCTTGTTTGAAGCCATTAACATAAACATGTGTCTATCGTGGTCGTAGTGTTTGCTTCCCACCCATGCGGCCTGGGGTCGATCCCCACTACCTGTCACTGAGTTAAAGTGGTTCGGAATCCACTTTTAAGATGTAGGTCTCGGATATCCTTTGCTCACACAAGCTCTGCTTATGAGGGGGTTTCTCCGAAAACTTGGGTGATTCGTAAAAACAAACAAAAAAACAAATCTTACAAAGCTCAAATATTCTTTCCAAATAAATCGATTCCCATTAGACCGAACGCAAATCTTTGAGTTAGGTTACCAATAAACCGAAAGCGATTCCCAATATGCCGAACGCAGCGCAACCACTAACAAAAGGTGTCAAACACTCACTTAGTATAGTGGTACGTATCCTTGCCTGTCAGACAATTGAAGCAAAGACAAGGGGAAGACGATGCTCGCTGCGCTCGCATTTTAAAAATTACCAGAGGAAAGACACATGCCTCCGGCATGTGAGTATGTCAAATCTGACATTGTCATCGTAAAGTTTAACATTTTTATAGGTGAACGTACTGAGATTGTATTGGCATTGTGTTGTTTCAAAAAATGGAATTAAATCGTGAACAATTTCGTGGGATAATTGATTTTCTATGGCTTTCAACGTAAAACCAACAGCATATAAATGTGGTGAAAAATAAAAAATACGGCAATTGGTATTGAGCACAACTGACACCACTGACAGCTGAATTTCTCAGAGAGGTATGTTCCAAAATGTTGAGTAGGGGGCAGGGGGCGAGATCCCTTGGGGCTGGGCAGATAGATTGTATTGACTTGTCTTCGTCGTTTTTGTGTTGATTAAATGGATCTGGTCATTGGAAATTAAAAATATATAATTTATTATTCAGAAGAAGTAAAATTTAAAAAAATATGTTCTCATTTTAGTTTTCTCACTAGTGTAAGCAATTTTCCATGTTTTTCTCAAAATCAAAGTCATTGACAACCTGCAGAGATTGATCAGGGTATGAAAATTTTCTAATAATATCGATTTTCAATCCTATAAGCATCAGACTACCATCGAATTTAGGTCACAGCCAACTCGATATTTTTCATTTGAAACCATTTAACGGAAAATTAGAGAACGAATACCAATTTGTGATATATTGAATAGAGAAATTAAAGACAAATACGATAGGCCGGAGAAATATATAGGGTGACCTAAGAAAAATGTTTGGGTTACTTTCACTCAAACATGTTAAAAAAACTGTCATTTGGGTTTTAAAAAAAATACTATCATTGAATACGTATCTCCTGTGAATTTCAAATGTTTACGTCTCCAACTAAAAACATTACAGGCTGCTATATGTCTTCTGTGTCAACTGGTATGTGGCTATATGAAAATTTAGTAGTAGTTAGAGACGTACGCTTTAGGTAGGCATACAACAGTGTTCCAAGCTGAAGTGTTAGCCATCCTAACCGAAGCTATGAGATAAGAGGTGAAAGAAAGGCCCAAGCAGAGAATTTATACCTGTTGGGATAGTCAGGCAGCGCTCAGAGCCATCTGTCATCCTAAACCAAGATTAGCAATTATACAGGAATCCGCAGATGCTCTCGAGGAACTAACTGAAACAAAGGAAGTTCAGCTGGTGTGGGTTCCGGGTCACAGAGGGGTGTGCGGAAAAGAGGTGGTAGAAGACTTTTCTAGAACAGATTCCGCAACGCCATTCTATGGACGGGAGCCTGTACTAGGCATCGCAAGAGGCCAAACCTCTTTAGCCCTTGACGACTGGGCGGAAGAAGAGCTGAACAAACTTTGGAGGGATAATACCGGCTGCATGCAGTCGAAAGACTTTGTGGTCGAATCCAGCTAGTCAAGAACGGCATGGCTCTTAGGCAGAAACCGCCAAGCACTACGCCTTCTTACAGGAATACTAACAGGGTATAACAAGTTAGGCAGACCTATCACTAATTGGTATAGAAGACAACCTCACTTGCCTCAGATGCGAAGAGGACGAAGAGTAGGTGTTGCATCGTCGGCATCGTGTTGACAACGCTTTTGTTGGTATGATATTTTTTGTTACTAAGTTTTGAAAATCACTTCCAGCGAAGATAACCTACCAGAAGATCTTTCAAAATTGGTTTCAATGTATTTTCTTCCTGAGAATTCGAGAGAGCAATATGCACATTTCCATAAATCTTGTCACAAAATCAAATAAATGAGGTAGAAAGAAAACTCTTGCATACGCAAAATTATTTTGAAACTTGGAAGGGGAAAAATATTTGTTCTCGTTGATGAAAAACATATTTAGTGGTGAAAAATTCAAGTTTTCCAGTAAGGTAATAGAAAACATTATTTTGCACCCCCTATTTCTCCGAAACACTTTTCCCTGAATTTTCTGTCCCAATTATTCGAGGTGTAAGCATTCTAAAAACGATCAACCCTTACCTAAAATTGACTACGCGTAACAACTAAAATGGCGTCGGAACGCATTTGCAAACGTTACTTTGTCATTTAAATTAAACGAAAGAATGGTTGAATGCCACTAAATTAATAGGTGGGAGGCGGATATAGCACCGTCTCGCGGCCCACCAAAGCCCACAACGGCAGACTGCGGCTCCAGGATCTGCATCCAGCTCATTACACAGGTAAATTAAACTCGGGATCGAGGAATCACCTGGGGAGGTCTATTCGACTGCTGGGGCCGATTTACGGTCGGAACAATTACATGGTGGCGAATTTGGACACCGTTGTCACGTCTTGTTGTTTCTGCGGATATCCGAAAAGCAGTTTTCGAACGCTGAAGTGATGAATCCTAATACACATGGTGAAACAACATAGCGTCAGCTCGATGTGCTATGAAATGAATCATTCAAAGGTTCTGTTTTTGGTTGAAGCGAAGTGATCGTGGTGTTAGAGCGGCCCGGTGTTAGATCCCCACCGCCAGTCACTGACTTATAAAGTGGTTCGGAATCCAATTGTATAAAAGTTGAAGGTTCCGAATCTCCCGTGCTTGTACAAGCTCTGTTCTCTAAGCCGAGGTTTTTGTTTACTTCATCGTCTTTTACAGATATACAGAGTGGGCCATTGAAAACGAAACAGCGGCTCTGTACGTTGGCAGAACCGAATTAGTTAGGTATATAAAAAACGCTCGGACACGTCAACTATATTTTTGAGGGGGACATCTTTCGCGATGAAATTCACCCGAAATACATTCCATCCATCGGAGCTGGGACCGCCGCCCCCTAAATTTTTGAATGTCAATATAATGGCAAGTAATAGGTACCTCATTTGAAAGGTAGTTTTCTCCTTTTAGACTACAAAAATAAATCAATTCTATCGATTCGTTTTCGAGATATAGGAACTTGTAGTTGGGAAATTACTTTTTATTCACTCAATCCATAAAAAAAAAGATCTAACAATGCAACTGATTGAAGATAATTAACATTGTCAAAAAATTAAATAATCTAACTGTTTACCAACAAATAACAAGCAATTCCGTTTAAAATTTTTTATTTTATCCTCATTTACTTGATCAAAAAAATTTTGAGGTTCTTAAGAATCGATGAAAACATGTTTTCTTACAACAGAAACATGTATGAGATAATTACGTCTATCAGTGTCAAACTAATCTTTAATCAAACGAAATTAGAGTGAATTACTTGACTGAAGCTGCTTAATATCTTTCCCCAATAATGGTGTATTCGTTGAAATATTAATTTTTTTTTAAGAGTGCGGTAACCGTACAGCTAATATGCTCGTTGAAACGCATCTAGATAAACTTGTTGCGAAAGAATACGTTCTAGAATTAGTGCAAAACTTTGGTCAAACTGGATCAGTAGCCAACAAGAAACGAGACCCAGAACCTGAATTTCCGTTGAGAAATGAACCTGTTGAAGTTGCAGTTTTAGGACAAGTTCAAGCAGACCCAACATTAGGTACAAGAAAATTGGCCAATTACCAATATCATTAGATACAGTATCTGCCGAATCCTGAAACATAATAAATTCTACACCAATTGAATGAAGACGATTTTTATAGGCGACAGAAATTATGACTATGAGAATGGATACTGATAAGAATTTCCTTTGCAACATTTGCAACATCTGCTGTCAATTGTCATAATTGCCGTTATTGGTCAGATGTCAATCCACATGTTTTCCACGAAGTCCATACTCAAACTCCCCAAAAACTCAATATCTGGGCCGGTATTTTTGGAGACCGTTTCATTGAACCGGTATTTCTTGAAGGTAACTCGACAGGAGAAACTTATTTGGATTATTAAATGAATTTGTTTATCCACAATTAGTAGACATCTTTGAAAATGACGATCATTACCATGAAGACCACTTGACATTTCAACAAGACGAGGGCACCTGCTCATTATGCAAAGCCTGTTAAGACGTTTTTGGATAGAATGTTTCCGGAAAGTAGGACTGGAAGAAGACGCTCTATAGAGTGGCCAGCCAGATCTCCAGATTTAACCCCTGTGGGGTCACTTGAAAAACAAAATATTTGCAACCGAACCAGAATCTCTAGAACATTTATAGAATTATTGAAGAATGTCGAATGTTATTAATTGTGAAGTCTCATTTTCAACAAAACTTGTACTTCTGTAAGGAAATGGGTGGTCCACAGTTGGAACATTTAGTTCATTGACAATAATAGAGTGAATAAAAAGTGATTTCCCATCTTCAAGTTTCTATATCTCGAAAACGAATCGATATAATTGAATTATTTTTGTTCTTTGATATTGAGAAGGTAAAAACCTTTCAAATGAGGTATCATTTGCCATATACTGCCATTTAAAAATTTAGGGATGGCGGTCACAGCTACGAGGAATGGAATATATTTCGGATGCATTTCATCGCGAACGATGTCCCCCTCGAAAATGTTGTTGACGTGTCCGAGCGTTTTTATATAACTCGGTTCTGCCGACCTACAGAGCAGCTGTTCAGTTTTCAATGGCCTACTCTGTATATATTCTGTGTGATGATTATGAGCGAGAGGTGTTCGCAACATCTGAAAACTCAACTGAAACGTAGTTTTTTCAGTTTCTGCTGATCTATGAGAAAGAGCGTCGAAACTGTCCATTGTCATCTGCAAGCAGAAAACCCAGATATTCATTTCTATTCCTAACAGAAATCCTAGGTAACCCACCTATTTTATCCTGGTTTGAAAGTAAAGACCGATCTCACTCAAGAGTTTCTTTCCATGTTCTCCCGAGAGTCCGGAGCAGAAAAAACTCGATAAAGATACACACCATTTTATCGCATACTTCCAGAAAAAACTTCAAAACAGCCATAAGGAAGGAAGGACCTTCAATTAAGGCAGAAACGGCCTGCTGAAGCTATACAGATGGCTCAAAAACCAGGAACGGATTAGGAGCAGAAATATATATAGCCAAGTCAAAGACTGTGCCTAGGTAAACACGTGACGATATTCCAGAAAGAAGTTGCAGCAATACACCACTCTGCAGGACAGGTACTTAAGCCAGAATCTGGGAAAAAGACCATCGCCAAGCAGCACTAAAAAAAAACAACTCCATGCAGAATATTTCCAAGCTCGTTTGGGATTGCTTGGAAACCCTAAAAGAGTTGAGGCAGCAAAAACAGACTGTCCCTAGCCTAGGTACCGGGTCACACAGGTTACCCTGAGAATGGTATAGATCATCAACATGGTTTTATGAAGTCTAGATCATCCGTTAGTAATTTATCTGCCTTTGATCGGTGTTTGTGTCAAACATTAGATGAAAGAGGAGAAGTTGATGCGGTGTACACAAACTTTTCCGTAGCGTTCGATAAGATTAGCCATAAATTACTTCTTACTGAACTCTCTGGTATGGGTTTGAATGAAATGTACCTTCAAGTTTTGAAACACTACATTTATCAAAGAAACCGATATGATTACTATTCTTCAAGGGTGAAAATAGATTCGGTCCCAGCAGGTAGCAGATTAAATTACAAATTTATATATCCATTTATCGGTAGGTAAATGAATAATGTAAATACCGGACAATTCCGAAAATAGTTGTCAATTCAGCGTATCGTGCATATGGTTTTATAATCAGGAATTAAAAGGATGTCAATAACATATTAGAACAATTATTCTCTCTATTTTTCAGTTTGGTCAGATCAAAATTAGAAAATAGCTCGTCTATATGGGATCCCATATAGACTCACAATAGATTTGCAAAGGTCGCAGTGGAGAGGTTCCTTGAAGCACATAAACCCCTCATTAATCTAACCGTAATCTCTTTTATTTCCCAAAAAAATCACCATTAATAACGCTGCCTCGTTCCAATTCTTCAACAAACTTAGAACATTCAAAAGCTGGAGCTGAATTTTATCTGCACCATACATGAAATATCTTAAAATTTGTTTTCTACCTAGTTGTTTTGAATTTAATTACACAAATGTATAGAAAATTTATATTATGAAGAGGAGATACTAAACTATGAACTGGAACAAGTACCTTTAAAATCTTGAACAAATAGGATGTTGGTAATAGATCGTCTAGGAAGACGAATTGTTTTTCATTAAAAACTTTTCAAAATGGATCAAATTTCAATTGGTATGCCAAAGTTATGTACCTAACTATGTATCACAACTATTTCATAAAAACTTTGATTTGCCAAAGGTATTGGTTACTGTTCTCAAGTCTATACATAGTGTTGTTTCAATTTCCGTCACTGAAATTTTCTAACAATCGGCAACGGTGTTTCGACAGTACTGCGATTTCGCGTATTCGTTTTCGGCTTTCCATTACCAATTACGTCTGTGTTTGACTTTATGTAGCTCGTTATTCGGATGTTCCACCTTCACAAGTTTGAATAAATGCTGATATGGTAATGGGAATCATCAGCGACCGTGATTAAATTCAAAATTAAAAAGCGTCAGTTTGGCGGTTGACAGGGGCGAAAAATGAGATCTGGGAGCAATCCGAAATGATGATAAATTTAAATATAAACAGCTGATCGAGTGAGGAGTGTGTCAATTTATATTATAAGTATCTTTCACTGGTTCA
This sequence comes from Chrysolina americana, assembly GCA_958502065.1. NCBI lineage: Eukaryota > Metazoa > Arthropoda > Insecta > Coleoptera > Chrysomelidae > Chrysolina > Chrysolina americana. The sequence goes on along the minus strand of OY293417.1, from coordinate 48,644,851 downwards.
TGAGTACACACACAATAAATAATCTTACCCATCATAACTATTTATCTTCTGCGCGCAACTTTCTTTTATCCTTCTTATTCTTTTTTCACCACATGGTTTTTGTTTTCATCTTACTAATCTTTTTAGGCGCGCTGTTTTCACTATTCACTCAAATGATAGAAATGATTATATCTAGAATACGTAGCATGTCAATTCTTCAAAAGAGTGGCTGTGGAGTTAATATACCCCCAAAAAAAAGGTAAGAATTTAGTCATGTCACCACACTACTTTTGGCTCTAAAACTACTGACACAATTGTCGACAAGTTTTCGAGGTTCCGGGCAGCTCAATTCACGAACCCCGTACCAAAGATGTCGAAAAACGTGTCGGTAGTTTCAAAACCAAAAGTTTTGTGGTGGCATGACTGCATCCTTATCTGAAGTCCCCTATTCAACGAATAATGCAATGAAATGAAGTATTCGGATTAGGCGATCCATAGCTGAGGAAATGGTTTTATTTCTGACTTGAAACTATTAAATATGGATGTTCCTCAGGGGTCCATGCTGGGACCAACATTATTTCTTATATACGATAACGATCTTTTAGAACAAACGAGAAAACGGTCTACTCGTCATGTAGCTTATGTTGCCGACATTAATTACTTAGTCATAAACAATAACATTGATGATGCCAGAAAAATATTTACCGTAATATCTGTGAATAGAGTGGAAACAATTGTATTTTCCTCAATAATGATAAAACTGTAGCAGCGGTTTTCAAAACTTTCAAGTCTCAGATGGAAACACTCAAAAATATCGCCGATATTACATGGTCCGATTCTAATAAGCTTCTAGAGCTTATCCTGCAAAGAAATTGAATAATCACTTTGATGCCTCGTTATCAAAACTTGCGAAAATGTGCTATGCACTCAGCATATCTTTTCAAAAGTGTATATATAGTGTGTGAAAAGCCTTTATTTTGGTCGTTTCCTCTCTAATCTGAAGTATAATGCACTGGGGAAACTACTGATTCCTATCGAATCTTTATTCTACAAAAATATGCAGTCCGTATCTTGCTCTATATGAAAAAAGAATGTACTATAACGGCTGTAAATTATTCAATGATCTGCCAAAATCTGTGAAAGACCCGAAGAGAATATGCATCTTCAAAATAATGTTATAGTGATTCTTGACCTATACGTTCCTGCCTTTTTTATTTTTTATATCTACACCTTATTTATATAGTGACATCATCACATTAGAGAAGTGTATAGTGTATACCTAATAACCCTACTGTATTTTTAATTTTTTGTGACTGAGATAAATTGAATTGAATTGAAAAATCATTCATGACCTAGAAATAGAGTTCATGCGTTTCAATATAGTTTTATGTTAAGTTGTGCATGAACACCAATTAATAATTTTTAATAATAATAATCTAACGTCAAGTTTTAAGTTAAGGATGGAGATTATGAAATATCTTTTGTGCGTGCATGAATTCACCATTAGTTGGGATATATAGAAAATAATCTTGAAAGGAAGAAAAACAAGGATCTGTCTAACATGGACTAGTACGATCCAAAATTATCTAAACATTTTTGGATTTTTTTTAAGAACTCTTGTTTTATTACAACTGTTCAAGAATGACTCTGGTGCGGTGTCCAATCTGAGTGTAAAAATAGTTTCAATCTGGTTGTAAACGTGCATTAAACTTAACGCGATTTGAGTCCTCGGTTGGCAATTACACCCACACATCAGAACTCCTACGCGGTGACAAGTAGGCAGGCTGGCAGGTTGTGAATCACTTCAACGATTCGAGTGTCCGGAAGCCTTGAATACAAAATGCACGACGACGGTACGGTATTTTCATTAAGGACGAGGTGATGAAGCTCGGTAGAAATATAGCGAAAGCCATTATTGCGTCCTGTCTAGCGCAGTCGGCCGAGCGAGACATTTGCTAACTTAATTTAGACGATGTGCAGCGGCATCGAGTCGCATAGCATACCTTGCCCGATGTCCACGGTTGAATGGGATTCCTCAGAAATACCGGGAGAGAACAAGATTTCTACCTAGGCCCTGAATAAACGTGTCTTAGAACTCCGATACAACTGACTCAAAGAGTTTTTTTGCACTGGTTTTCTGCAAGGATCCATTCTAGACCAATACGTTATTGTTACAATTGATATTTTCGTCAACCGGCTGCAACCTTACGAGCAACCCTCAGAAGACTTCGAGATAACTGTCCGAGCTAGAGAAGACACATCCCTTACCTCTTGATGTAACATCATTACAGCCACCGCGGCTTCTATTATTATTATTATTATATTATCTTTATGACCTACAGGATTACTTTCTGACTCAAATTCACATGTCAATTACTTCCTCAACATAATGATTGAAAATGGCTTCACTTCATGTAAGAAAAGCAAGTTCTATCATTGACCATATTTTTATAAGGAAAAACAACTGCCTTCGTGACAAAATCAATTTTGAATCATTGGTTATTCATAGTGACATAACAGACCACCACTCTAATTTTTCTATCTATACCAAATGAAACAAAATAAACACCAAATAAAATCAAACAATATGAAAAAATCAATTTCGATCAGTTAAAATCACTTCTAGAAAGTGAACAGTAGAATGATAACATAATATGTGATGAAATGCAAGAATCGTATGACACTTTCATTATCAAACTAAATCGCTACATATGTCAAGCAACTGAAATAATTGTACTGAATAATAAACGTAATCGTAAAATAAAACCGTGGATTACGTTAGGTCTAATAAACTCGATCAAAATTAGGGACCATCTGAAAAGAAGACTTTTGAATGAACACACTCCTGATCTAGAAATAAAATTTAAAGAATATATAAATAAACTCAACAAGTTGATAGGAAAAACCAAAAACCAATATTATAAGAACAAATTCGAAGAGACTAATGGTAATTGCAATCAGACATGGAAAATTATCAAGTGTAGGTACTGCAACAAGACCTTGACAAATAGTCGACTATTTTTATTGCATCTAAATTTCGACTGTATTTTATAATAATTAAACGAGACATTATTTTGCTCTGATGTGAACCCTCTCTGATTATTAATGCCAAAATGTCAAGTAAAATTAATAAATACAAGAAAAAAGCAACAATAAAATAGTCGTCAATTAATCAAATTCGTATTATATTTAAGAAGATTATTTCTTGAATCCAATTCGATTGCCCTATCTATCTCTTCGTTTTTGGTTTCTCCAAACCGATTCATTTTCAAATACTTATACAGCTTTAACACAATAATTGACATTTAAGATGTATTTATTTATATATACCTATCATGCCGAATAGTCGGTACTATTATGTATCATGCAAATAGTCGCTAATAGAGCGTGTTGATTGGTCCTGTTAAATAGGAAACAAACGTATGATTGGTTGATGACTGATATTTAATAGACGAAAGAAATAATGAATGATATTTCTAATACAACATCCCACAAAAACTATCGAAAATACAACTATCATTAAAGAATGCGAATTTTTCATAATCACAGGGAAAAAATGGCAAACAAAATCTAAAAAACTCACACGTGATTTATATCATTCATCCTGTTCTTTATGCAATACAATATGATGCTTATTTGTATTCCATGTATCATAAAGTTCAAATTGTTGATAATCATAATTTAAAATAGTAAACCATAAAATATTTTTCTTAATATAGCAGTATATTCTTCAGATTTCTCTCGGTGTATACTAGACTTTGTGGAACAAACAGTGGAAGCCTTGGAAAAATCTTCGAAATGCCTAGCGGTTTTCATCGACCTAGCATATTACTGAGGAAACCTTTTCGATATGGCATCTGTGACAAAGTTCTACAGTTGATGAAAACTTATTTGTTATAGAGCACACATATCGGTGAAAAACTTAGTAGGCAGTCGAATATCAGTTGGTGTGCCTCAGGGAACAGTTTTAGGTCCAATTCTGTTCCTTGTTCACATCAACAGTATCACCCAGATCAAGGATACATTGTCTGCTACGCTGATAATACATCCTCATTATTCAAAGGTGAAACATGGCATGATATTTTGCATACTGCAGAAATAAATCTCCAATAGATGTGGCTAAACAAAAATCTACCAAGTTTCAATTTAAAAAAAAAATTCATGACACTCTCACTGAACTTGATTGACCAGCCAAACAATATTAAATTGAATTTACATAAACCCAGTTGTACAAACCTGTTATTCTGTACAAATCGACAAAGAATTACAGTGCAATAACCGATGTTTAAACACACAAGTTCAATTAAACAGATCATACATTCCTTTACATAGAAGACTAAAATATTACATCATTTCAACACATATTTTCTAAATTTATTGTTCTTTGCTCACTAGGTGAACTTTCACATTATGTAGTCACGAAACATTGTCATACCTCATTGGACATAGACCTTATGTCAATGTCACCAAATTTCATCTGTCAGCTTTCAATTTCACATGTAAAACCTCAGACATTTTTATCCTTCCCGGTTTCTCGTGGTTGATAATTCAACACGAGTAGGCTCTGCATTGCCTGGAAAAATGCGAAAAAAGCGGAAATTTTAAATTAAAACCCCTTAAATGGGTATATATATACTAAGTACTTAATTTTAACATGTATGTGTGTCCGATCAAAATCAATGTTAACCATGGTTTTAGTGACTTTTTATAAGTATTGCTCCTGTATAAATACCTGACGAGTAAGTAATTCAAAATTTCTTAACCTTATTTTTCCACGACTACTTACTTGCAGGTATAGCACCGATGATGGCCTAATAGCCGAAAGCGCTTTGCGATTTTATTAAATTTTACACCAAATACAAATCTTTCATTGCATTGAATAGTTACGTGTACACAGCTTCAAGAACATTCTGCATTTGTCCTACTATTGAAAAAATATCTTAATGCAATAATTATTGAGTCTACTAAGATTTCATTCAGAAAATATTCGCATCTCTTCTAACGTTGAGTAGATTATCCAGTTTCTCTGAATATGAATAAATTGTTTCTTCAATATGGAACCTAAATATTTGATATAATCTAATTTCCAATTGAAATTAACTTGAATTCAGTCATGACTGAATGAGCCAGTCGATATAGACTCGTAAATATTCAATATAGCATGGAAATTTGACCGTCAAAAAGATTTGTTCGTGTTGGATACCGCATAGTTTGACAATCACCAACAAAAGCTTGTGTCGTGGAGCAAAGAAATGTTGAAAAAATTCAATCGCGGTGCTTCAAAGAAGACTTTGAAATCTTTACAGGCGACGAATCATGGATCTATGCATATGAACCCAAAACTAAGCAACAATCGACTGTATGGGTCTTTCAAGACTAGCCAAATCCAACAAAAGTTGTTAGCGCAAACAGCACTTGGAAACGAATGGTCGTCTGTTTTTTTTGGAATAACTGGAGACACTGGACATATCGCCACAGTTCCCTTAGAGTAAAGTAAAATAATACATTCAGATTGATACATCATCATTTGTTTGCCAGAAGTGTTCGGAAAAATCAAGGAAACCAATCACAGAAAATGAATCATTCTCTACCACGACAATGCAAACTCTCACAAATCAGCTCAAACAAAATCGTTTTTGAGCAGTTAATATCAAACTGATCATCCGCCATACAGTCCTTGTTTAGCACCTAATGATTTCTTCTTATTTCCGCAGATCGAGCGAAAATTAATTGCAAGGTTAAAGTTTTCCAACACCTGAAGAAGCGCTTGATGCGTTGAAATCACATTATCAGGAGGAACCTCAATCGGAATGGAAAAAGTGTTTCGAAAATTGGTTCAAATGCATGCAATAGTGGGAAGATTTTGCAAAACAATAAAGCCATTTCCGGTTATAAATATCTGTTTTCATTCGTTTTTTCCAAAACTCAAGTAGCAACCCTCGAAAAGCATATACATTTTATTTATAATATGAAATAATCTCTGGAAAACCTACATATACACCACACAGGTCTATTCCTATATCTGACCAACGGTTGATTTAGTGGTCTTGGCGGACCGGCCATGGCCAGATAAGGGCCTCGGATCGTGGCAGCTCTGACCTCAAACGGTGAGGTGAAAAAATAATAGCTACATTTTTTACAATGAAGGGTAGATAAAAAACCATCCCGTAAACACCCCATCGGCTCTCTAAACATTATCTCTCGCAATAAATTATATTTATACCTATTATTTTTTATGCGTATCTTATACGTGCGTATGATGTAATAATTTTTTGCCGATAGCCGATAGCGTTTGTTTTGGGGAGTCCAGAGTAAATCACGCTTCCAGCTAAATGAATTTTTATCAGCGTATCGTGGTATGAATGAGTTTAAAAGGTTGATTTACATCACCTCAAACTTTTATTGTTACGATAACAACTGAAAAAGTTTTTTCACCAGGGTGACTATTTTCATTCAGGCGAGAACACATTTTAAGTTTCGAGTTTGGGACGTGGTGGTCGTAATGGTAGAGCGTTCGCTTCTCAACCTTATGGCTGTGGGTTCAATTCCAGTATAGTCCCATGCAAGGCATAATACGTTTGAAGTGAAAGTCTCTCTTTTCTAACTCGAACACTTCTCTCGAAGAGAGTCCAGCCGGTTGATAGAAACAACAAGTTTTTTGGTATTTGTATTCTCTTTCAATTATGATATATACTTACAATATTTCTGTATGTTGCAATGACTAAAAGGTTAATATTGGATAAGGATAGAACTTCATTTGTAACATTTGTCTAAATTAATCTCTTTCAAAAGATGGTTGTGAATAGAAACCTCTTCAATTGTTATTATTCGAACTGGTAGGGAAAGATCGAGAACCTTTCCCACATGCAACTGGCGTTACCAAAACGACGGAGTTCGGGTAGGTTTGAGTTAGGATATATAATACATTACATTGCACAAGTAATGTACACTATTTTTCTTACGACCACGCCATAATTTTATAAATTTATATCTATATTATTGGTATGTGGCAAAAAATTATGTCAGCAAAATAACCAAGTTGGTGCAAAAAAAAATGTTTTTATTGTTGAACTACAGTGAAGAATTAACAACGTCTTACCTTTTAACGTACGATTCCTAGCACTTTAGTAATAAACTGAAGCCGCTGGGCTTTGAACCCACGACTGGCAAGCCAGAATGATTGAAAAGCATTGATTCTAACCACTCGGCTACCTGACCTCATCTCATCTTTCAATTAAGAGTACGCGGAAACAAGTCCGGAAAAGATTTTTTTTATAAGATTAAAAAATTCCATTCTTCAAATTCATTTTGTTTGGCGCAAATTCATTTTGTCTAACGTAGTTGAATTTAAATAGAAATTATATATTTGACAACTTGACGTCGGCGGTAAATCTAAACATAAATTCTGCATTTGAAAGCTTATCCACACGTATGCGGATAGTACTTTCCGCCACGTGTGAATATAAGCCACTTTCCGTAGTCATAGGAAAGTAGTATATTACATTACGAATGCGGAATAGTATTATTCTGTAACAAGGTTGGAATAAAAATTCTTGGAAGTTCCGAGCGCGAACCTTAAGGCGAGCGCGAGGTAACACGAGCATATAGAATTTTCATTCTAATCAAGTAACAGGCCATACTTTCTCCACGACCAAAAATTTCAATTGAATGAAATGAAATGCAACGAACAATACTCAAGTTACGTCAAAATAGAAAACTATACGATGACAGTCAAGGCTAACTCTATTTATTAATGCTAAAACAGTGTGAGAATATTCATTCTATTTCTAGAGAGATAATGAAAACATTTAAACTGCACAGGGACAAAGAAGTTGTAGAATATTTCTTCAATCTCAAGAGAGAGAATGTTAATATTTTGATATCAAATTTGATTTCAGAATTATCAAATTCAGCAATGATTGTGGAGCATAGTATAAGTATTGTGCAACCAGTGCGGAAAATAGGATATTTCATACAAGATGATGAACCACGAGCCGTAGGCGAGTGGTTTATTACCTTGTCACACGAGTATGAAGTATTCAGTTTCCGCACGAGTTGTACACTATACTTTTCCGACGATTTTGGTAATATTTTCGAACGACTAACAATATGAGGTTTTATTCACAGGATTTCAACAAGTAAATTGAATTTTGCCTGACTCTTATACCCAGCTTCGAATCATTTTCACAGGAAACTCGGTTTTTTTAGCAAGCGTGTTCATATCACTTGTTCAGAATAACAAATAAATTGACTGAAGAAGCATATACGAAAGATGTAGATGTATTATTGAATATTGAACAAAAGTATTCAGATACAATTTGGGCTGTATTTAGGAAATATGAGAATAATAATAATTGATTGTAATTGAACAATTATTGTTCAATACTAATGGAATATGATTAGTTTCTTTTATTGAACTTTGATTTGCTTGAGTATGATTTCCTGCTATAATATTATTAGTTTCCAATACTGCAGGAGTAGTGGTTGATGGTCTCGCAGTAGGGACTGATTGTGATTCTGAGCGAGATGCAAATAATTTTGATAGTAATTCCGCTGTGGACGTTTTTGCATGTTCAATAATCTCGGTAATTTGATTGAATATTTCCATTTTTCGGTAAAATTCCATTAACTAATAACCCCAAGCTATCAATAAAATTTGTTTGGCCTCCTGAACAAAAAATTCAAATGAAATTTTTGGCGGTTTTAGGTAATTTCGGAGATATGAGCCTATTTTTGAGAGTTAAGGGGCAAACACTCAAAATTCTCCCTTCTTTAAACTAACACAATGTACACACCCTAATTCACCCGTTTCACACAATTTTTTATCAAAAACGGCATTGTTTATCAAAAAATTCAACCTTCATTGAAAAACATCAAAACAACAAATATATGTAAAATGTTTAGTGAATTTATTTATTTCAAGTTGGTAACTTTGAACTTTGCATATTTGCACAGCCAACTTTTCGATGCATTTAATTTAACCATAAATAGGAAATTATTCACTTAATTTTTTTTCCAGAAATTTTGTTGATAGCTTGTGGCTATTCAGTTAATGGAATTTTCTATTGATTGATTCATTAATATTACCCTCTACAACCGTGCTGCTTTTCCAGCCACCAATATAATTTCAAGGTCAATAAGTCATTGCCACTTTCCACTAATATTGTGGCTGAAGAAGGCTTGAATGAATGAACAGTGTAGCTTTCTGGGTTTGGTAATTTCAATAAGACATCGATTTCTTTGGGCATTGCACCAAACTTATCTATTCCTACAAATTGAGAGATACATTTACCTTGCTGATAAGTGATAAAAATTCTGTCATTTTTATTACACAACAAATGAGGGATCTACCTAATAACTATCAACACGCCGACACTATAATGTCACGAATATATTTGTAGATATATGTCATTTCAGGTCGATTCTGTTCGAAAATAGCCATATTATTATGTGAAAATATTGCTATGATAGCAATTAATAAAAAAGGAAGATAGAAGGATAGATGTAAACAACAAGAGAGATAGCAATATGACTAAACCGGCAAGGTTTATAGCAATGTTTAAACAGAATCGACCTGATTGTCACAGCTGCCTATATATGGGTAAAAAAAGTACTTAACTATTAGGTAATCGCACCAATCTCGAAGCGAGGAGACTCTGCGAAATATTTCATTTCGCACCAGTGCGAAATACGTAATTTTCTGTGCTAGTTCATAGTGCGAAATGATACGTATTTCAAGAAAGGCGCGGAAAAGTTACTGTCCGCACCAGCCGAGCATGGCAGATATCCATTGGTTCAAGATTGGAGCAACGTTTCTTTCCCTGAGGGCTGTAGTGATAGACTCACATCAATCTCTTTATCCGAGAGTGATTTTTCAATTCTGCAGGCTTGAATGTGGAGCGCAGTCTGACAGGATTTTCCGTGTTGATAGGCATGTTGATACTCTGTATCATTATCTCTGATATTTCTATCAATTAGTTTTTCCATCGTTTTGAGCATGAACGAAGAGAGGTCTGGGCATAGAATGGTTTTTCCGGCTTCGGTATGAACACCACCTTGGACCGTCGCCAGGTATTGGGTACGTACCTATGAGCCAGGCTCGCCCTGAACCTCTTGACTAGGTATATGGAAACAGTAGGCCTGCATGATCCTTGCTGTAATAGTACAGGTTGGATTTCATCTGGCCCCGCTGATTTGAATGGACTAAAGGATTCTTTAGCCCATTATACCTTCCTGTAGGTGATGACTGTTTTCACCATGTCCCAGGTGTTCTTTGTCAGATTTCACGTAGCAACACTGGTATTGCCTCAAAAGAGAAACTGAATATCATAATTCAAAGTGAGTGTATAGGGAAAAGGAACTTGGATCTTGGTGTTTTTCTTTTTCCAGTCGTGCTGCTGTTCATAAAGAAAGGGGAGCAAATAACAACTCAAAACAAGACACATTTTCGACATTTGTAAAAAGCTATATAAAGGATGAGAAACTATAAAAGTCCTGCCTGAAATTAGTTCGGTTGCCGAGCTCTTTATAAGCGAGACAAATTGTTTGCAGTTTCATTCTTTTATGCCTATACACACTATGAGGATAATTAGGGGCGAATAGGACCGAGATTATTCGTCCTATTTTTCCTCAGCTGAATTCTTTCATTTGTGACAACACGTTCCGGGCATAAATATATTTCAAGTCCATTTGTTGTATTTTACAATCTACTAATATATGATAACAAAAATGTGACTTCGTTTTTGGAATAAAATTAAGATATGTGAATCACAGTTCGTTGAATAAAAGCAAGAGAAATTCAGTAAATTCACCATCAAAAATTCAAAACTTGACATAAATTTGATTGCCATTTTCTATATCGTTCAAAAAGATGAATGGTCGAATCTATCTATTAGAATTATTTCAAGATTATTTCGTATACCAGGGCTATTCAAATTCGAGTTGATGCATTGGGATGTATCTAACAATAAAAGACAAGACGTGGTTAAATGGTGGCAAAATAGTGTATTTTAAAGGTCAATTATTTGAATGAAAATATCTCATATACCTTATTTTGTTCTGGAATAAACGAAAAATAAAAAAATCGAAATTTTTCTTTTGCATACATCTTTTTATTTTGCTCATTTCTTTTTATTTTGCGAATACTTTTCAAATCATTTGGCACATTCCATATACACTTTTTATTGCCTTAATTTCAGTGCAAATTACCATATTTTATATTGGTGTAATATTTTCATCTGAACTACAAAGTGCTAAGGAAAAAAAAACTATTACCAGTAAAATTTCAACATTTTTTCTATTTCATAACAGCTGTTATTGAAAAATATCAACTTGTCATTGATTCACTTCTTATTCTCTAATATTTCTCGATTACAGCTATTATTGGATAAAAAAAAATTTGAAATTTTTCTAGTAGAATAGTAGTATACTTTTTCAACACACATAGTTTAGATGAGAATAATACTACGCCAACACGAAATATAACTCTTTGCAGTTGAAAAAAAGAAATAAAAAGTACAGATCGGTATTTGAAAATTAAAAATTGAGGGTGGTCTAATTTGTACGATATTTTATGTATAATTTTTATCCACATCTTTGAATAGCCTACAGAAAATTGCTAGGACAAAGTGCCACAAGTATTAAAAAATCTTTACGAAATAAAAAGATATAGGCAAATGAAGAATTCTGAAAGTTTCGATTTTTCCTATTTAAATCGAATTCTGGGAATCGTGTCGTCGCATCGCGACGATTTTGCCAGCCGCTGTAGCTGGAATTCAGTAGCGTAGGGTATTTCGTGAAAGGGCTTTTTGAAAAAAGATGCAAACTTGCGAAACTTAAATCGGAAAAATCCGTAACGATAGTGAAAAACATTGAACAGTCACATAATAATATTTCAATAAATGTTTCGTCCCCTGTCCTCCTGAAAAGTAGATATTAGAGCGCGTGAGAATAAGGAGTAGAAAATTCTGCAACAGCTCGCGAAAGTAAAATCGGAAAATCTCGTAAAAACAGTGAAAAATATCAGACTGCCACAAAATTTTATTTCAAATAATTTAAGCTTCTGCCCAACCGAACAGTAGCTATAGAACGCGTAGGAATTTAGAAAAACATTCGTTAATTTCAAACATGAAACTAACATTTCGAAAAAAGTTCGACAATATGTGCCGGAGAGTATCACAAAAATGAAACGAATGAAATCGACAAAGTTGAAGTACCCTTTCTCCCCACACGCTTCCGTCAAGTGGAAAAATTAGGCAAACATCATATGTCGGAAAACAACTACTTCCCAAGCTAATACCACGATGGACATTGAACTACATCTGACAGATATTTGTGCAACGTTCTTCCAAGAAGACCAAATTGCAAGTGCGTATCTTGTAATTTAACAGTAGATCATCCTTCTTCTGGCTGGGAATGACCGCACCTGCAGACATACATGTTTCGAAGTTTGATTTCTGCGCCTGGCTTCAAGGTTTAATTGAAGATTAAAAATGTTTTATTCACGGATGAGACATGTTAGCTCCCAAAATTGTTGGTGGTGGGCAAGTGAAAATCCCATTTCATTGTGCAATGCCAAGACCAATAGAGTTTTTAGATAATCTTCCAATGTCTCAGCGAATGAAACTGTATTTCCAACAGGATGGTGCTTCCATCCACTCAACATCAGGAGTCAGGGAATGGTTGGATGGTGAATTTGGTGAAAAATGGATTTGGCGATATTTAGTTAACCCTTGGCCAGCTAGGTCACCAGATCTCACTCACCAGATTTTTTGTGGGTATATTTAAGAAATAGTGTTCAACAGGTTCAGGCCTCTCAGAGACACACACTATTTGGAACAGTGTATAAGAGATTGCGTAGCGGTAATTACCCCCTCTATGTTCAGAGTATGTTGCAAATTGTTCGGAGAGAAATGTCGTCTAGGACAATGTTATGCATGGAGCGCGAAGGTGGGCATGTGGAATTTAAGTGATATTTTTGTTCAATGGTAATACTTGAAATAAAGTTAATTAGGGATTATGATTTGCCAATTGGTGTAGGATTCCAGCACTCAGAAGTCTGATAGATAAATATCGTGTTCCTCTTTACTTTTCATGTTTGTTCTGGTCCCCAAATAAAATATCATTTGTTTCTTTTTCACTTCATTTTTGTCGAAATAATAAAACTGAAGTAGATATATTAGAAAATCTCAAGTTTCTACGTTGTACTGCGGAATACATATTTTCCTTATTTTTCGACAAAACTTGATTACGATCGTGAGAAGTGCTCCTCAAATTTAAAAGGTAAAAAATAAACGAATGAAGTTGGAAGATATGAACCATTGCAACAGCAAGTGTCATAGTAAAAAATGATTTTTGAAATTTTGCACTACCATTTTTGGGACCAAACCTTTAAAGTACCATTTTATAAATAACATAAGTTTATAATGACCCCTAGTTGATACCAGAAAAAGGAGCGGTTTTTTAATCAATAAAAACAAGTTTGAGAAAATTGCGATTTTCATTATTTTCGAATAGATATTTCAAATTCCGCAACTTTCTCAAATAACTTTCTTACAACTCTCTTGCCAATTCGAAATCAATTTTTCCAAATTACCGCCATGTTGGTAGTAACGTGACATATGTCAAAATCGATTATTAGGTTTTCCAATGTGCAGAAACGATCCACTATAACGTATTTTTTATAACTCTGATAATAAAATTTTTTCCCATATGCTGTAATCGTCATGGCCCACACTGTATGATGTAAACGCGGTGCCATTTCTCACCATTCTATTATTTAATCTTCAGTTTTTTTTGTGAAAAAAATGTAGACAGTTTCTCGTAACTTTCTCCTTTCCTAATTTTATTCTCTCAAATTAATTAATTTGCTCTTCTTCTATCGTACAGATTTACCTAAATTTGCATTTTTTGGGGCTTTGGAACGTTCAAACTCCCAAAATTCATGTCAAGAAACGAATCTCCTCCACATAATGAACTCTCAATCAATTTCCATGCTGTTCATTCTTGAGGTGATGGAAGTTTTTATCTCCATATGATTGAGTTTACAACCACGCATTCCAAACATTAGTTTGTTTTGCATAATTTTTGTATTAGCCAATTCCTCGAACTTTACCATGTATTTTTTTCTTATACTCCAGCATAAGTCTTTGCCAACACAGTTTCTTGAAATATGCATGTTGATAACAACTCCACGTCGTTTATAAGAGGCAACAGAAACAATTCCGGACAATTTGGACATCTACAGCCTTTCCATCATTTATTGTGTCCCACTTACCCCAGAAACAATAATAAATTACCCGAAAGTGTCGATAAATCATCGTTTTATAACTCCAGACCCAGAAGGGATGATTTTATGATAGGCCATTGTTACCTATAAAAATACCTATCGCTCGCAAAGTTGTTTTGGATGATGAGCAAGAAAAGCACGTGCGGATCGAAGACGGCCCGACGGATGAGGTGGCTATGAAAATGGTTTTATTGGTCGAACGGTTTTGCGAGCTTTAGATGTTTCAACGCGACTCATCGGCGACGACTCGCTCGGGGGCGAGATTCGCGCGTTATTTTATGCGGTCCGACCTTTATGCGCCCGCTGAACACTGATTCAGCAATTCGAGCTATCATCAAAGATGATTTGATATCTGAAGATTCGTATTTCACCTTGATTTCGGTCGTAAAATTTGGCAGATTGCGGATAACGGAAGTTATATATCTTATACCTTGAGGCGAGCCGACGTAATATGGAAAATTCTCAGAAAGTCGATGTTCGCGGACTCTTTCAAATATTCAGGACGGTTTAAGAGTATTTCGAGAAAATCGTCTTCAATAAAGTCCATATATTGAAACCAACAGTTAAGAATAGCTTCATATCGAAAATGGATGGGTTTGGAATGTTCGACAGATATTACTTTTCCTGGGGGAAGAAGATTTTCTGAACCGATAATACCTGAAAATAAAAGCCGCGTCTACTTTTCCAAATAAATTCTCACTGATATACATCAGATATTTCCTGTATTTCCAAACCAAATAGGACCGAAATTATTATTTCTCAATTTTAAAGTATTTTACCTTCAATGCTTTTTTTATAGTCTGCCATATTAGGTCCCCTGCTTGATAGGAAGTGGCCTCAACAAGTGCTTTTTGAGTGAAACTTTTTTCTCCGCCTCCAAAAAATATTAACGAGGTGTCATTCAATTCGAAATAGCGTGTGGATGATTTTTAAAAATATTCAAGAGCCGATTGCAAAAGTTAGTAACAATTAACTAAAAAAAATGGGGTTTGCCTTTTTGCAAATATCTCAAAAACTATTTGACACTTTTCAAATTTGATAAAAGATTCAATGACAGGAGGGAACCCAAAAATAAAACAGTTTTGCATCCTGGAACTATAATACCAATATTTGTAATTTTCCCAGAGGGTTAAAATGTTGAAAATACGGCCGAAACCGAGAACTCTGGCTTAGTACTTTCAATGAAAAAATATTGTTTAACCTTTTAAAACATGAAAATTAAGAATTGAAAAAATTCATACGACTACTAGACAGATGAATGAACAATAATCCGCGGTCAAATTTTAATTATGCATTAGTTAATTAACAATTTTTTCCTACCTAAACATGAACATTGCAAGTGCGATAACGGTTAAATAACAAATTTATTTTTTTTCCTTTTTTGGAGCTGTTCTTGAAAGGTCTTAGATAGAGATTCCAGTTTTGGAAAAGTCAAAAAAATTTCATCTTTTACTTTGTTATCAACAATTTACTTGGGTTGAAAATTGAAAAGCTTAAATATTCAATTTTTTATTTCTATTGATCCATTTTTTATGATCAGAAGCCACATGAAAATAATTTAAAATTTTCCTATTGTTTGAAAAATTGTTATAAACAAATACGTTGTTTTTTGAAAAACTAATCTTTGATGCACATTGTGATTATTAAAAATTATTTGTTAAAAAAAATTGCTCAAAAACAGATTTGTTAATCAACAATTTTTTTCTAAAACCTGTAATCATCATTGAGGAACTATTTTTTAAAATCTTAATTCATCTTGCTCTTTCATAACTAATTCAAATTTTTCCAACTACTTTTAGGGAAAATTCCTCTTTTTGATTTTTTTTATTTGAAAAATTTCAAATAGTTTGAGATATCTGCAAAAACAGACCCCATATTTTTCAGTTGATTGATAACTTTTGCAATTTTTGCAGCTCTAGAATTTTTCCAAAAATCATCTACACGCTATTCAGAATCGAATGACACCTCGTTCATATTTTTCGGAGGCGGAAAAAAAAGTTTGACCCAACAAGCGCTTGTTGACTAGGCTATACTGCCGTGTGAAGGTAAAGGGCAGTAAGTAACATATTTGGCAAAATGCAGATATTCATGTTGCAGACCTCGGCAGGCAAAGTGGGAGATTTCTTTCTATTATGGAAAAATAATACTTATATAATAACGTCAGTGAATGCTCTTTGATTTGAAATCAGAATAAAAATAAATTGTGTAGAGCAGAAAATACTAGAATGGCAATAAGTAACTCAAAATAATCACTCTTGCACATACTGCTCTTTACCTTCACACGGCAGTATAATGTATCATCGCTAGATAAATACAAAATATTATTATTTTTTGTTACCGATAAATAATTACAAAAAATTTATATTTTTTGTGTTTTAATTCTCACGAAAATAAAAATCCTTTAATATTCTGACAATATCCTGAGAGCCGGGAGTAGGTAAGAATTGGCGTTCTTCTTGAATGCAGGCAGCCTCAGGGAACACCTATCCAGGCAGTGAGTTCCATTGCTGTGCCGTTCTTTGAAAAAACAAGCATATTCAAAGTAACGACGACCATGTGAAGTTTAAGTTCGGGGCTGTATTGGGTCGGGGCTGTATTGGGTCGGGGCTGTATTGGGTCGGGGCTGTTTTGGGTTGGATCTGTGCTTTATAATCAGTTGACGGGAAATGAAATATCTCTCGGTACAGAACAAGAAATCTAGTTTTTGAGAGGCATTTAAAGCTATGGACCTCACATGGTTTTTACATAAAAGAGTACTACTGATGGAAAGATACCGAGCAACGAAATAGAGAACTTCATTTGATACTCCCGACATAGTTACACTGACCTCTGTAAGATTGGCCTTTCTAGAGACAAGATTTGCACCGAATTGGTGAATGCCCATTCTAGAATTTTCCATTTTTGAATCGTTTTCGTTCTTGCAATAGACAGCAGTTTGCCTTTGAGATATACTAATGATGAACAACTAGAAATATAAAAATCGCCAGACATGAATAAAATCAAGACAAACCCAATGAATAATATCAAAATGCAAATAACAAAACTACTTGCTTACATATAATGAATAAGACAATAGATGAAGGTATATTTTCAACAGCTTTCAAAATATGATTAGGTATTTAAAATATTTCTGTATATTTATTATTTTTGTATTGAACTTTTTGTATTTTATATTTATATTAAATTGTACTTTTTAACATAAATAATCAAATTATCATTGTTATTGTTATATTAGACCTTATTACTATTTAATACACTTACAGTTTTTACATTAACAGAAAAATATACATTGGTAATCCATGATTAGAAATTACAATAATCAATATATAAAAGCTAGGTCTTTAGAACCTGTTTGTGGAACCTAAATTAAAAATAATTAGGATCATTGAAATGAATTAGAATACATTAAGGTATAATACAGTATTAATAGTATCTAATCTAAAGTGAGTATACTTGTTCTATTACAATAGAGTGCTATGTTGTCCTTAAATGACGTTTAAATATTGTGAGTAGTTTCTCATGATATGGATCTTACATTCTTTGGAGAATGATTTATACATTTCGATTATTGTATCTTTACCCATGCGTCATCAATTTATGATCGAAGAACTCACACACCCTCTATCGGACATATCTTTCTAACAACCGCTATGAGCGAATCAAAGTTTGTTAACATTTGTCTTCTAAGCTAAGAATTATGGTATTGTGATGGATCGATTATAACTCAAAACAGTGAAAAGAGATAGCCATAAAACCGACAGTCTTTTACATTTCAACTAAACTTGCAAAACATTGTATTGGCTAGCGTGTCATGTACCATCAATTACGTCATTGTTTTCTGTCATTGGGGTATTATTTGTCGCCCGTTTTACTATATTTTGCAGTCGAATATATTATAAAAACAGTTTTTTTCAAAGCTAAACGTCTCTTTGAATCATTACTTTCAAAGTAAGTACACTACAGTGTGTTTTATTAACAAATAATCTTCAAAATTTTTAACCTCACAATTGACATTTGTGACTATAATTCCGTACTACCGGGATATTAACACAACAATTATTCATAAATCGAATTTAGGCGGATGACCAAAATGTTTCGGTATTTACCAATTTGAATTGGTATTTACCAAAACGTTTAGGCGTTTTTGGTTATTGGATTGGTTTTCATCTAATGACGTCACGAATCAGCTGTTTAATGTCATAGTTGTCACCAAAATTTTGTGGTAATTACCCAACTCCAAAGTTGTTTTTCATTTTCGGTTATAGTTATTATCGAAAAGAAAACTATTCTCATTCTGACCGTGTTTTTAATTGGTCTTTTAACTAAATATTTCATATTTCACATTATAAAATAATGTAAAAACAATACTACATTTTCATCGAATAAAAACTCGGACGATAATACGCACACAAATCTCAGTTTTGTTTCCACACTATTAAAGTTCTCCATTTATAAAAAGTACAATACTTTCAACAGTTATTGTATACAAAAATACGAAAAACCAGAATAATTAAGAATAAAACAAAGGAATATCATGAAGATGGCAGAAATAAAACACATGTTTTTGTCTACACTTTTGAATTTTAATGACCAGGAACCAGAGTTTAAACCAAAAGGTTTAGGCGAAAGCAAACGTTGACGTCACGTTCGTCATTTATCATGTAAATACCAAAGAATTGTGGTTATCCGCCTAAATTCGATTATAGTGTGGAAACCCTATTGAGAGAAAAAAACATTACCTAAATCTATAAAAAATACAGGTCAAAAATATTCATAATATATTTTAATTCTTTTTTAGATTATGCCTGGAACTATTTATTCTACACTCACAAGCACAACAATTTGTGTTAATCTTGTGCGAGTATTTTTAAAGGAAAAGAGCGAATGGTGGACCTTTTTTACCACTTTTATCTGTTCAAGAGGTAACAATTAAAACCACAAAAGAAATGTCATAATAAGGAGATTGTTTCGATGTGCAAAGATGATAATCGAAGAGCTTTGATTGAAAAGACTGATATTGTTTCACAAAGAGCATATTTTTTAAGTAAATACCAAGAAAACCGAAAAAGTTTATATCCACGAGAAGGGTTTTTTTAGATGAAACGGATTTATTCTAGAGGAAATAAAACCAAGTCTTGGCAGGATGATGTCAAAAGTGTAGCAAACCCAAAGGATTTATTGTTGAGCATGCTGGTTCTGCAAAAGGGTTTCTTCCAGAAGCCAGTATATTGTTCTGTTCGGAATCTTTAATTCTAGATTATCATGGAGAAATGAATAGTACAATGTTCGCCAAGTGGATCACTTCACAGTTAATTCCCAGCTTGGAAGATCCATCTTTGATAATAATGCACAATGCACCATATCACAGTGAAATTTTGAATAAACAGCCTACCACTTCTTCAAGATAATCGGAAATTGTTTGATGGCTACAGTAAAATAATATTGGTTTTGATGAGAAATTAACAAAACCAGAGTTATTGCAATTGTCTAAGATGAACCGAAAGGAAAACATATATATTATACATGAACTGGTACGAGAACATGGGCATGAAGTATTAAGATTACCACCTTATCACCCAGACTTTAATGCTATTGAATTAATTTGGGCTAATCGTAAGACATACTACAACAATAATATTGGCAGAGATGGATGATACAGTGATGAAAAAAAAGTTTTGGGGATGTGGAATGAAGCAATAAAGAAGTGCAACACTGAATCCTGGCAAAATGTGTAAAATACACCGAATCTCTCATTGAAAAGTGGTATGAACAAGAATAGCTTCTTTGAGATATGGTTATTATGGACCCATTATTATAAACATTGGTGACAGTTCTGAATCAGAAAGTCATTAAATATATTAATTTTGTTTTTACTTCCATAAATGGTACATAGTTCTATATGCTGGCATTACATAAATAATTGTATGAATACATTTTTTGTTAATCATGTGTTGAGTATTTCATTACCGAATATATTTCAACTGGTGTTTTTATTTCTTAAATATTCATTTATTTATCATTATACAGTGGGTCATTGCATCCATGCACGAATAGGTAATTGAAAAAATCTAGAAGATTCCTTTTCTGAGTTTTAGTCATGTAAGTATATGTTTATTGTACATAAGAACAATTTCTTGTTGACAAACACAGTTGAATTATGAAATATAATAATGAATAATATCACAGCTACAAAATATTTAAAATTCTAAACTACTAAAATATGAAAATATAGCCGACTAAAAGCAGTGCAGGCGTGTAGGTGTATACATAATGAATAATCATGGCTAAAAAAAGACATGTTATCAAATATTTAGTGAAACATTAGAATGTGTCGTCATAGAACTCTGCCATTTTTGAATGGAAACTCATTTTTTGATATCTCCGTATGCAAAGGTTTTGAAAATATTGCACTCCAACCTAGTTTTTTGAACAACTTTTTTCGTTAACTATTACTATTACTATTACTATTGCATTAATGTGAATAAAATTAGGATGTGATGATTTGTTTCAAACGGCTACGGAGGTATGGATAAAACAACTTCCTTATATGAGTGTGACTGAAATAAGAATACAGTAGGGAGATCAAAAGTTTCTAGTAAACTCACTGCCTCCATGTTTTATTATCACTGGATTCGTAATAATTGGAAAACACCGTGTGCTAGGAATCGCACGTTAAAAAGTAAGACCTCGTTAATCTCTGGCTCGCACAAGTTTCGACTACTGAGGGCTGCCGTTCGTAAGGGGACGACAGCTGGTTAAAGGAAAAAACAATTTTAAAAATTCATTCCTTTTCGCCTTTGTATCTCCAGCAATATTTTTTAAATTTGGAACATTGAATATGCTCACTGAACGACACTTTTTGATATATTTGGAAAATGAAGGAAAAAAGGAAAGGAGAAAAGGAAGGTGCACCCATGAGTGTGTCACACGGTATTCTGTTGGAACTAAAATAACACTCTCATTGTCGGTGGTTCGCCATTTCCTATCTTATTACCTACACGTTGTAATTTTATCGGGATATTAGACACGGCATTCTACATTTAGACGTCATTTGGGTTAAACGTCTCGACTTATTTCATATGCATAACTTGATGACGCACGGGTAAAGATATAATAATCGAACTGTAGTTAACTATGTTTCTTATTTTTGGAGCAATAAATACATCTTGTAAATCTTTGCTTAGAGTCTTTACGATAGAATGGCACTGATAATTGTTTATTTGCAACATGCCTGGTGTTGTATGTGTGAGAGATAAATGTTTTCATTTCCTGGTTTTTATATAAAAATGTACAGTTACTGTGAAAGTAAAGCATTCTGACATTGGGAGTTTCTATATTTTTATATATAAATCTTCAGTTGAGTATAGTTTGCCTTTACGAAAAATTATTTTCGATAGATAATAGAATAGAGACTAGAAAAATAATCAATAGACATGGACCTTGTCTTTCTGTTAGGGCCAGAATACCATGTTTTCCGTCTGTAGGTGGTGGTGAACGTCATTGAAATTCTTCTTGAATCCACGAATGTAACTGAAGTTCGATGTTTTGTCATCTGGAAATTCTAATGGTGAGGTATTTTGCTTCCGGAGTATTTTACTGGATGAGAATTTATTATCATTACTGTGTGAATAAAATCTGAAAAAGAGAGGAGAAACAAAATGGGTATCCGGAAGTTATTGACCAAAGACTGAAATATGAAATAATCTATTTCACAGCACTTATATTCGATGTGGTAGTATTTCACCGGGTAATGATGGAGACCACCTACCACCATGGATTTCCTTTCATTCGCCTCTTCGGACACGTAGGATTTATCATGGGGCTATTTTTAAACGGATGTTTTATGGATAGAACTATTTCTGCTGCTAATCCTCTTACCTACATAATGGATGTGAAATTGAATCAGAATCAATAAAAATTCCTAAAAATTTTATTGTCACTGATATATGTATCACTACCTCATTAACTTCGATATGTATTGGTTGCTCAATAGGTTTTTCTGCGGAAAATTGCATACGCACCGATTCACCCGAATTCAAAATGAGAAATAGGGCGACACCAAATTGAGAAATGTTGAGTTTATCTTGAAATTCGACAAGACTGTCATCAGCTTATACTGAAATAGAGGTATCATTGGCGGAAAGAGATAATGAATTTGTGCCTATATAATGTGATTAGTTCATTGACATATCTCAATAGAGTAAATGTCCCAAAACAGAGCCCTGTGGAACACCAACCTAAACATTGAAGTCTGAATCCGTATCATCCCATTTCACATCAATTCTCCTGTTTATAGTGAACATAATCCATGCAAGGAATATCCCTCGATCACCTATTGCATATAATTTATCAACATTTACTCATAGGAGTCGAATGCCTTTGATTAATCTACACATATTCCCACCAATCGAGAAAATATCGTACATATTTTTTTCCTAGACCCAGTTGCAAGTGTTTATTGCAATCAATTTCCTCATAAATATTGTTCAAATCATTCTCTTTACCATACTATATCAAACTTGGTCACATATTGCCTCCTGCACACTATACATTTATATCATAATCATGGATCAAGCAAGATCTCTCTCCCCAGAGAGTACTCGAGCCGTTGTCTGTACAAGGGTCAGATAAGTCTTCTTATCCTCTCTTTTCTCCCGAAGACTAAGACTAATCGTCGTATTTCCTTATTCTTTTGTTGCGTTATACACGATGCCATCTCCTTTCTTTGCAATTAGCGCCTCGTTCTGACTAGGTACATTTTTAATTCCTCAATTCAACCATTATAAACACAACATTAATTATCAATTTCGTTGGCAGCTGAAGTCTCGCGGCGCCATTGTTTCGACGCGGCATTTTTAATTGAGATTATTGCACCATCTTCATTCAAATGAACATTTCTCTTAGCTCGGCGCGGCATTCCCTATTAAAAGTATGCATAATTACTACGGCCACTACGAGCATTGTCTCCGGAATTAGTCATTTGTGCGTTACTAATTATATTCTTAATCTCTCCCTCGTAACCCCATCATTATTTCATTAGCTCGGATTAAAAGAGAAACAAATTTTTATGCGAGCGCAAACAGCTTGTTCTTTCTCAAGGAGGTCGCATGCGTTCTCCAGAATTTAAGGCGATGCGATGACTTGAAGTAAAGAGGAAAATATGACGATAATTATCGGAAGGTTCATGAAATTTCTAAATTACAGTAAGTAGTATTAGTCTGCATGGTCCATGGTCCTTATTGAATTATTTTTATTTTACTTCTAATAATGACAACAAACTTATACAGCATCAATATATATTATTGTCAGATTGTGTGCACGTGCACCAATTTACTTGAAGGATTTTTTTTGTTTCATTTTATTTTTTATTGACTATAAAGTTGCTTTTTGCTTCCCTCTGTATACCCTCAGAGCGACCATACCTTTAGCGGAAGCACATTTTTTTTGGCAATAAGTTCATACTGAATGCGATATATACTACTTCAAAGTCAAACACTTGATCCGTTTCTCAACAATATAGTTGTTGAAGTCGTTAAGGAACCCTCCCTACTTGTTCCTGCTGATTTGAAACTTCCTTGCTCAGTTTGTGGAATAGATTTAGCCCAAAACAATTTGAAAAATAACCCAAAAATAACCTGATGAAGAAGCTGCCTTTACTGTGTCAACTACTGTATAGGAAAAATACAAGAACGCCTAGTCCATTTTCAAAAAGGCCCTAAACAAATCCAAGAGAGACTCCTGGAGGAGACACTGTGAGGAGAAGGTTCTCGAGAGTGTGCTAGACTCCAGAAAGTACTCTCGAAGAATACACAACAATTAATATACTCCCTAACAAGGGGAGCACACCAGTACAGGAGAAAAAACAATAAAAGAACTACTGAGAGTTCACTTCCCGTGAGCACGGATAGATCAGATACGAGCTATGGGAAACCCGAAAGTACTAGAGACTTTGAAAATGAGGATGCCCACAATGTGAAGTTCTATCCCCGCTTCTGTGGAATCTGATCACGGACTCGCTGCTGGAAACTCTGAACGGGTAACTGCTGTTACCCAAACGACGCAAAGCGGAATTTTGGTAAGCAGTCGAGTGCGGGAAAGTACCTTTTTCTATGGCCATAACACAATACTGCTCCTTCCCAACTGTTTTTGATTAAACAATCAGGTACATTGTATGTCTTCAATTTCATTTCCTTACCTGATAAAACAATGAAGACATTGTATTTTTATTTTACAATTTATCACGTCTCCCATGAAATGTCATGGGGGTTGAAAATCAACCACGGTAGCAGAAAGTTAATAATAAATCGCCAATAAAATACTGAATTCTATCAATGATTCTGAAAACCTGCCATCTGCTTCAAGATCCTATACTCTGGAGCACAAAAAAAATACAAACATTTCATTGCCGTGCCCAGATGCTTCAAATATAACATTCAATCACTTTAAGAATAATTAAACTATAATTTGAGATTTTTAATATAATTAAATTTAGAGTTCACAATTCTGTTGTAAAATCATTTCGCTATTATATGATATAGTCTTAGAAAAAGTATAGTGTATAACTTGCACTAAATGCTCATTTCCTAGTCGTATTCATACTCCTGGGAAATTACTATCATTTCGTGCTAGTTATACATTATACTATTCCGTTTGTACTAGGATCAAGATTTTTTCTACAAGCACATTAAAAATATTATGTACCGCTTTTGATCAAAACTTTTGCGTGTGGGAAAAACTCACTTGAATTGAATTTAGCGTGCGGAAAAATGTCATCTCTCAAACTAAATTGCGTACGGGTATAGGGTGAATCACGCACGCTTGTAGAAAAAACGAATCTTCTATTAACAATATTTAGAAATATCCTGAAACTACTTCAATAATATCTAGACTGAAAAAACACAGTTGATCAAAGTAAGTTAGTTCAATTGCATGCTTTGTGTCTGAAAATGCATAATTTTGAACTCAGTCGCTGAAAATCTTCGACAAACAACAAACAAAACCTATTCCTAACCTAACGTCAAATTAGCAAATTTGTCAAACCAATTTTCCTGTTTCCACGTTAGCAAATAAATAGAACATCCGGATATTTACGAATTCCGACAATAATGAAACGTACAGCAAAACGGTTTACGAAACTTCCAGGAGTCGGTACTTTGAAAACTTTCGAGATATAACATATGTACGAGTTTACCGAGTTAGCGTATTTGAATAACTCCCGTGAAAAGATGAATCCAACCTCGGATTCGGTCGATTGCTATTGGGAAAACTCATATGTGCAGAACACTTTTCAACAGTTACTTAGATAAATGAAAAGTAAAATGTTATGAATGCACAACTAACATGACCGTTTTAAATAGATCAATATTTCATCACTTTCCAAACCAGATTTTTCAAAATTATTGATTAACACAATTGAAGTCAGTTTTATTCTTATGGCGATTACGACGATTTATTGATAACTAGAGTATGGTCCGTATATACAGGGTCCTGCGGCAAGGGCGCGGTCTTCATTATCTCCATTATGGTAATAGATATTATGTTACATCTTGAAAGGAAATAACTGATCACAAAATGTTTCTATTTGGTCTAGGAAGTAATTGACGCATTTGAAAGCACGACTATATGTGAGAACAAGCAATGTAGAAAGAAATAAGTCATAATTTCCATGACGACTATTGTAAATACCTATTTACTTTTACGTTTATTGTGTTTATAGCACACTTCCTCATTGGCAGTCTTATGAAACAATGACTCACCACCAGCAAGCTGTCACGATATCTTCCAGTTTAGAAAATGACACAACACCGAACTTTAGCCAGAACGGTAGCATTCTGGATTATGTCCTTTCATACGGTCACTATCCATCTTAGATAGCCTAGCCATTGATTTAATTACTTATTAAATCATTGCAATGATGTTTTCATTGCAACGGATATAATTTATGATAGATTGAATATGTTCATTGAACGCACTACAACTATTTCACGACAGAGTGTTAAATGTAAGAAAGAAATCGTAGATAACGACCGAAATGATAACATCTATTTTAAACGAGATGGACTGAAAGAAACAACCTTAAGAAATCTGGTAACTTAATAATTAAGAATCCCTACACCCAAGAAGTTAAATTCCATGATAACATTCCAATACATAAGTAATTAAACAACCAAAATTCTCCAAAAAAAATATTGGAAGTGGTAAAGGAAATTACAGGTAATGAAACAAAGAAAGAAAAAAAATATCCGTGAAAGGGAAGGGTCTTACAGACGATGAACAAATCACAGAAGCTTTCTATGTTTATTTAACGAGTATCGGAGAAAAACTGTCAGCAAACTTTTAGTCGTTCAATATTTCTTGAGCGTACCGATGAAATAGAATTGAAAGTCTGATCATATAACAAATGAAGTTCAAAAATCCAATGTTCACCACGAATCGAAACCTATATGCCATATAATAAATTTGATAATAAATAGTGGAATTGTTCCAAAACAGTTGAAAATAGCTACCCTCAAACACCTTTTCATATCTGGTAAAAGACTATTTGGATAATTACCGACCGATATCCTCAACTTCCAGCTCATCAGAAGTATTTGAAAAGAGACTGACGAATTACCTAGAAAAATAGGAATTTCAAATACCTAGAAATACAGGAATTTATCTTACCCAACCAGAAAAGTATTTTACTAGATAAATTAGAGAGTATTAGTATCAGAGGAAATATGTTGGAATTGTTCGAGAACTGTTTACAAAATGAAAAACAGCAAGTTTTTATCAATAAAAATAGGCGGTGGGTGAACTGTTCCTGGTGAACTCTGCTGGTACTATTATTTCCTTCATCGATGATACTATACTGTTTATTATATGTTGATGACACTAGGAACGGTGAGAGAAAGGGCTGCTTATAATTTCAAAAATATTACTATCTGGTTCACCAACCACCTTCCGTTCACTGCTTGTGAAAAAAACTTGCCTGGATACGGAGATACCTATAACTTTAACCGTTGATGATTGTTTTATATTACCACTCATACCGTCAGTTGAATATCTTTGCATTATGCTGAAGTGGAATGTTCACGTTCGAACGGTAGTCAATAAACTCCGCAGACTCGATATCCAAATTCATGCAGGTAGATTACTTTTTCAAAATGAATCATCTGGAGTCAATTTATTATTCCTTGGTGGACTATATCATACAATATGACATAATGGGCTGGGGAGGATTAAGAAAAACCAAAATGAGACCTCAGGAAATTGTCCAAAAACAAATCTTAAGAATGATATTTGACAAACCACCTAGATATTCTATCAATCTCTTGTTCAATGAAATTCACTTACAACAAGAATTTATCTAGTCCTTATTGGAATACCAATACCGTACAAGGGGAAAAACTCCCGCATATGAGTTCCACGTGCTGTCAAATCAATTAGTCAACGATCTTTCACATACATTGCTCCTAGCTACCTAGCTTCGATAAAATCAGTGAACTCTTTGAATTCATTCAATAAGAATGTGAAGGTATGGATTCTGTCTATAAGTAGGATCACTTTGCACAACCTTATAGAGTCTGACAACAGATTATGTTTATCAACAATGTATATTCCCTATACATATTGGTGTTTTTTCTTCACCTAACTACGTCATTATGTTAAAGTTTTATGTTATCGTTTTATGAATATGTTCAGTTCTTCTAATGCTCAACTATATTTTGACCTATCGAAAGCGTTTGACCTCATTAATCATGAATTGTTAATTCAAAAATTGGAGTGCTATGATGTCTGAGGAAAAGCCAATGATCTGATGAAAACCTACCTCAGTAACCGAAAAAAAATAGTCAATATCTAAAAATGAGTGTAGTCAGTGCCTCAGGGCTCCATACTCGCCCCAATTCTGTTCCTGATTTTTGTCAATGTCGTATGTCCCCAAATTGACATCAGCTCAGTTTTTCTATTTGCAGACAGATGACATTTCAGTTGTATCGGAAAGGGGAATGTCTATTCTTAATGACACATCTAATGTAACAGTGTCCCAGGTTTTCGAGTGATGTAATAACAATTCTCTTTTAATAAATGAAAATAAAACTAATTATATATATTTCAAAAACGGCATGGAAGTCCAACTTAATACAAACACCTCCAAATTTTTGGGGGTAACGGTAGATAAAGATCTACATTAGACTGATCAGGGGAAACCGATAATGAGTAAATTGTTGTCAGCTTGTTGGTCTCATCAGATACCTCAGGGATCAAATTAGTATTAACAATATAAAAATGTTTTATTTTGCATATGTCCATTCTGTGATTAACTACAGCGTAATCTTCTGGCATCATTCACCAGCATCTAAGGATATATTCATCTATCAGAAAAAAGTCATAAGAACTATGTTTAACCTTGGAAATTACACCTCTTGCAGACAGTTATTCATCAACTTAGGAATTATGAATGTTCAGTGTGCCTACATATACAACATTGCATTTTTTGCTAAAAAGTACTTTCAATCATTTCCTGCAAATAATCAACAAATCTGCAACATGATAACAAGAGGTAGTAAACATTTACGCATTCCACTACATAAAACAAGTCTCTTTGAAAAGGGCCCGTATTATAATTGTATATTGCCACTGTGCATTGCCTCCACATTTCAAAGAAATTAGTATCTACTATGAGTATTTTTAAACGAACTTTGAAAGAATATCTGACTGCTGATCGATTTTATTCATTAAACGAACTTTTCAATTCCTGTAGAGTGTGATATATGGCTGTTTATATTTATATGTATTTTTTTGAACTGTTGCATCAACGTATCCTGTAAGCGTTCTCATGTATCTTTGTGAGTGTTTCTACATTATATTTGTTGAGTAGTTGTTCATATATATTTATATGTGTATATATGTGTTTGTAATTTAACTATTTGTATATGACTTTGCTGATGTTTCATAGGAAATTCATGGCAATGAAAATATTATTATTATTATATTAAATTATTCGGAAATTTTATTCAGTTAGATGCTCAAAAAAAATGTTTTTCCAATATACTCATTACTATTTGTAATGGACTGTGTATAAATTTCTCTATCACTAACCTACTTCAAATACTTCTATCTATTTTATAAAACACATGATTAATCCAACTAATCTTATTCGTAAACGATCTCCTTGAAAGCTTTTTTGGTCAGTCTTCTTATTTACCATATGACTCAAAAATATCTGTGTATTTATTATATTTTTTATTATTAAAAAAAAATATAATAATTATTATTATATTATATTATTAATTTTAAAATGATATAATTTTTATGCCGGCGGCGCTCAGGGGCCTCAGTGGGTTTCTGCCTAACGTATTATTAGTTGCTTAGGTACAACTAAAATGTGGAAGTAGGTACCAGGTTGAATTCTGTAGCAAGGAGTGAAGGTATAGTGAAGGTACAAGAGAATTAAACTTATTATTAATGAAAAGAGCAATTTTAGAGTTTATTTCTTTCATGAAATAGTCTTATCAATTACCATTCGTTTTATCAATGATTTGTATTTCGATAAAAGCCATTTTATGTGTATATGTGTGGAATAAATAACTTTCATCAACTGACATATTTGCAAAATAATAATTTTTTCAATTTTCTTCCAAACATTTTGGTTTTATATACAAAATTGAGCTCGTTAAATCATTTATTTCTATTCGAGAAATAAAACACTCGAGCGGAAGCTCTCGTGTTTTTATCATAACATACATCTCCGGATTAAACCCTAAATTTTCGAACAAAATCGTTTTTCTGCAAATTGAAAAATGAACTCGCTCACAAACGAGGATTTCCTATATTACTCCCGAAAAAACGTTTTGTAACATATTCAAAAGGAGTTCAGATTAACGAATAATTAACAACCATTTGTTAATCGCATTCCGAACACAAATACATCAACAGAAAAAGATTTTTCTCTCTCTCATGAAAGTAAACGGCCACTCGATCATTTACGTTCAAAGCCGTCCATAACAAAGTAATAATCTGTGATTTATCGGTCAAATGAAACTTTCAAAAACCATAAAAATTCATTTAGTAATAATGATATTGAGAGCGTAGTATTTCACGTAGCCGGGCAACTGTTCTCCTTGACGTTTTCCTCAAAGGTTCGCAACAGGTTTCAATAAGTTCGATCGACGATTAGAGAGCTTTTGAAAAATGTCGAACGCCGTTGTGCGGTGTGTAACAGATTGCTGAGCAGGGACGGACTAGGACGTAAATGAAGAGTTTTGAAGCATTTTGTACATCGATGGTGATTTGATAATATAGTTAAGCGATATCATTGATGACTCACTCGTGTATATCTTTCTTAACTTATTTCAACGACGAAATAAATTTTAAATTGAATATGAAGAAACTATAAACCTCTTTAATTTTTCTGTAACGCAAGATTGGTCTATTAATTACATTTTTACAAATAAGCAGTACTACACTACTTTTTCTGCTCTACATTTGGCAAGATTCGTCTATTAATTACATTTTTACAGATTAGTAGCACTACACTAATTTTTCTGCTCTACATAAATGTTTTGGCAGTTAAAGATATCGAAGGAAAATTCACCCTGTTTGCAGATGATAAAACCATATTGTAGAGTCAAAAATGTACAGATGTACTTCATAAAGCAGCTATCAGTTTAGATCCAAAAAAACTCAAACATGGGTGTGATTAAAATCTTTTATCTTTCAATATCCCAAAAACCAATATAATATCTTTCCGATACAATGCTGACGTCATTCTCTTAGCTCCAATTAGCTGTGTGATACAGAATAGAGCTTTCACCAAATTTCTAGGGTTATGTATAGAATATAAGCTCAAATTTGATGATCATAGTTACACTCAATAAAAAGCTTCCGTCAGGGTGTTACGTAATAAGAATAACCTCCAATGAATTGGGATCTTCTGCGGCCAAACCTACTTATATTTATTTCATTCATAAAATCTCACTTACGATATGGAATTCCATTTTGGGGTTCATGTGCAAAGGCTCATCTCCAGAGCAATTAGGTATGTGTTTGAAGTTAAACGACAGGAGTCTTATACGACTCTAATCGTTGATAATAAAATTCTGACAGTGCATGTCATTTTCATTATGGAAACGGTTTCCATAATATCTAATAATGCCACACGTGAGACCGATAACCTCAAACTCTATACCTACGTCATATCCCGTTAAAGACTATATAGGTTCACAATGGTCAAAAGATGAATAACAATCTAGCCATTTGCTTGAAGAATATTAATAAGGCATCTTATTTCATAAAAGCTACAAAAGACCTCTTTATCAAAAGACCATATTATAGTTTGCAGGAACTTTATGAAGGCAACTTCCAAAAATTATTTCTATACTCCCAAATATATACATAGTGTAGTTTTTTGTTTGAAATTAGACTAAATTAGTTATTTCTCAATGTGTTTGTGCTCTGTGCATGAACAACTTCAAGTTTTTTATACATCTAGATTGGTATATATCTATTTTATCTACTCCTATTTAATTATATATTGATTATTAAACTGCTTTTGATCGACTGAAAGTATTTGTAAACAACGTGAGTTATAATAACTCACTACTATAACTCAATATAATAAATCAGAAAAGATTCTTGTTATTATTTACGAACCGAATATCAAGGTTATTTTTATGGTCAGTGAACCAAAAACAAAAATTGACAGAAAATTCACTGTTACGAGAAATTTTTATATCATAGTTGAGAAATATCGTCCTCCGATATATCACAAACGATATTATTCTTTAAATTTTAAAATACAAAATATTACTCAGATTTGGCATTGATAAATTTTGTGCAATTGGTAAAGACATTGATACATTTTTAAAACTACCAAATTGTAATTTATATACAGGGCATTGTTTTTGCCGCTTGTCATCAACTTTATTAGTAGATGCTGGAGAGGATATAACGGCACTGAAACGCCATGGCGGTTGGCGATCAACTACTGTGGCTGAGGGGCACGTTGATGATTCCGAAAAGAATAAGACAGATACTGCAAATAAAATATACAGTTCTTTAACACCTCAACCAGTTAGTACATCAACAATATATATGCCAAACAAACAAAAAAAACAAGAAACTTGCATAATTCAGTCCCACGTATTCAGTTTACTGGTTGTTCATGCTTTACAGTTAATTTAATTAATTAACAAACTGAGTAATTACAACTGAAATGTTTATAGCATTGTTATAGGTAACTATTAAGATTTGTGAATAACGTTCTTTCTCTGTACTTTCTCTGTACTTGTATACTGGAAAATAGGTGCTTACATACTTCGAATACTGGACTTATATCTGGTTCTGGTGTAATTCAAATTGAGCAGAATGTATTCCTGGTTGGTTGATATTACAAGTGAAACTATGCAAGTAGTGGATCATGTTATATCGTTCAGCTGAGTTTACATAGCAACATCATTTTGACTGTATCAGAGCCTATGATGTCTCAATATTCAGTAAAGAGTCTCAGTTATAGCTGGCTGACGGCTAATAGTCCTCGGTATCAAAACAAAAAAATTATTACCCAAATCTTGGGATCTCATTAATTTGTTGTTCTTAGTACATTGCTGAAGTGTAAATGGAGCTTTACGTAAACCAAATCTTATTCTGGTAATCGAATGAATACGGAAGGTTTTTAAAAAATCATAGTTCATCTTGTGAAGAAATAAATACCAAAACATGTTTTATATTTTTATCTCCGATAGATTTTCGGCAAAGCAAATTATCAATCAACTAGCGATAAAAAGTATCCGACGGCTATCGTTAGTCTAGTCTGAAACCGTTGTTATTTTTGAATACGTTGTTAATAAACAATAATTTTTTGGGAATGCGTAGAAAGTTCATCTTCTCGAAAAACAATTTCTGAACATCAGTTATGACTGGTATAACCTCAGGTATCTTTTTGACAGCTGAATATTATGAAGCACCCTATAACCTCGACATAGCCTCACTACACACCATATTAACAGACTGATCATACCCCAGTTCTACCTCTTACTACGCCTTCTTCTGCAAAAACGGTTCTATTTTCACGAGTATTGGTGTGCCCCACATATTATTTCTGAAAAAATATTAGTACTCCCCTGCTCCAGCAGCATATACGTTTTCCCATTACGCTCATTCACATGTTTACTTTTTCAGCAGCCGCACGGTCAAATTAAAAAGTCATGAAATAGATTAAGAATAAAAAAATCGAATGAAAAATCGACGAATTAGTCCACCGAAAAAGTGAATGGATTAATGCTTGAATTTTAATTAAAACGTTTGGTGTTGTGATCGTTTTGTTCATTTGTCATATCGAGCATATAAATACAGTTTCATTTTCGAGTTTTTCAGTGATTATATGGTAGTAATTGGTAGCGAACATTTGTTCACATGAAATGATTGGATAAGTGAAATAATGATATGAAAACTGAGCTACACCGAAGGAAGAAAATCGGGATTTATCAGGTAGTTCAGGTCGTTCAAGGATTATCAAAAATATTCAAACCATAGAATGTATGTCGACTATACTACTCTCCATTCCGTATGATCATTGGATACCACTGGACTTGAAAAAAATTGATGGCGCCAGTATCAATATACTTACTTCTTGACAGCCAAGTTGTCTTGAAAGCCCCTATATTTATGAATACAAAATAATATAGCCATGCAAGCTAATTGTAGCTCCTGACAAGAGAATACAAGCCTCATCGACATACAAGCATAAGCAGGGATGCACCTTCAGAAATTGCTCAAGAAACCTGGACAGATTGACCACAGGAAACTATACATTTTTTGGAAAAGTCACTGAAACTGTTGAACGAATGAATAATGCTGCTGGGTTAAAGGAAAAATACCTGGACCGAGTGACTCCAACGCCAAAATTTGTATCTCAGTTAGCCCTCAAGTTGGCCCTCAGGAAGTAGCAAACTTGGCAAGAAGCTTGAGCAATCTAGGGTTATGAATCAGGATCATATAAAAATAATTTCAAAGAAGCTGTCCTGAGTAAAAGGACCAAATCTCTCGTTAATAACCTAAAGAACAAAGCTTTGGGGCGAATATAATGATGACTTCTTCTATTCAAATGAGCCACACGAAGAGGGAAAAGGAAGGTGTGGAAGAAATGCTCACGATTGAACAAGAGCCTTTCAAAAAAAACGGTGAATCCTGTTGGTACGCTGATACAAGCTGACGGATCATTCACCAAATCATGGAAAAAATCTCTAGAGATCCTCCTTCATTCTCACTTTTCTGTCTCAATCGGAACCCAGAGAATACGAACAGTCGGTGCTAGGCCCAAACAGGTTATCATCTACAGTAAAGTAGAATGAGCTATAACAAACTTATATCCATTGATATCCACAGACGACATCAAAACTGTACACTTACAACGAGGAGCTGAACTTTTGATTCCATACCTAGTCAGGCGAAGGTCTACAGTGGGGTCTTCCTATGCCCTCGCTGAGGAATTCAGATCAATTCGCCTTTCATCGTTCTTACTTGAAATGGAAAAATCAGTTGATATAGGAATACCAACACGCATAACGACCTGAAAAATTCCGTCCGACGGCGCTGCATATTGAGCTTAGTCGGCAATATTAAAAAATCTCTCTCGAATTAAGAGACCGCACTCACAGCAATTTTTGACGTAGAGAGGGTGTGACATCATTTGCATCTATCACATACGCCATCGGGGAAAGAAACATTGCTTCAGCCATGAACTACTGGATATCTGCAATGCTTAGTTGAAGGGCAATACAAGGGAACAATGAAAGTGAGAGCCACATGAGGCTGCCCTCAGGGGAAAGCCCTATTTCCACTATCAAGGAAACTTTTGGTAGACAGCCTCCTCACAGACCTGAACCGACCGTATTGCCCAGGGCTACGCTGACGATTTCGGGTATTTTATGAGGGTCTGTGTGAATCTGGTGCCCCAGATGTGAAGGCCAATCCTCAAAAAAACACCATAGTTCTTTTCACCAGAAAAGTAAACCTAGAGACCAACAGAGCTCATTGTCTCTCTGGTGGAGTAACAAAATACCTATAGAGTCAAACCTGGAATCATAGATCACCTGCAACAAACATCTGGAAAAAATGCTGATAAGTATGGACATCATTAATGATGGCCAGGCGTTTCTTTTGCAACACATGGGGGCTTGTACCCAAACAATCGCTTTGGATTCACACATTCGATAACGTATGAAGCCTTGCTGTAGCGGCCAAAGATCGAACGGGTGGCAACAAAGAAAGGCTGGCTAGTTTACAAATACTGGCCATGCTCGGAGTCTCTGGTGCTGTGTCCAGCACGTTGACAATTGGAGGTGATTCTGAACCTCACTCCTCTGCTTTAACACATTGTAGCGGAGGTGAGGATAGAAGCATTCAGTCTAAAGTGTCTGGACCAATGGAGGGGCACTCCATTATAATGGAGGTCATAAGAGTCGAAAAATCTGACATGCTGTCGGACGAAATTTTTCCAATTTTCCCCTTTGACACAGAAGATGGCGGAGCCACATCAAAGGATATGCCAATGCTTCAAGGGAGGGAATCTGGTATGCGGATGGCTCTAAGACAATCAACGAGGTAGGGAGCTGGAATATACGGAAAGAGACCGAGGTGGGACATAAGTCTAAGCCTCGGTACTAGGACCTCTATATTCCAAATCGAGGTAATGGGTATTTAGAGATTCTAAGGAAGGGTCCTATTCTCTATGACAGTCAGGTGGCAATAAAGACCCTACGATCATGCAGGTTTTCTTTCAAATTAGTTTGGGAGACGCACAAAAACCTCAGCAATCTAGGAGCAAAGAACATGAAAAAATGTATCTGGATACCAGGTCATAGGGGCTTCCAAGAGAGTGAAAGCGAAGTGCCCTAGCCAGAGCGGAGGCAGCAAAAACTCTCATTGGACCCGAACCAGCCTGCGGCATCCTGTTTGGGGACATAAAGTAGGACATGGGTTAAAAACCATCATCAATATTTCTGGAAAAATGCCTCTGCCAGTACTCACACAAAAGTGATGATGGAGGGGTCAACCGATTGGCTATCAAGACGCCTTCTCGAACTGAGCCGAAACAAAGACGGTAGGATAGATATATTCGGACACTAGTGCAGATGATATCGTCCCACAGGAAAATCTCGTAAGAAATCTCGAGGAATTCATCAAAATATCCGAAGTACTTACGAGACAGACCTGACAACGGTGTGTACAAAGATTTTATACAAAACTATTTGTATGTTGGCCGTTAACCAACCCCGCAGATCAATGATGATATAATAATAATAATAATAATACTCCCTCATAAACACTCGTTGAGTGTACCTAAATAATAAATTACATCTGATTTGTCACATGCAGCAAGTTTGGTTTTGGTGAGGATATTTGTTACTTGGCATAGCCTTCCGATGGTGACTATTCACATATATGACGACTGTACTAACAATGTTAGAAAAGATCTCTAAACCATTTCGAAGGCATATACAATAGATCTAACTGGGTCACAGTGTAGAAACTTGTAGAATGAAACCCCCAAACACATTTTTCAAAATAGTGAGTTTGTTCACTGTCATGAATAAAACGGGCTTTGCATGGGATGCTGCGTGCCATCGGAATGCAGCGGCTGGATTCAGGTATTTCATATACAATACTAATGCCAAAAGTCCTCATAAAATGCTCTACAGGCTGGTTATAACCATAATGGATGACATGTTATACAGGAAAAGTCACACAAGGTTTTCAGCTACAATAGAAGGCTTTTTTTGGGCCACTCATACCTGAATTTCACCTACTATCCTAACCTAATCTAAATGGGCTGGGCAAGAATATGAGATTATAATTTGGGTTCACACATACAGCCAATTCCTACTAGAGCGGAATTATTCGCTATTGAACCGTCTTTACAAGTCTTGGATAGGGCATCAACTCCACTAACACCTGATTGCAACGCCACTGAACTTTTGAATATCTCAAAGTAAACTCAAGATACAATAGGCCAGAATAGGAAGAAAGGAGCTAGTTAGAAAGACAATTCGCGAATATAATGCAACATGTCACGGAGATAGGAATATAAGGAAAACACCTTTGCTCGTGTAATTGTTTCTCAAGTTGCAGAACAAAGGAGATGTAAATTGTCGGTGTACTTTGTTAGCATTCAACCGCACGCCAGAAGTTTCTTGGTGTAAAACTACAAGGGAATTCAACGTTAATTTTGTATATTCTGTCTCGGCGGAAAAACAACTCTATTAGGTGTAAAGTTAGACAACAGTTGTGCAGGAAACGAGAGTGACGATGGAATTTCGGAGAGATTTGAATATGATTCTGGGACTTTCTCAACTGAAATTGTTTCTTCTTTTCATGTCCTGGGAATAATATATTTTCCAATGACAGTGCAGTGAAGTTACGACCAACATAATAGCTCTAGGTACTGTGACATCTTTTTTCTAGATATTTTGGTTTTGATCGCGTTGAGTTTTCCAATTACCCATTCTTCATACTCATAAATACAATATTTAATTGAAAAGTGCCAAAATATAGATCGTTCAATACTAAAATTGTTTTATTTCAGAAATTTTCTTCCAACGTGATAAAAAAAATGTTCCTTACTCTATCCACACACTGTATATTATTACGATCTTTCACGCACCTCATTTAGAAACCGCTTTTGTTCATAATTCAAATTTTAATAGCTGAGGTTTGGAAATAGTTACCTCTTACATAACAACGTAATATACCAATAAACAAAGAGTCGTGTTCGTCACTTATTTATGAAATTCAATAACCAGTGGGTAATTACTCTATTTCGAAAAGAAAACTATAAATTAAAGTAACAACCAAATTTCAACACACGTCCAATATTTCAAGGAATACAATATTCAGCGAAAGAACAACAAACTAAATACTCTAATATAATGTAACAATTTTACGTTACGTAATGTGTTAGGTTTATACCTGATTTGCTACAATTCTTGATAGTTTTAAATATCGCCCAGAGTGCATGTCTCAGTTTGGTTTATGAAATACTAATTATTTGATATGAGTCAAAATTCTGTATGACAAATATTTGTAGTTGCTTAATAGTTGAATGCCGAAAAATTACACGGAATTCAAGATTTGCTCCTAGAGAAACATATTATTGTAAATGAATAACTTAGAGCTTTTGTCAAGTAACTACCCAAAAATTATTCTGTATTTGATGCATCTGAAAATTCCTCAATTTCTTGCACATCATCGAGTACATAAATAAAATTTCAAAGAAAAGTTTGCAGATGCCGAGGCGGAGGCGAAGTAAATCTGGTTTTATTCGAAATTCATAGATTTGATTTCCGACAATATCTACCTCTTCCAAATTTTTTTTCAATGTCTTGGTTATATTTAGAGGCAAACATACTTCTGATACTGAGTTAAAAATTGTTAAAATTGTTAAAATTTTTTAAATTGTTATTTCCGTCAACCAGCTGCACACCCTTAAGAGTACAACCCTCTAAAGTCTTCGAAAGACTTGTCTGAGCTAGGGAAGACGCAGCCCTTACCTTTTAACGGGTGATGCCATGCACAAGACCGATGACCATGCTGGGAATCGAACCCATGACCCTTAGGTTAAGAGACAAGGGCTCTACCATCATGACCATCACGGCCCATATAGGCAATTTCTTTAAATTTTAGGATGTTATTCAAGTGTTCACTTCTGAATGGACACCACTTTTACAAGAATACAAGGCGTTTCCAATATAGAAGTCCAATGTTTTGCAGTTGAATGTTTTTTGGTTTCTTCAATTGTATTCTCCTTTTGCGAAATGGTACGAGTTATTGCATTTTGACGTGATATTGTTCACTTAAATTTAGTTATCTTAAAAATAGTGTGTCTGCATTATCTCTTTTCGAATGATTGAAACATAACCTAATATAAGAGACTCGTTGAATGATAATAAAAACTTTGATTCGCTGGAAAAAATTTCCAGTAGTGTGACTGGAGTTCTACTGGTTGAGAGTGACATTATGAGTAATCTATAGCTAATTGAAATATCATCCATGACGTCTCAAAAGCAGGAAGTTTAGGAAATGGTCCCTTTTGGTTACTTGGAAATGAGGCATTTTATATATCAGAATATTAATGATAACGAAATTTAATTATCGTCCTACCATGAATTTGATTTCTGATTGGTTTAGAAAAACACAAATGACCTCATACTTCATCAACCTCAAATACTAAACAAAAAAATGTATTCATAAAATTAAAACTATTTCTATGAGTATCATAATACTGAAATAAATCGAATGGAATTACTTTCAATCAACTAGGTAATGTCTAATATCTATTTCATATTTCAGTCAATAAGAAACGGTTTCGGTGAACATTCTGTTTTAGAAACATTGAATCAAACTGAAAAACTTTGTACCCTTATTTAAAACAAAAAGTTGGTGTTCATTCGAAAAGAGCTTTAAGTCAACCGTGTAATATCCTTAAAAAAATTAATCATAAATGAATTCACATCTATAGCAACAAACTGCAGTTGAATATTGACTGTTATTATTATCAGTACATACTGTATTTACGGCAATGTTGATATTATCACTAATGACCCCGATTGTGAATTAATTATTAATGGAGATCATGCATGAATATTAAAAATAATACCCGGCGACTCCGCCATATTTCAAACATCTGAAAAACCGTTCTTAACCACAAGATCGCCAAGAAAACTTCATCCATGTTTGATGAAATAGTTAAATAAGTCTTTGCCATTTTTAGCAAAATCAACTGTAAGAAATTAGTTTTATACATGAAGTGGGTAAAGTAGATCTTTGTTTACAAGTAGGAAATACACATGACTGAAAAACACATTATTTTCATACTCTTACTTTTCAAAAATATTATATAGGTATTTATTCATAAGCTATTTGATAGGATTTGGTTGTTATTCGGATATATTTGTGAGTGTTGTGAGGAATGACGTAAAATATTTTCATATTTTCACATGTACTTCCTTCATGCTCCTGCATGAAATAAAGAATTGTATTCTGATATTGAGTAATTACACACTTGAGACGCATAAAGTGCAGAAAAAATGCGCACTTTCAGGCAATTGAAAAACACCATTTTTTCATTTTCTTCAAAAAGCATCTGATGTGAATTTAATCAAACTTTCAGTCTCACAAAAAAGTTAGAAACTAATAATTATACACATTGAAATTTTTGGATTCTGTGCTTTCGGAGTCAAAAAATTCATTTATATTGACCATCAGATTTCTATTGAAAAAACTATTAATATTGACATTTTCAGAAAGATTTATTATTTGTCTCTTCAAATTATTCTCTTCACGTAAATTGATATGGAAAATATGAATATTCATTTAGTTTCCACAACTGCAGTGAAACGTCAGGTTCATTTTCAATAAATGGCGTTACAATCACAAAGATGGTTATATCTTTCTGAAAGACACTTGATATCAGTTTGACAGTCGACCTGAATAGTGTAAACACTCTTGCAATCAACCAAAGACTATACTTTCTCCACGGCTATCACATAATTTTCCAATCCTGATATTAAATTTTATAACAGAATACTTCAGATTGAAGAAATATTCCACACTTCTGTTCGTATGCAATCTAAATTTTTTCCTTTCTCTAGTGATTAGAAAAATATTGTCACGCTGATTTATTAGTTATACCGCTAGCCAGTGGCACAGCTAAGATTATAGATTAGGTGGGGACTTAACATAGAATTATCAGAGCTTTTTTTTCCATCAGCCGAATGAATAAAGATAATTTTAGTAGCCTTGACTGTCATCTTGGTGACAAGATTTGTATTAGATTGTCAATATAATTATTTGATTAGATTCCATTTGAACACGTTGAAAAAAATATTGCGGAGAAATTATAATTTTTTACGCGGTTTCAATGGAAATTAGCAATACTCGTGATTCCTCACGCTTGCATGCTTTCGGCTCTTCATAGAAATTTCGGTCTCATCGAATTTTCATAATAACGATGTTACAGAATATACCATTTCTGAATAGAACAAAACTATCACGATAACCGAAGAAACGTTGAAAAAGTATTATGGATCCGTATTTTATAGTTCATAAATGTTTAACTGAATGAAATCAATGTTGTATTGAGGTATTGAGTGCTCTTCCACTTCGTGGCAATACTGATGACATCTTTTAATTTAAATAGATAAAAGAAGAGAATAAGGTGAACTTGAGTGAAGTTTTGTATTTAGACTAATTACGAAATAAGTTAGATCTCAGTAACTCGTTTTCACTTTACTTGAAATATTCTAAGACTGTTTAGATCAATGTCACTCCAACTTGTCATGCAATTTCAAAATATTCTTTCAAAAAGCAGTATCGTGTATTTGAAGTTTTGAATTTCGAATAAGGAACTGTATTTTTCACGTCGGCAATCAATGCATCCATAGAAGTTTTCAACAAATCTGCAGTTGAATATTTCTAGTGGATACTTAATTATTTTGGAGATATTGGTAAATGATTAAGGATTGTTTTGCAATCATATTACCAAAGCTTTGTAATAATGCAGATCTCCCTTATTGGAACAAGCTCTGCTTCTGAGGGGTTTTCTCTAAAAATTCTAGGTGATTCGTAAAAAAAAGTTTTACAAATTTTTACAAAACAAGTGATCGCTGCAATTGAATGACTATCATAACTGTTTGCTGGGGTGCTCTGCTGATTGTTGGTGTATTCACTTTCCAGCTGTAGGAAGACCCGGAAAACTGACAGCGCCACCCGGATGATCGGTGCGTTACCAGATGTCGGTATTGGCATGGGCAACACACATCGCACTCGCTTTTCAAGAAGGCATATGGTCTCCTATCGATTACAATATACTTGAGAAAAACTCTCACACGCCCGCCTCGAACCGGGTCTAGCGCTAGCCGAAGTTTCAATAGCTGACACCTTACCACTCGCCTCAACTCTCACGAAACAATAGTTGATTTATAGCAGCAAGCAGATTTGTAATCATTTACCAAATCAAGTCAGAGATATTTGCAATATGAAACAATTTAGAAAAATTGTTACAACACTTATGACAGGAAACTGCCTCTAGAATTTAGAGGACTATCTACGTACTTATGTATGTATTCTAGTGGTTTCATATTCAATATACTGTGATACTACTCAGAATATATTTTTACATTTATATATTTTACATGTTTCTTTGTTTTATGTTCATTTTGTAATTTTCTAAATTTTTAATTAATGTTTTAATCTTTACTGGATCATTTGCTCCTGAGACTGACATAAATGCTCTTATGTGAATAAATATCGACAAATATTCATTTATATAATAAAGTTCATTTATCTAACTATTTATCTATAGTATAAAACTTGCTCATCGCCCTTTTCAGGTGTACAAGAATGTTATCTGATACATCCTACTCATAGTGCTTCAAAATACTATGCTTCACCCTGAGTATGTCTTAATCAATGTACATGTTTTTTGCATTGAAGAATAAGAATCCTTCGACACCCCGTATAATGAGTAGAACGAAATAATTCACTCGAACAAAAACAAACAATAGAAAGCCAACACGATTCATTCCACGCAGTCACATTTATAATAAAAATAAAACAAGGTCACTTTTATTGTGCACGCTTCCCAGCGTATATGCGCTTTGCGGGGTGACTTTCGCGTCCCCTATACACATACGCTATTCACATGTCTCCGTGCCCGCATCAGGCTGGACCGCTTTAACGAATCCGTCTTTCAGGGCTTTCATTCACCTGGGGTAGATCGGTTGTCGATATCTCTCTATACTATTTTCGACTCTGATACAACTGATAATTGGCAAGACCTGAAAGATCTGAGGGACATTAACGACAAACAGTTAGTCGTTGCCTTTTTATCAAGTTCTAAACTTCAGTTAATATTCAGATACTCATATTTCACCGAATATGTTTGCCTTTGGATATCTTGAGGATTCAGCAAAATGCTTTTCTACAACATAAAAAATATTTCTAGAGGAAATCCATCAATACTGAAAGGATCTGGAAGACAAGAACACTGACTTCTTGAATGAATACTAGTTATTTATGAATTGTAATATAGGCGTTCAGTACCCGATGGCGTGAAGATAATTTGGTGGATATAGGCATTGAATAGATGTCACCGATGTCAGATGTAATTGAATGTTCGTAGTAGGAAGTAGTTGTTGTCTGACAGACATTCGCCTCTATTTTCGTCTCGTGGGAATCACTCAAAAACGTTTGTAGGGGTCCATATATACTGGCAGGAAAGAAAAATATCCGACAGAAAACTTCATTGTTATCTTAGATAGTTTTCATTAAAAAAAAAACAATTTAAATTTTCATTTGAGAAAATTCCTCTTTTTCAACTCGAATACCTTCCAAGAGGTCATCTTGAACAGTGAAAAACGGCGACTGAATTGTATTTTTCAGTAGCAGATGATTCAACATCTGACTT
The DNA here is from genome assembly GCA_958502065.1 of Chrysolina americana. Classification (NCBI taxonomy): domain Eukaryota; kingdom Metazoa; phylum Arthropoda; class Insecta; order Coleoptera; family Chrysomelidae; genus Chrysolina; species Chrysolina americana. The sequence continues at coordinate 48,601,139 of OY293417.1, read as the reverse complement.
TATGAAATCATCATATTTTCAAGAATGTCAAAATCCGACGTAGAAAATGGGGTATTGGACGCCTGTGGTGTCACTCAATGAGAACAAACAAAGTTTTCCCTTTCATCACACTAGTAATTTCATTCCTAAATGCCAAGTTAACTTCATCAGTAGGATCACTAAACCATACTCCTCTAATTATGTTCCTTATATCATCCCAATTTTGGTATATTCTGATTTTTAATTACTTTTACAAGATATTCGAATGGACTTTTCTCATATCTACATCAAATTCTCCGAAATCAAAGGGAACATCGCTTGGATCTATTCTGCTCTTCCTCATTTTCAGAAATATATTTTTTCCATCTTCTTGTCATTCATACATTTCGAATTTCTTCTCTTTTCCCTTACATTTTATTGAAGATGTCTTGTTTTGGTTTCCCTGCCCATCTCTATTTGTTTTAGACCTTGTTTACACTCTCCTGAACATTTTACTAGTAATTTGATCGTACCATTTTCCTTCTGAATTATTTGTAGGTATTGTATTTGTATATTTGAACATCACTTTCTTTCACTTCTTCAATCTTCGTTTTGAGCGAATTCTCATTTTCTAATATTTTCATTTAAGTAGTTATCTTGATCTTTTTCAAGCTGTTCAGTTCTGACTATTATTTCATTCCTCATATTTATTGATATCTACTTTCTGGTTGATATATTTCATCAATTCGTCTTTATTTTTCATATTATTTTCGAATCCATTATTTTCTTTGCTATTTATGTTATTTAATTATCTAGTTATTAATCATGTCTTGTTTGTTTTGTTGTGTGATTGTTCCCATTTTCTCCACTTTTCTCATCAGTTGAAGCAAAATTTAACAGTATCTTTCTGTTTGAATCAATTCTTCTTTTATACTTGTATCTCCTTTTTTTCTTTTTTCTCGTATTCTTTTTTCTATTCGCATCTCCATGAATGGGCAATTTTTCCAAATTTACTGTTTGGTATATGTCTTACTCTTTTCTTTGTTTATAATAATAGTTATTTCATAAGCTGATAAGGCATGAAATCCAGTAAAAAAAGTTATCCACAGATGATAAACATAAATAATTTTTCTAATTTCAACTTCATAACAGTTGTCTAGAAAAACTTGAGTTAAAATTATTTACGATATTTTTGAACCCGAGCTGAAACAACCGCACATCTAGCTCCAAATTAGAAACGCCAAAACTACCTCAATGTCGACGGCCTTTCGCTAACAAAGTTCTTCTGAAGCTGAAGCTTTAAAACTTAGAAATCATCAATCATCTGAGAGATACCTATATCACTGAAAGTTAAAAAAAAACAATTCCGAGTTGAAGGTTGAGATAGGAGTACCACAAGGAACTGAATTGGGTCCAATAATGTTTTACGTATATAAATATATCTCCCTAATGAAATATTTCACGTTACATATGGTATACAGATGACACAGATTTGATTTTTATAGGAAAATACTGGAATTTCAGTCAGCTCTAAAGTAGAAGGGATGAAAAAAATTAGTATGGCTGAGGACGCCAAATTATAGTTTGCATACTGAGAAAACTGAAAACTAAGTATATAATTTTCTGCCTTTCGGTATTCAATCAACCTTCTCAATTTATCCTCAACATGCATATCTCAACCTGAAATTACGATTCTTGCATAGGTCCCAATTTAGAAAAAACATGATATAGGAAATACTCATGTATTACACCAACACATACGCAGATCAGAACAGATAAAAAAGACCAATGATTTATAAATTTTACATTCTGAAGGACCTTATTTTTTGTACAATAGTCTTGCAGAATATGTCATCATATACCGTTTAATTACATGATGTGGTACTCTCAGTTCTACTTTATTACTGGCAGCCCAAAATAATTCGATCAAAATTATGTTCAGAAAGAACATGTTATTTTTCACCCATACTTTATAGAGATAAATAAGATACCAATCCCTATCTACTACAGATGTGAAAATATCTACGAGGATGACCAGATCTACTCTAAATAATAACCTTCTTCAATTCTTCAAAAAAACAATAACACAAAGATTAGCATTCATGTAGTAATTCGGTTCAAAATTCTTCAACTTCATCCCAACCGACCTTAGAGAAATGGTGAAAATCAAGCGCTTCAAAACAGAAATGAGAAAATTCATACTCGAAAATGAAAACCTCGTTGGGTCTTCAAAACTAGTTATTTGTAGCATTTTTTGTTTAAAAATCTTTTATGACGGTTCCAGCACATTTCGGATCATTACAATTTTTCGAGGAACCTTTTTCCAATCATTAGAAAAACATCTCAACTATTTAAGGAATCTGATTGGGGATTCAGTAGTGAATACTTGAAGATTTGTTTATTATTTCAATAATTTTTATTTATAATTGACATTGCATTTGAAGTGTCAAGTGATAATAAAGGCAGCTGTTATTTGAGTACCCAAAACCTTGACAATATATATATATAAATGTAACTTTTTCAAACACGTGACTGATAAAATTCAATAATAACCAAGCTGAGTGAATGATTTGTTCCCCGTTTGAGTAGCAGCACGTTATCTCGAGGAAAGTGAATAAATTATCAACTTCCTGTAAACGTTCAATTTCGAAAATTCACCTTGATCACATCCGATTCTTTATGCAGATGTTTTGAAAGTTTCATTACCGAAACTTTCGCCCAAAATAGCTTGAAAAGCATTGTCCGCACTTAGGGGTCCTCCTGTTCTCACCAGAAACGATCAACCTGAACTAATAAGAAAAACACGTTTATTGGTAACTATGTAACATCTTGCGGAGAACAAAAGTATATAATAGGAAATATCCTACAATGATTGCATAGCACGTGTACGCCAAATGTTGTATACTGCCAAAACACAATACAAAAACTGGCCAGAGAGGGGTGTACATACAGGAGGATACTATCATAGGCGGCCGAAGAAATTTTTGCAAGGTGTGAAAGGAAAATATATCTTTATTCCATTACTCTTACTCATAGAAACAGTAATAACAATTGATATTCAGTTCACGCAAATACTGATGTCATACGAACAGTTTGAAAATATTTCAAAATGACAGTGACAACTTTTGTCCATCCATCATCCAATTGTACCGAATTGTACCTATCAATTGGAACACATTTTCAAGAAACTACAAGTTATTTATGAACTCTAATAAAAATTAAAAACAATAGTTGTTCAAATTTCAATTTTCTTTCTGTCCACCTACCAAATTTGGATTTTTGCTCTATGCTCTATTCTCCACATTTCACCACAAAACTTGATCTATTTATTTTCGTGAAATAAAATGCCCTTTTGTACCGTGATGAAAAGAAATTAAGAAAGAAAATGGAAAAAATACCATTCTTCATCTTTCTCCAATTCTGCAACCATTTCCAAGAATAGCATCAGGATAAATAGACTATTTATCAATAATTACTTTTTTAATAACTCGTCAAAAGAAATCGAATATACCGTGTAGCGTTTAGAAATATACTTGATTTCGTTTCATTTAAATCAAGCAAGTAGTGTTGAAGTTATGACAATTTTAGTTTCCGTCCTTTTTAAATATTTAGGCGAGCGCGCCATCCTCACGTGACGTCATTTTACAACGTAACGTTCTCACCATACACTCATTCATTGCTTTGCTATCGGATGTTTCCTATATTTTCGACCACATTAACGATATTATCTCAAGTTTTTATGTGAATCAGTGTTACAATAATATTTTGAGTATAATATTAGATATGGATGAGTGACTTACTGAAGAAACTATGGCTGGAATAGTATGCCTTACGGACCAAAATTCAATCAATCAATCAATATACTTTATTGTCTAAGAAAAAATAATACTAATTGACAAAGCTTTCTATAATCTAATGTGAGTAAATAATTAAATTTGACAAATAGAATTGTATAGTAAAGTTGACAGATACAAAAATTTTCACAACAAAAAAAAGTGAGCGTCATCTTAAAAATTTTAAAAATATTCTTATATACAAAGCTTATTATAAACTAAAGTGAGTATATATATAATAAATTTGACAAATAGCATTCTGGTTGACAAGGACAAACATATTTCACAACACAAGAAAGTGAGCATCATCGTAAAACTCCTGTAGGGTATAATAGGATTTGAGCAAGAGAATTTCTTGACTTTTTTACGAAAAATATGGCGTATGGAGATTTCTCTCAAGCAGGATGGCAAATTGTTATACTTTTTTACTCTCATACATTATTGATTTTTTCGTCAATTCTAAATGGGGGATGGGGAGAGGTAAGTTTTTCCTCGTTATTTGTCGAGTATTATGATTTGATTGAGTGTGCTCAGTATCGGAGACGTTAGACTTGTGCTTATGCTCCAAACATAGAATTTCAAGTATAAAAATGGAGGTTAGGGTCAGAATTTTGTGTTTTATAAATAATGGTTTACAATGGTCGGTGTATTGAGCTCTGGACATGAATCTGACTGCTCGTTTTTGCAGTACGAAAACAGAATCGAACAATTGTCTGCTGCAATAACCCCAAAATGCGATACCATATCAGTGCAAGGAATGGCATTACATCAATGAAGGCGAATTTTTTTTCGATGCAATAATTATATTTCTTGGTGTACAGTGTATAGTTTCAGACTAGATATTTATGCAAAAATAACATACAAATATTACTAGTAATAGTTGAGGTTTTTTATATATGCACATAAGACCTGCTCTTTCCATGAAAAATTCTTTTTCGTATTCTGTTTCATCTGATTCCGAAAGTGATTATATTCCTCGAATATATTATGTATTTGTATATTTAATCCTTATCAAATATAGTTAGACCTACGTTTATTACGTCTACCTACTTACTGCAGTAACATATACTTGCATTAACATGATGTTGTCAACAATAGTCACAAATTTAACTCAGGGTGAATCTTACCCTCTTCATGATTTGTATCCATTTTTTTCAAATTTAAGGTTCGAAAAAAACAATAAAAACGATTTTTAGTGTGCATTAGTAGTTGTATTCGAACACTTTGGCAAAATAAATGATTTTATAATTTTTGGATTTGACATTTTTATCAATATTCGACGCAGACTTCATACACACAGTACGAGAGCAATGCACGCAATGAGCGACTGTTGTAAAGTGACGTCACAGCAGCCAATGAGTTATATAATGAGAAATAAAAATAAAATGTAATTTTTTTCATTCTAAGAAATGCAATTTTTTTCATTTGAGAAAGTTCCTTAAATCTGTGGTGGTGGTAAATTGTATATTTTCTCAAAGAAATCACTCTATGCGTTTGCGACTAACATAAAAATCTTTTGCGTTATTTTCATCATCAACTCATGTTGGAAACACAATTTTTTTTAGTGTTAAGTGAAAAAAAATATCGTCATCGACGGAAGTCACGAAGTTTCAACGAGACTTATGACGTAAAGAGAAACTCTTCCTCTCTTTCAATTTTTTTTATTTTTTTTGGCTGGATTGTTAACAAGAGTATTTATCACCCAAATTCCATAATTGGACATAGTCGCAAAATTAGGAAAGTATAAAGGGTTTAATTTTCTTTATTTTCATCATTTTGCGGCCTTCTTGCAATTATTTCTGTACAAAATAACCACAATTATTTATACATTTTCAACAATGTTGCCGGCCTTGTACGAGGGAGCAAATTTATAGTTTTATTGAACTTCAAAACAAAACTATTGTGCAAAATGAATGCAAACTTCTTTTGCTATTTTCTCCCTTTTTTTATTTCAATGCTAAAATGATTCGCCAAGTTGTGTTGCAACATCTGAAGCTGTTTTATCAGCTGATGCTCTGCTGAATTGTCATTTTCTTTTCATTTTTTCTTTTCCTGTGATAAGGTGTCTGATTTATTTTTGCCTAATTATTATTTCCTTTTTGATCTAAATGGTGCTTGGATCACATTCTGATAATTTTATAAATTGAAATAATAGTATATTATAGCCAGAATAAAAAAACTGCCGCCAGCTATTTCATGAAAAAATTATAACCAATACGTTAAAATTTTTGCAATACTGTGAAAATATTCATACAATTATTTTTCTCAACTGATTTTTCTGCCCTTCCTTTAAGTGACGCTCATGATTGTACCTTCAATTCGGTGGTGTTCACCCCTCGCAGGTCGTTACGGGGACCTGTTTAGCCCCATTTTCTAACACGTCCCGGAGGTGTTTCGATTATTATTGCAGTCACCATTCACACCATCTGTCGCCCACACTGTCGACGAAGGGAGACAGACAACCTTGTACCTGATTTTTTTATGTATGGACGGTGACCGAAAACGTTTTTTCCGACGATTGAGCCAATAAAGGTACCTTTATTCGCTGGTGTGGATTCGGGAATACTTTGAATAACAACTCTGAGCGGATCAATCGAAAAGGGGGATATTGAAATTTGATTGAATAGTTAGAGTTGGATTTATTAGCACGTTTAACGAATGCCTATTCGCAGGAACATAAGGAGCGCAAAAAATTAAATGATTGAATAAGAATATGCCGACCCAACTCGATGGACTTATACCTGGAGTTCAGAGTAAATGCAACATTTCGACTCTTCAGAACATTACCTAGAAACTCTAACTTTGAAAATACAAAATCAAATTTTGGAAAACAATATCGAATTACATGAATTCTATATACCTACTCTGGTTCGCAAGTTCCATTTCGTCCACTACCAAAAGTCGGCTGGACTACCAAAAATGGCAAAATGGCATCTAAAAAAAATGTTGAAAATTGCGTCCGACAAACTTGCAAAAGTTATAAAAAATAACGCGAAAGTATATTGTCTTTGGTTTTTTGAAAATATTTTAAAACTATTTGAGATAACCTAGCGATCGCGTCGACAGAATTTGGAGCTTGATCAAAAAAATATTTTAACCGATAAAATATAAATATTAAGGAATAAAAATGTTTAGTGCTACAACAATAACAATAATTCGTCAACCAAAAGTTTTTAACCCAATTTTTCAATCAACTCGTTAATAAGTTAATTTTTACCAGTTGAAAGTTAACATAAAAACGCTATTTATTTCAGAACTAAAAATCTAGAATTATTTTACTCTTTGGAGCTACTCTCGAAAGGGTTTAAACACGATCCCCGTTGGAAAAATTGAAAAATAAAGAAGAAAAATGAAGCAATCAGAAATAGATTTTTTTCAATCTATTTCAATTCTTATTGCTGAAAGCCATATAATTACTTGTTAATTGAAATGTTTTTTTTTACTAAAAATATTAAGGAACCATTTTTTTAAATGATTATTTATCACGTTCTTCCACATTTTGAAAAAAATATGTTCATCTACTTACCATTTTATTTTGCACGGTTTTTTTTAATACTATAAAACATTATGGAAACTATACGTCTTTTTTTGTGATTTTTTTTCTATTTTCATATAATTCTTATATACTTATACGGTACTCCAAGAGTATATACAATATGTTTAAAAATTATAGAAAAAAATTACACAAAAAAAGACGTTTCCATAATATTTTGTTTGCATTTAAAAATAATATTGCGCAAAAATTCATTTGTTTATAACAAATTGTTTATTCGATGAATAAATTAAAATATAATAAATCATTTTGTTTTCAGAATATAAAAGAACCTTGTTAATGATGACTTTAAAAAAATTATTCCCTATTATTAATATTTAGTAACAAATAAAATTGTTGATTAACAAGTACGTTTTTGTTAATAGTTTTTGTAAGAAACGATTTTTCCCAATGAAAATGTTCAAAGGTCTCATTAAATCAATGCACTTGTTTATAACAATTATTTAAATAATAAAATTTAAAAATTAAACGTCATATAGTTTTCAGTAATAAGAAAACAAAATAATAAGAATAAGTGAAAAAAATCCTGATTGCTTCATTTACATTCTTTATTTTTTAATACCTTTTACTGTTAATAAAAAAGTTGAAAATCTAAATTTTTCCAATGGGAATTGTTTCTAATCTATATCAAGAGTAGCTCGAAAAGGTAAAAAAAATTCTAGATTTTTAGTTCTGAAATAATCAGCCATTTTAGGCCTACAGTTTTAGTTTAATAATTTTTTTTCTTCAGCAAATGACTCAATGATTTGATGTAAATTCAGGAACTTCAGTGATAGTTATGAGAATTCAACAATAAAAACTGAAAATTGAGAAATTTCCGAATTCCAAAATCATACCAAAATCTTCAAAACAATAATTATTCCATCTTTTAGCATCTTCATGCATTAAACATAAGCCTGAAAACCGATATTTCTGTAATTTTTGGTATTATTGGTTTCGTTTATTCTTGAGTCATACCGCATACTACTCAAAATTCACGTTTCTTCAAGTCTTCTCATGCCAAATATAATTGATGTTTTGAATTGATTGTATTACATAATTCGAATCGAATATAACAAAGACACATATACTTTCAAACCCCTCTGCACCTGCAAAAGAAGACAGAAAACAAGTTGGAGGATGACATCCAGATGTTGTTGCGTTGTTAAAAAAAAAACATCTAAACAAATTAGGACACTTATGTTCTGAGTTGCAACTTTAGAGCGTCCATGCCAAGTATGTTGTTTGGCCATTTCTCTAAAATCATTTTTCATTTATCTTTTACGTTTATATAAACTAATCCAATTGAAATATCAACGTAGAGGTTTCGGAAAACACCGGAAATCACAAAAAACTGAATTTCACTTTGGTGACTCCAAGAAATGATTTATTCAGTTGAATCTCTTTAAATTTCGTTGTGGTATCTTTAGAAACAACATAAATCGTACTAGCCTTATCTCGTTGTCACCCGGTATATGCGCTAATGGTTTATTACCCACGACATCAAAATGATTAAAGCATCTTAGGCGATAAATTTGATGCGAGTAGGTAAAAATTATTATGTTTCGATATCCACATAAGATTGAGGTCAAGGCGTATATTTATCTTCCAACTACATTAATTTATCTATTCGATATTATTAAAACTATTGGAAGACATTAGTTATCGTAAACAAATATCCAGTATTTCAACAAGATTATGAATTAATTATACCTTTTGGTTCTGAACTGATAATTATATTAGAATTTCCAGATGACCTCTACCACGAAGCTCGTAGTACAGAATGAGTCGACATACGTTTTACGAATGGGCGATTTATAGGAAAACATTCCTATAAATCGCCCATTATTTCTGTCAGTTCATCCCACCCTCATAATCCATTTGAAAGGCATTAACTCGAATTAATTTTTCAGACATGCAGTTACACTTTCCATATTTCTACTTCGCGCTTACATTTACCAATATGGTGAAAAAATAAAATAAGTGGGTCGACGAAAATAGGGATATCAAGAATTAATTGAGTTAGGAATTTGTTAAGACAAGTTTTACAGTTCATAGTACTGATCGTATAACCGCGAATTTCCATTATTTCCTTAAAAAAGAGATATAAGAAGTAAAGTCACATTTTTGTCTATAAGGGTTTTTACTGCATGTGAGATTGAGGCTAATGAATTACTTATGAGTTCGTATTTATGTCAACCTGAATAACCAAATCAAGAGCGGACGTGTCAGAAAAATGGTTTTTCCTGGAAGATATGGAAGATATAGGTAGCCGGTTCTGTATTTCACAAAACCACGGGAATCACAAAACACCCTCGAGAAGTGTAATTGAACATCAATTTATATACAGTATCGCCATAAAGTTATACATGGAAAAAAAAATATTTTTATACCATGTGACCTCAGATTTGGCGGGAATTAAAAAAAGTTGTCTGTGATGCCAAAAAATTTGTCATATTGAAAAAATATAAAATGTGTTGGAATAAAATTAAAAATATCAATTTATTCCTATCCTATCCTTACTAAGAAACATACATTTTTTTTCATAAGTTTCGGTCAAAAGTAATGAAATATTCGCGGAATAAACAATTTACGGAGATTAATTATAAAAACACTATTTAGTCTCGTCACTAGGTGTAGTCATGACCTGTATATTGATGCACTTGAGCTCATTCAATATTCTCAACACGTAAATTAAATTTAAACCGACTAACATTTGTAGTTAAAACTTAATTATATTATTTATCCTAATTATTGTATTTGTTGTATTGTTTATCTGGATTTGGAAAAGATTAACTCAATGAACAAACAATGTACAAATTTTCAAAATTCTACCAGACCACCTTCGCGCTCCACACATAAAATTATTCTAGAGAACATTTCGCGGTGAACATTTTTCAACATAGTTCTGTTGATCAGTGCTGCACAATTTCTCATACAAATTTCTGAAAGTTCTACATTTCGAAATGGGCGTCGTTTATACTTTAACATTGCTTTTCAGGTTACCCTATAAAAATAAATCAAACGGCGTTAGGTCAGGAGACCTAACTGTCCACTGCTAAACAAACTCTTTGTTCAACCACTTCTTTCGTAGAATGAATAGAAGCCCCATCTTGCCCACCATCTACAATTTTGAGAACTGACGACACCATTTGAGGTAGAAGTGGCTTCATCAGAAATAGCACACTTCTTGAAAAATTGTTAGTTAACATTCCCTGGAACCAAGCATAATAATAAAATCGAGGATCATAATCTCTTTCTCGTAGTACTTGCACAAAGTTTTGTTTGTATAGAGATATTTCTGCCTTTTTGCCATAACTTCTGTCGAAACTCTTGGTGTTTCAATGACGGTTATTAAAACCATGTTTATATTACCTATATTTATTATTAACAACAGGCTTCACTTGAGCAATTTTATATCTGTTTTCAACCAAACCAGTTTCCTTGATTGTTTGCAATATCTTTTCTACCGTAGTAAAATGCAAATTTTTGTCGGATGACTTCTATTGAAAATATCAGCTACTTTTCTTGTACTATAATAATTTTCGTCATATAGCAATATATAATATTTAAACTTTCTCTTGTATTCTCAGTTTTGACAGAAGATTGACAACTCCAACAAAATTATCAACAAGTTATTGTGACTTTTGTTATTATTACAACAAAATTAGAACGATTTTGAAAACTGCCTAATAAAATTGAAGTTTTTGAAGCTCAAATCGACACTCCCAACGAACAAAGACGTAACTCATGTTTCATCATATTTCAGGAGAGCCAATATACGGAATCTTTTTTTCAATATTTAAATCGGAATACAACTTTTTTCAAGTAGATTTCTTCGTAACTACTTGGTCTAGAGATACGGCTTTTTTATCGTCAGCATCAGTTTTTTAAGCTGAATACGCCTACACCTATAACTGAAAATTGCTGTAACTTTAGTTACGGCTTTGTTCGTTGGGGGTATCGAAATATAATTTAATTTTAATTACGAATACTAATTGGTTTAAATTTTATTTATGCGTTGAAAATATTGGATAAGCTCATCTGAGTCAATATACAGGGCCTAACTACACCTAGTGCCAAGACTAAATTGTATTATCATAATTTTAAACTCCCGCCAAATGTCTTTTCCACAAATATTTGATTAGTTTTGACTCAAACTAAAAAACTAATTAAAACTTTTTCCAGATGAGACAAAGATGTATAATGTTTCTTAGTAAAGGTAGAGGGATAAAATATAATTTTTGTTTTTTTTTTTTCAATCTGCTTCAAATTGGTATATGGGGTCCTCGTTGGATTCCAACCACATTTTCCCAATGAAATTTGTCGATTTTTTGTCAATTCAAAACATTTTTCGGCACCTCAGTCATCTCTTTTGAGTTCACGTGATACAAATCGAAACGGATTTTTTTAGGTGTCAGACATTTTTATTATTTTTTTTTTTCGTTAACCAGCTTCCCCCTTCCTACCTAATTCGTCTCCTATTTCTGAAAATATCGGTGGTTCCATCGCTGCTAGCGTGCAGTGTATATCACCTGAACTTTTCCATTTATTTTATATTTTAGGTGTATCTGTCGATGATACAAAATTCAAAATTATACGAACAAAATCACGGAAAGTATTCGGGTGTTTCCATTATAACTGAGAAACACTGTACATAAGCTTTTTATCCCATAAAGTTTGTTAGTTCTCCATAATATTAATTTATTTCAAAACCATCTGTGGCACAGATTCCCTATGCAACTAACAGGATATCAAACTGAAGAAAGCGTTATAGTTTAAGAGTAAATATGTGACTGTGGTTCTAACCACTATTTATTATTATTGAAAATAAAGATATATGCTGAAAGATCATTTTCCATTTTACCAGGTACCTACTCACTTCGGGGGTGAATGACTTGCTTCTCTAACGTCTTTGTTTTCAGTAATACACAAAGGAAATTTGGAAGATGCCTGAGTACAGCTAATACGAAATTGAAAATCATTGGTTCACAAACAATTCGGGTTTATTTTTTCAAGTTCGAACTGGAACATACATTTTTTTATTTTAGAAAGAGCCAACTATATTTTTGAATTTCTTTCACAATGCCATTCCAAATGAAAACTACGAGAAATGTCACTTTTTATCGTGTTCAACAAATATCGGAAATGATTTTATATCGTTTAATTATTGCTAGTACCTAAAGGTGATACTTACATAGCCCACGTTCATATTTTTCAGGGTTTTTATCTTTATACAGAGTCTCTAGAATACTTTTTGACAATATCTCAGGTGGTAATAGGGCTACATAAAGAGTAACATAATACCTAAATCAAATCAACTTTTATAATATCCCTGTATGGGTTTCGGAATAAATATTTTTAAAATTTTCAGATAGGTACTCAAATTCCGACTATTAGAATATCAACCAAAATGATTCTATTTTTTATTTATGGAAAACCGATAAACATTATTTATTTTTAGTTGATGGCAGGCAAACAAATCCACCTTGGGAATGAAGGAACTTCATTAATGGCCATTATAAAACTTTGAAGTAATAAAATTTAAAGTAAAAACATTTTTTCTCTCCTAATGCCCTCCCGCCTCAGAGCTTTTATGCAGACACGTGATCATTTGTAAAATTTTCTTATTAAAAATTTTTGCAGCTTCTCGATACTTAGTCCTACTAAGATTTTCACTTATTTGATGGTGCTAAAACATCTAAATCATCATGTTGTCTTAATAAAACCGGCGATTTTCAGGGAAAACTTATTTTTTTTTTAATTCAATTTTAGGTAGCAGTGGAAATATTGGGCTTATGACAGTTTGGTGACTTTTAGTCACCATGTAATTCGTAAATAGTATAAATAGTTAATGATGTTATTCCAAAAAATCTCCCAAAATGAATATTATTTATTATAGATTGACAATGTAATAAAATCGTTGCCAAAACTTGCAGAAAATGTAACCAAATGTTTACTAAATTAACACCAAAAACCTAGAGAAAGTTTGTTAAATTGAAAAATAATTTCTTTTTCAAGTAAAAATTATCCTAAATTTTAAAGAACAATGAAATTAACTACTTATTTTATTTATAATAACACACTAAATGCTGCTTAGAGATATCTCCAAATACTAAGGACGACTGTTACCGATTTCCTCGAAAATTCACGTTTAAAGGAATATAGGAATTCGTGATTTCAACTGGTCGGAGTGCCAGTTCATTCCACCCAGAAAGTTTCCAGAAACCTTTACGAAATGTTTTAACGATCGTTGATTTGGGCGTTTAGGGCCGCTGGATTGGCCACCGAGATCAACCGATATCATGCATCTTGACTTTTTTATGGGGTGTTCCAATAGAAAGGGTGTTAGTGAATTGAAGGTTTAGTTCCCCATTAAATTGAGAAAGCAACTACGAGTCACTTTGAAAGCACACGTTAAAATGTTTAGAATATAATGGAAAATAATTAAATTATTTGTTGTAGAAATATATACTATCTATTGATTACTTACAAAAGTCAGGAAACTTTCATACGCTTGATATTTCTACGGCTTTCTAAAATTAAACTCCTAAAAAATATTTACACAAAAAAATAAATTTGACCAAAAAAAACGGCTTCATTTAGAGAACTTTATGATGTAGGTACAGGAACATTATATGTCGTCTTGAAGTATTTTTCTTAATCTTTAAATTCATCGCGTAATATACAAAGGGTTTCATTTGAAAAAACGAACTTTTGACCACTTTTCGTTTAGAGAACTTTATGATGTAGGTATAAGAAGGTATATCGTCTTGAAGCATTTTTCTTTATCTTTCAATTCATCGAGTAATATACAAAGGGTTTCATTTGAAAAAACGAACTTTCGACCACTTCTATGCATAACGGAAATAATAGTAATATTAGCACGCCCTGTATGATATGGGGTCGATTCTTCGGTGAATTAAAAAACTACTGTAAAAATTCACTTTTCATGAACTGAGAATACTTCTCATGTTCAACTAGAACTATATTTTGGGGCCAGATTCAACACCATCAATTTATTATTTAGAAAACCGAGTAAGGGCGTTATTAACAAAAAAGTATCGTAATAAAAAAGCGATTCTGAAAATCATATAATAAACAGGGTGAAATATTAAGTTGCGGCATCGTCGCAATGCTAAAAATATTTTATATCGATAGAACAGGTGGGGAAATGAAAGATGTGAAATTTTCAGAAAAATTCTGTGTTGTGTTTTCCATGAACGTCTAACCTACCAGCGACCGTGTGTCATACTGGAGAGTTATTATTTTCGATGGCATTATCCAGAATATTATCATTAATTTGATTAACCTTTAAAAAGTATTACCGATAGCATCAATATAGGTCATCACGATGTTCCTTCTGGGGAAGATCAGAAATTATCTACGGTGTTTTTTTCTTTTGGCGTTACTTCGACTATTCTTTAGCTGGACAAATCACTTATTAAACGGTATGTACATCAGTCGTCGGATAAACACCTAGATAAGATGAATGAAGAGCAAATACTAAAAGAAAATATTTGTCAGTGACTCGCCACCGAGACTTCAATTAGTGTTATCGGGGGCAAGGTATTTTCGAAGAAATTAATGAGTAATGCAACGTAAATATTTACATGTCCATAGTCTATTTATCTCGTTCATCATCGGTAAATTAGAGAAGACTGGTTCCTCCTCCCTTACTGGCTATTACTTCATGAAACTTCGGTTTGAAGCCGAAATCATGTAATGTCATAACATCATTATTATCATGAGGTTAATGACCTGTCAAAAATGCTTTCCACAATCATCGCTGAAAATGTTTATTTCACATTAAAACCAGTAAAGTTTATTTTTTTCAATATGATAACAGTTATAATTGAAAAATATCCAAGAATAAGAAGTGAATCAATGACAAAAATGTTGAAATATATCAATTACAGCTGTTATAGAATTTTGGAATTTTACCAGTTCAATATTTCCAAAACATTCTGTAGGTCGATGCAAATACTACGGCGATGTTGAACATGACTTTTGGCATTCGAAAAATGTATAAATAATACAGGTACATATTTGGCAATAAAAAGTTGATAGTGACACAATATTTGATTATTATTCACATTTGTTTAGTCAATAAGTTGCCATGGCAAAGTGCCAGAAGTTCTAAAAAATCTTCACAAATTGTAAAGATATACCTAGGCTAAAGAGAAATTTCGATTTTTTTTCCATGTACAAAATACGCTATTTGGCATCCATTTCACAACCCCTATAATTTTTACAAATGCATAAAGTCGAATTTGAATAGTCGTGTTTTTGAAAATTTAGTCGATTACATTCAATGTTTGTTTTTGTTTTCAGTTTCAGTACACTATAACATTGTCAAACTCTTGAAGCTCCAAAAGAATGAAATAAAGTATTTTTTATTTTCAAATATTTTCCTTTCTAAATTTCATCTTTTATCACATATGAAAGTATCATTAATTTTTAGATAATTTCAAATTTTTCTAGTATACAATCCAAAATTAATCAATTTTTTTTATTAATTTGTGAAAATCAATTTAAAAAACCGAGATGATGGGTAAACAGGATATGAAACATAGTGAAACCGTCACCATTTATTTCAGAATGAAAAATACTGTTAAAACTGCCTCAATGGCTTTCGAGAAATTTTAAGTTGACTAAAAGGAGTGTAATATTTCTAAACAAGTTCGAAAATATTGTGCCAGAGAGGTATCAACTAAGTGAAAAATGAATTTCTCTCTTAGCGTTTTCACCAAGTGGAAAAATAAAGGCAAACATCTGTCAGAAAATAACTTTCCTGGCTAATACCACGACGGACATTGAACTACATCTGACAGATATATGGTATCGTTCTTCCAAGAAGGAGTGTTTGTTGAATGATACGGAAACTTACTGTTGATTATTTTGATACGTAAGTAATTCCTCTCAAATTAGGGAATTTTGGTAAAAAAAACTCTCAGTATATTTAATACAAAAAGGTATTGGTCCACCTTAAAAACTAAAAGTTGGTTGGTCATTTTGTTAGTAATTTTCTCAGGAATCTTGGAATTTTTATGAAATTTCAAACATGTTTTGCATAGTGGTACTACGCTCGATATTTTGCTTCTTCCAAAAAACCGGAAACAAATTATTGAAAGATTGACCGAGAGTAGTAAGTACTTGAAATTTCCGAGAAAACAAAGTATGATGCAAAATAGATAGAAAATATTTTCGGATTCGTTATCAGTACAACCATTTCCCGACTAATCCATTTTAATTTTTTATGAAAAATTGATTTAAAAAAAAATCATTTTATCTTACTCCTAATGGAAACGCCCCCGTTACTTCCGTAATTTTTGGCGTAGAAAAGGGAGGGGGGTGAAGATTTTTTTTATAAGAGAGCATAATCATATACAACATTATCTACAATGAAATAGGTGAAAAGGTCGTTCCTGGTTTCGAAAATAAATAGTCTATTCTGAGAAAGGGGCGATTTTAACCAACCCTAGCGGCCAAACTGTTAATTTTTTGGGGTTGGCGCAATGGTAACATTGGTTGAGAATTACATTGACTACATCATATCAAAATTCATAAAAATCCACCAAGAACCAAATTCCATAAGAATTTTGCGGAGTTCTTTGCAGTACAACTACATATTCCTAAATTTAAGAAAATATCAAATAAAAATTGTAGTAAATACTCAAAATTTCCGAAAAAACAAAGATAATAAATAATTCCAATTTATCTTACTTGTAATGGAAACGCCCCCGTCATTTCCGTAATTTTTGGCGTAGAACTGTGCTATTTGCAGTACAAATACATATCCCTAAATTTAAGAAAATATCAAATGAAAGTTGTAGTACTCGAAATTTCAGAAAAAACAAAGTAGGAGGAAAAACAGATTGAAAATATCTTCGGTATCAGTACAACCATTTTACAACTAATCCATTATTTTTTCAAATTGAATTTAAAAAAAAATCCTATTTTTGTCTGAGTTCTAATAGAAACATCCCCGTTACTTCCGTAATTTTTGACAAAGAAACGTGAAATTTGCAGAATTAGTAAAAACAGCAAAAATGTCAACAATCGCTAAGACTCAGCTCCTATATTTTTGCACTCAGTTATGCCAACTTGGCCATACTATTCATACTTATATTCAATTTACACAAAATTTCAGTAAAAAAGGGAATGATTTCAAAAAAAATATAGTTAAACAACAACACTGTAATAAGTTCCAAGAAAATTTTGAAAAGTCGCGATTTTTATAAAGGTGGCAACACTGTATTGTTGAAATTAATTTCAAAGTAGAGAACGAACTCTCTTTTTATTTCGCTGGAATCTGAAACGCATGTACTTTCATACCTTTTACAATTGCAAAGTTTACCCTATGGCATAAATCAAAGCAAAGTTTACAGATAGCAATAAAAAAATATAACAAAATGGATACCTACTTATATGCCATTCTTAAAGCTGATAGGTAGTATCAAAACATTTATTGGATCAAGTGATTAAACTTGAGTTTGAGTTTTCACTATCATTAGTATATTTTTCGACCGATTTGAAAAATGTATCGTTTTGCTGAATTGCATAGATAAAACCATTGTCAATAAAACAACTACGTCTGGCCAAAAAAACTTGCTCAATTCACATTACTCACCATTCATTCCTTTTCAATTAATGAATCAATGAATCCCTTTATTAGCTTCAAGTATTCTCCGTCGATTATGTAAGAAAGACTCTGACCTACCTGTAAATTAAGAGAATGACATTTGTTAACGTTTATTCTTGTAGAGACAAAGGTTTATAACTCACCTTTCGAAAAACTAATAATCTCCATCTTCAAATCTTCATTTCACAAAATATTTTACACTACAAATAATTATCACATCAAAGTTCTTTACGCACAACAATTTTCCGAAGGAAAAATAAAACCGACTGCAGACATGAAACGCGTACTATTTGAAACACCGAACGAGTAATGAATATAATAGTTGATCTGATCGATTTGAAGCTACGTGGCATGACACACCAAGCGATAGATAGTTTTTTGTTTTCACAACCCACTGAACGCATCAAAAAACGAATACCCAAATAAATAGCTGGTTCAATTAGATGTGGCTATGCGAACATTAACTGTAATATAATGATATTTTCCCACTCCAGGACAAAAAAAATCCTATGGAAAGGACCTCTCATCGCATACATCAAAGTGAAATTGGCTTTCGGTTAATTTGTTCGAATATCTCATCTATTGTAGAATTTGTAGATCAAATTTTTGCCTCTATTGCACCAATGCTCTAAATTCAACAGTTTGTATTTGTAGATGTACAGGGTGCTAAAGTTAACATTTCCAAAATTTCCAAAGGATACTTTTTATGGCCGATACAGAATTTGTAACCTATACATAGTGTATCACATTGGCGTATCATCAACCAATTTCACTATTCCAAACAGGATTTCAAGTGTTCCATTTTCAAATTACTTATAGATATAACTACCAATTCGCAAAACGTATTCGTTATTTGAATCAATGCCTCAAATTAGGTTATAGATAGTCGAATGTGTGCGATGATGAGTTTCGTGAAAACCATAATCCATACTTCATGAACAATAAGTGGTAATTTTTTAGCGAACAACTAAATATTTTTCACCTACACTATCTCTAGGTTGAGAGATTACCACCCAATTCTCTCGATCATCACTCTGCAATCATGCCAAAATTTTCTGAGCGCGGTCATATAAACATTAACATATTCTTGTATAAACATGTTCTTGAATCACTTCACCAATAGGTACAGTTCAGGATACACAATTCAAGAATAAACCGTCCATAATACAAATAATGAAACAATTGCAAAAGAACTTCAAAAATTTTTATTCATTAACTAAAAACAAGAAACAAACAAAAGTAATCACAATTTTTATTCATTGAATAAGATTTTTGAAACAAAAACATTATGATTGTTCAATAGATGGCGCGGGGGGACACAACAACTTCAATATTTCTAATAGCATTGGGGGCTTCAAGAGTTTGAATGCATTGGGGGTTTCATAATTAATATCAATTGATTTTTACTATCACCGACACTTATTTTGCTATTGTTTATTAATTATTTATTTTAAATGGTACCTATCTTACTGACAGAAACGGAAAGCTTATAAATAAAGAATAAACTGAATATACTGGAGTTTTATCCCGACACCAAACCGCTATTTTCACTTTTCATTTGTCATCGAACACGTGGTGCAGATAGAAGTCAGGTATACACAATTTCATTCAAATGTATCCAGTCTGCCTAGTAATAGAAAAAATTCAAAGATAATCAAAACTTTTTGGTTCATAGAAGGAAAACAAAATGAGGCTCCATAATATCACAGTCTCCTCTACTTATTTAAAAATATCATTCAAACCACATAAAACATTCAAAATATCAGCGCAAGGCATTATTAACTCGTTTTGCCGCATCACACGCCATCTAGTAACAGAATTCTGTACATGTAACTACGATATGCTGATTTCAGTCCAATCTTTTTTATCTTCACGTTTACACGAGCAAGAAACTCCTGATATGATCAGAGAATATTGTGAAAACTAACCACATAAAAATTGTAGTTATTGTTGAATATCTGAAGTTTGTACAAGGCTTCGAGGAATAACTTCATACGAAAGAGTTCTAAGAGTTGCCGTTCGTTGCAAAAACGAAGGCTGAAATATATAGTTTGACAAGCTTCCATGCTATCGACAAAAGAATGGAAAAAATGAACTTGTTGGGGCCATCTCAATTAAACTTCTACTAGTGGAATGAGGGTTGAAGTATATTATTACTCACTAGTAAGCCATCCGCATGTTTTGTTAAGACCCAAAATTCCCAACTTGGTATTATCAAAATGTTAATGGTCATCATTATAACACGGGTTTAGGTTCTGTTTGAACGGATTATGGAATAATGAATCGGTTTAAGCAGTTTTGGTGAACTGACAAGGATAACATGAACTTCAGATAGGCTCATTATTACGTTTTCAAACCGAAATTACCTGCTTCAATAATGACATTAGACATCTTCTGTTGAGAAATTAATCTCCTGAATATCATTATAATTCTATGATAAGTTACCACAATATTGAAAATGATTATTCTTGGTCCTTATGGACCTTAAGTGTCAGATTAGCTTTAGGTAGGTACATTATTATCTTGACAGAAAATCCTTCATTAGCTAACACTGACCAAAGTCCAAAAGTTGGCAATTGTTTTTCACATTTTGAGCTACTGATCTAAAAAATGGATGATCTCGGACATGATTTTATTTTCATCATATCGCACGAATAAAGTTGTAAAATTGGGATTAACTATTGTAAGAAAAATTACTTGTTAGTAATAGTTGTCAGTCTACAGTTATATTGCAAAAACATGAGAACAATAAAGACGATTATTGTTATATATTCTTGAAAAAAAAATATTTTTTATTATTTTGAACTGTCAGATACGCACATTAAGAATATTATTTTATAGTGACCACAATTCTTTTTTTGAATTAATAAGTATTATTCAGTTCCCTCTTTTCGCTATTCTCCTCTTGATGTGGTTCGTAGCAGAACCCTTCAGTATTTTTTTTGCTCATTTCTGTCAAAGATCGTTACTAGACGGACTTGCCAAAGATAAAAGAACAAGATATTTTTATAAAAAAAAATATATTTAACGTTGTATTTTTAGTGCTTCTAAAAAGTCTTGTATTAGACCAATCTTTACCACTTATGGAATTTTAACCCTTGTCAGTTTATATATCTATGATTTGGCAGTTTATATTTTCAATAATGAAAATAATTTCAAAACGAACAGAGATATGCTTAAAGTGAATACTCGCAGAAAAAATGAAATTCCTCTTATTGCCGGATATAAAATAACACAAAATTCTTCCAAGTTTATAGGTCTCAGAATATATAATAATTTACCAAATGATATTGAAACATCTTGCAATGTTAAACAGTTCAAATATAAGGTAAAATAAATTCTGTTGGAACATTGTTTTTACTCCATAAACGACTTTTATTCATACAGATCTGTACAGGTGACTAGACAGAATGATAGATTTTATTTAATTGTGACTGATAATAACTTCGTAATGTATTCTTCTAGGCTGATTTTTCTTAAACAAAATGTACTTGTGTTGTTTGAAGGAAAATAATTTGATTGAGTTCTAAAGTAAGCGTGAAAGAGAAGTTACACTCGATTTCAACATTTGGTGCAAATTCACGATTAAACCTATTAATATCATAAAACATACCATTCATTTCAATTGTTGTGTTCATTTTCAGACTTTAGAAGATTTTACTAAAAAAAAACATGGACCATATTTATTCATTTAGTTAGCCGTTTCAGTACAGAACTGATGGTATTTTTTGTTCGAGATGAACAGAAATGTCTCTTACAAGTCTTACATACAAACTTGATTGTGAGTTACATATTGAAAATCTAACAAAAAACTTGAGAGTAAATGTTATGCAGTTAGGGTTTTGAAGAGTCACTTGAAAGTCAATGAACTGAAAACGGCATACCTATATTATGGAATATTGGTATGAGGAGAGAATAATATAATTAAAGCGTATTTTTATCTTACAAAAACTCTTCTTGAAAACTATGTTAAATATGTTCGTGTCGTGATACCTTAAATATATGTTTGTGTACTTTTCGTGTATGATAACAAAGCAAATTTTGAAAAAAACACAGACATGAGTATTCTAACAGAAAAAAAAAATTCAATCATTCCTATAAGCTAGACTAACTAATACAGAGAAAGGGCCACATTAATGCATCCATTAAATTCTACAACAATTTACACTTGATTATTAAAGAACATCGCTTAAGACAAATAATTGAAAAACATGTTTTTGATCTGCTTGACGACAAATTATCAATTTCAAAACGAATTAAGTATTCAGCAATCAACTTCTCCAAAAATGATAATTGCACATTTAACTTCAATTAGATACATACATACTAGGAAAAGAATTTATAGGCTTCTAATTTAGTGTGCCTATTAGAAATAGCAATAAAGAAAATATTTAAGACTTATCTAGAATCACTGCATCTATTCGTCAACGAATATCCAAAGAGAAAAATCTAGCTCGTCAATTAAACGAAATTCTGCCACTAAACATTAAAATTATCTACTTTTGTTCATTCATTGATTTCAATAATAGTCAAGTTATGAAAACTTATAGGTAGTGACAAAGCTTCATGGATTTTAAAATAATGATATACTCAGTATATTTTTCAACAAGAGCGAAGCGGAGCGGAGCGAGTTTGGCAATCTCACGAACGAAAAAAACCTATTAAATCTCAACTCTCGAGTATGAAATGCAATTTTTTCTAGGATATATGTTGTTTATAAAATACTGGAATTTCGCTTTCAGAGTCCATATTAATTATAGTTATAGAGAGAAGTTCAAATATAATCGTGAAAATGTTTATAAAATGTCAAACGAAGTGACGTTCGTTTGCTGATTCAAGTGCCAAGTAGTGAGATTAACTGCCATTAGTGTCAAAAACCCATCAAATTGTCTGTAGTATATTCCCATCGGGTCGCATGATAAAGTTCATTTGCTTCATTTTCATCTCTAGCGTGAAAAACTATTACTTTCATGTAGGGTATCTGGTTGAAAAATGATCATTTTCATATACATGAGAAGAAAAAATTCATATTTTAATTCTGACAGAGCCTATTAGCGGTGAATTCTGTACCCAATGAAATATCATTAATTCATTTTATTCATCGTTTTTGCAATGTATGCATGTATTAAACGTGAAATGTATGCAACTTGCAACAAAATAGGCATGATTTATAAATATTTTAATAATATTATTTATTATTATTATTATAATTATATATCTACAAAACTGATTTGACATC
Organism: Chrysolina americana; assembly: GCA_958502065.1. Classification (NCBI taxonomy): domain Eukaryota; kingdom Metazoa; phylum Arthropoda; class Insecta; order Coleoptera; family Chrysomelidae; genus Chrysolina; species Chrysolina americana. The sequence goes on along the minus strand of OY293417.1, from coordinate 48,577,932 downwards.
CAAACCTGTCACTAAAATGGGTGTCAGTCATTTACAAAATGTCATGGGTTTGTTTTCCATTCTCTAATCAAAAGTCACTTACTAGGTACACATCAACATATATCTTTCTCAGAACCGAACATTATCAGCAGAACGGTTCAACCCACAGACAAGCGTCCTCATAAAATCAACTAGCGAGCGACTGCTCAAATCTCGGCGCGATCCAAATCAGAGGAAACCTTGCCCGTACGCATCAATTCGATATCAGAATCGGAGGCGGACATCCCATGTCCCATTCGACTCTTTTTCCCAGCGTGATCGCATCGCCGGCGTCAAGTGTAACGAGAATGTAGGTAGAGAGAATCGCTGGAACGCGCGCAGTAGCCTTGGTGGGGCGAAACACCCGCGAGAGAGGAGGGATAGAGATGCTTGATCAAAACATAGTTCCGTAGCTCTCATCTGAGCCGCGTGTTGCTCTCGATCGTAGTTTGCCATGGTGGCGCGTAGTGAGAGCATGTTTGGGTGTTACGACAGTTACTCCTACCGACTGTGGAGTTTGGCCAATGTTTGGAACACCTGTCAACGTGAGTAGATGTTCCAATGCCATATTAGATGTGCTTTTTCGATGTTATTTCTGTGACAGTGATTGCTCGCCGGATTATTTTTCGTTTCACGTGCTATATGATTGTTTCGTTTCGATTGTTTGTAAACAACTATTGAGTCTGAGAAGCGATGACGTCAGTTACGTTGTTAGGGTTCGTCCCTCAAGCAGGTATTTTTTTAACGAGTTTTTAGTGTTTACGTAGGAATATTTGCATTAACTGGTACACGTGAAAATTCGATAACTACTTATTTGAAGTGTTGCTTTACTAAAACAAATTTCACACAACAAAAAATTATAAAAATATCAAAGACTTAACAGAGATCTGTTGTTTGGCGAATACCGTAACCGTAATAAAGGACAATATCACCTTCTCCACCACTTTTTTTGAAGTTTTACCGTACTCACTCCATAATCAATCGTACCTAATCTCTGACGAACAACCGTAACCACCTGAGTGCACCTGATTGGCCCATTTTACAGGTGGTTTCTACCTGTGCACGTGAGCTAAACTCACCTGTTTTATGGGATTGGGCAGGTGAACGGAGGGGAGGTGCTTTGAGCTCATACCTTCTCATTGGCAGGTGATTGTTGTTACCTAAGTTTCATCACCTCCTTACACCGCGTATAGTTGTATCAAACCGGTTTCGATATGGAGTTATTTTGTTGGCTACCTGTTCACGGGACAGGTAAAAAGCCGTCCATGGCCACTGATCTGTAACACATGTGCGTGCTGTTTTCGAGGTAAACTACCTCGAAAAACTGGTTTCTTCAAATAAGGAGGTGGCTGGTAAAAAACTAAAATGACCATATCTACCTGCTCAATACAGATTTGTAACACGGTTGTCTTTGTTCTTTTCTAAAAAATGAATGTGTTACGTTGAACGGTTCGGTTCCATCTATTGTATTCACCTCTCTGAATAAACAAGCTGATTTTTATTTCTGTTAGCAGCATTCTTGATCAACGATAATTGCACTAAACTCGAAGGCCACATTAAAAAAAATCGCAGGTGAAATCTGCTGATTTTTTATTGATGCTGGGTCAGAATGAAATAGTTAATCTCAATAATACGTACAGCCTTGCACATATTGCGAAGTTATCAATAATAATAAAACTGTTGTTTTAATCTCGAATCATTTGACATTCGATCACTAATGTTCAACCAAAAGTTCTCTATTTTCTAGGTTGTTATTAGTAGAACTTATGAACTGAAAGTAATGAAAACGAATAATATTTGAGAGAGGAAACATGGGTTTTTAAGATTATATTTTGGATAATATACCTAATTCAACTATTCAATTATATGCATTAAACATAAAAATTGTGATAGTATACCTCTCGATACCTACCAACTATCGTTCTTCTTCAAATAAGAGTGACCGGTTTTTTCTCTCCTATACACAGATTATTAGGTCTTCCGAATGCTAATTTTGTAATTGTATAAGCTTCAATATTTCCTTCAGCTAATAGGTAGGAAGATACTCGGATACCTACCCACTTTAAAACGTCACAGTGTTATCTATAGCGCAGATCTTGAGCTTTTGCGTCTAGTTGTGGTTTCTATTTATGATGTACATCCTGAAATAATTATTGGTATCATAAATTTTATTTTAAAAACGTTCTCTATCTGTGTTAAAATTAATTTCATGTAAACTGTAAATATTTTATTTATATGAATCGTTAACCACAACTTTAATGTTCTCTTTCTTTGATGTCGGATTCTTGGTTGGAACTTGCAGACGAAACTATTGAATTAACATACCTGCCTATTTTCAACTTCATATTTCGATTGGTTTCCAATTTTATTTATATTCTGGTATCTCCTATCTAACAACCCAGGGATACGCTACACACATGTGTGTTTTAATTATATAAGCAATTAACAACAGTTTTTTTTTGCAAATATAAATAGGTATGCGGTAACTACGATTTTAAATGTATAATCAATCCCCTGTGATTATCAATAATTCACATTATTTCGAAGATCTCTGAATAGATGAAATTGCAGCAAATGAACCCCGATAGGAATATACTTAAAACAATTCTCTATGACTTTATTTATTATGGACTCTTATAGCGAAACTCCAGTCTTTTATAAAAAACGTCTACTGTAGAAAAAATTGCATTTCATACTCTAGATGAAATACGTTTTTTTTCCTTCGTGAGATTGCCACACTCGCTCCGCTTCGTTCGTGGAAAAATTCTCACCTCACGAAAAAAAAAATAGTATTTTCATCTCTTGTTGAGAAATATACAATTTTTTTAGGCGATCGATTGATAGTAAATTTCATTTTGGTAAATTATGAGTTTCAATAATTTTTTATTTCATAAATCTAAAGCAAAACGAGCAATGTTTTTTTACTTTGTTCAATAGTATTACACAAACCATCCTTCAGAAATTCAGAGACAAGGAAGATCAAAATAGAACCTGCTCTGCTTTTGTGGTAATATTCCAATACAAATTTAGGATTAATTGCATCAGTAACTATTTTCTTACCTTCAGCAAAACAAAATGTAATGAAAAAAATCTTAGTTGAAATACTTTTTTCAGGCATAAACTACTTATTAATTATCATTGTATTTCTCAGTTCGTGGACCATTCTAATCCCAAGTATAGGTGTTAACTAAATACTAATACCTATATTTATCTCTCGCTCATATCGAAGTACATACCTACCTATAAAACAAAAACAATCTTTGTGAATTTTTTTTCAACAAATGGAATCATATGCTCAGTAGGTGAAGTGTTTGTCTTCTGATCATTTCTACAAAATTGTATGGACTCTATGGTATCCACCGCGAATACATTTTTGAGGGGTGTGAAAACTTTCGGAAATTCTTATTTTTATTTCATTTGCAAAATATAGTAAGTATTAGAAGTTGTTAATTCAAATATTATTTCCTCTTCCTTGTAGTTGAACGGATGTTGATTTCTGTTCGCTTGAACTCACTCAATGAGGTAGAATCGTTTAGTTATTTATTCAACTGTTATAAGTATTACAAACTAAACAAACAGACTTTGTACATTACAGTATCTACTATCTATTTACAGTAGGTGATTATCCTACCCCTACATAACATTCCTAGGGAGTCTGAATATCTAACTAACATCGTTTCAAATTGTTTGATTGATAGGTATAAAAAAATATATTTAATCAGATACTAATAATTGTTATGTACCCTCCAAACTCTTCAATAACGTTTTTGTCTATACCTACCCAGGTAGATACATTCAGGCAACATGTTGAAAGAATTTTTATTATGTCGAGTGTTTGATATAATTGTTTTACGATTCAATATTTTGTAGCAATATTTCTTCAAATTTTTTAGAATTTACTAGTTGTTTTTATTATTATTACTATATATTATAATGAAAGTTACTTCTAATGTTGAACGCAGCTGTTTTCGGGCCTAGAACAGAAGAAATTTTGCCGGTACCGGCATAACAGAAACGGCACTGTTATGCGCCTGGAAGGTATGCAACAAACAATTCCGAGAAACGCCCGCGTATCGCGTACAGTTTATTCTGATTTACCTATGGGCGGATATTCAATAGCACGTTTCCTGCTGTGCGGCTCCGCTTACAGATAAAAATGTTTTCAATTCAAGTCGTATAATTGGGTTAGATATTAATAGCGTACCTCTGAACCTCTGACAGTTTCGATATTATATATATTTTTAATATCAACGACGTATTCTAATAAATGTGTTTTCGCGCTAATTGTATTTCGAAATGGGATTCATCGTTTTATAGCTGGAGATGAAAGAGGCGGTGGGACAATTTTTTGATGTTGCCACCGTATTCAATTTCATGATATTTATTAAATATTTATTTTCAATTAAAATTTTACTACCATAATGTCTTCCTATATCGTCATGCCTTTGTATTTCTGTCGACAGGTTATAATTTCTGGTTGTTTAATGATTTTTTTTTATCATTTACTACATTATTTTATGTGACGTTCAGCCTTTCGATATTCATGAAGCATTTGCCATGAAATCGGTTCTTCCGAGAAACGAGAAGTTTGATCTAATATATTATCAAATCTGGATAAAAGCACGTGTGATGTGAGTTGCCTAGTTGCTAATCCTGGTGGCAAATGCTTGTTTGAATTACTGGTCTATGCGAGGTTATGCTGCAGGTTTTTCCTAGTTTTCCCTAGGGTTGAAAAGCAAATGCTACCAAAAATCAGTAAGTTATCGGGAGCAACGGTAGATAATAATAATAATAATAATAGCAGTCCTCCAGCCGGACATACTAGGTATGCTTTCCAATACACTTAATACACTTGCATTAGAGTGTTTAGAAGGGAGATTATCATTGCTGTGTTCTCTGTAGATTTTGTTTATTAGTCAAAAGAAACATATTTTCAACATCGAGTCACAAACTGATAATTTTTTTAGGAATAAAAAATAAGTTATATTTGTGATGACATATTAGGTTTTTTACATACAAACAAACCTGGAGGTGATATCTACTACCACAAAATATAGTTTTTTGGGTTTTGAATTAAAAAAAAAAAAAATTAATTGAACTGACTCGTTACATACGAGGGGAAAACATCTTGCTATAATGTGTACAAGATTCAAGATATTTAAAAGATTTAAAACTGAAAGATTCAGACTAAAAAGACTCAAAATAAAATCCAAGTAGGTAACTTGAAGACTCAAAATTGGGAATGCAATGACTGAAAGCCAGATTCCATTGACTGAGATACTCAAGATTGTGATTGAAAGGACTCAATTGCAATTCCTAAGTCTCAAGCATTTAAATGGCAACTTGAAAATGAAGAAGCGTCAAACAATGTTTTTATGTATTGGCTAATGGAAACCTAGTTATTAATTTTGATGGTTCTCTTAGGTTTTAGGCATTCCTTCAAGGAAGTAAATAAATTAACAGATCATTACAATATATAAGAAGTCTTATTCCGGTTCATTGTCGAATTTAATAGTGTACCTACACCTTGTTATGAAATCATTGAAGGAAGTGGTTTGTAGAAAGAAAAAAGGTAAAAAAACTTAAATTTCAATTGGATAATTATGTGCCAACCACATTTCTACACGTTCTCCCAACTCTTCATTTAGAACTTTTGAGAACTTCTAGAACTTCTGATGAAGACTGTATGTCTGCCTATTCAAAGTCAATTAGCTTCTCTTGTTGGACTTCAATTCAAAAAATATGGAATCTTAGCCATATGCTCAACACTTGCCGAGATATTGGAATGAATAACTACCTAGTTGTAAATCGACAGACATAATTCTTATATAATCGTTATGTGATGTTGATGTTATTCAGGAATAATTACTACAAATAAACGAGAACTCAAACTTTAGTTATCGAATAAAAAATTTATAATACTTCGGAGGATGTAGAACTATACACTTTTGAAATCTGCAGATTCAATTTTCTAAAAAACTGGAATTTGATTTTGATATTAGTAGTTGTAATATATTCAAGTAGAAAAATCATATTGAAGAAAAGAAAAAACAACATAGTTTTATTCAAAATACGTATCCTCTTGAATGTATCACTGAAAATGAAATCAGGTACTTTTGTAGAAATTAGTGCCTTCGAGGTCACCTTTTCTAGCATGGCAAAACAATGAAATAACCTAAACCATGGTTGAACATTTCCATCAGCGACTTGTATTTTCTATTTTCTATTTATTTATTATTTATAATTTGAATAGTTTCCGCATCGATTTAGAAAGGATGAGAACCTCTTAAAGGTACCGGATCGTAAAAATTGAATTTTGTTGGTGGAATATTGGTGGAAAACAACTACTAAAAAAATTATTGTCAAGCTATCGCTAGATAACAGTCCAGTATGCACACAAATTACGCGAAATGTATTGGAAAGAACTCGTAAATTGAAAGAAACCCAATCACTGAAATACTCGGGCATTAGATTTGAAGATTCAAACGCAAGACTCAAAGTCTGCAATTCATCACCTGAAGACTCGAAAGATTTAAAAAATACTCGAATATTGAAAGACTCAAGCCGAAGACTGAAAGACTCAATCCAAAGATTGAAAGACTTGAGACGATGACTGAAAGACTGAAGCGATGACTGAAGGACTGAAGCGGATATTTAAAGACTGAGAATTGACTCAAATGACTCAAAATTTCTAGTTGTACAAAATTTAAAGTAGATGTTTCCAGCTCGGTTACATACCAAGGCTTCATGTTTTTTTCCTATCCACTTTCAGTGTATATGCCATTGAATCAAATATCTGCCGGAAAACAAGTACTCTCTGACTAATACTAATGCAGTTATTAAATTATTGCGAGGGATTTAAGATCCTCCGGAATACATGTATCCAGTACTATAGACTAGTTCCTAAATTGTAGATAGTGACTCATCGTACATTTTCTGGTTTTTACGGGATTTGAAAGTGCAAAGTAAAACTTGATTTGAAATCAAAGTACCCAGCTTATTTCTGTTGTAGTCAATTTTTTGGTGTAGTCTATTTAGTTGTAGTCTATTTTTTTACTTGCATTATATGAATAATGAACCGTACAACCGATGAGTCACTATCTACAATTCAGGAACTAAACTATAGGTATGTCTTTTTGTTGTAACAAATCTACATTACCCACTCATCTCGAATGACTAATTTATCAAACAATGTAGTTTGAACGATACCTCACCTTGATCTTTCTTAACGCGCACAATTCTGTCTAGGGCAGCCAGTTAAGCGAAGAATAATATTTTGAACAATTAAAACTTTATAAACAAGCTAAATGAATTATCCTTTTTGTGTTGAACCCACTCTTGACCATCGTGTTTACCATTAACGAAAAATGAATGAGTTCGAATGAGTACCTATTTGATATAAATGAATTATCATAAATCTATGCATGTTACATCTCGCCAATTCAGTTTGTTTAAATATCTGCACGAGTGAGTATGAAGTTTTCTTTTGTTTTTCATTCTAGCTGATGCATCTTGCGGCACGCACCCTTTTTCTGCGTACATCACCCTCACTCACGACGAATTAATGCAGGAAAGGGTTGTAATCGGGGGGTCGGTTGACTTCAAATCTATTTGGCACCAATGGTGAATGCCAAATAGTGTGCTTCGAGCAAATATCGAGGATATCGACTGTGATCTGAACTGATCGTTTTTACATCTGTTTCATTCTCATCAAATATCAAATGTTTTATCGACATTTATTCTGATTCATACACTTTTTAAAAATCTAGGTCGCACTAAGTGAAACCTATCAAAAAATTAATAATGTAAATAATTTTCGGTCAAAAAGGCATATCTATAGATAATCTCCATTCATAAAATAACTATTCAGACCTCTGCATGTAGCAAAAACATTTATCGGTACCACATTATGTAAAACTTTCCTAACAATTTCGGAACTCATACAAAGTAATTAGGATTGTGAATATTTCAGTTCCGATATTCAACTAAATTCATGTATTTCAACCAAGAGTTTAGTAATATTTCCGGATGAGTTCCGAGTACCGCTTCATTTCATGAACCATTTTCCAGTTTGAACGTCTACTTCATTTTAAATTTCACATATATTATTTCCTTCAATTTCATTACACAAAGGTACGCTCGACGGGAAATAATTAACCAACGTTACGTTCATTGGCAACATCCTGTGTAACAATTACGCCTAACACTCGATAATGTGTCTTTCAGTTGACAACCAAAAGTAGAATAGTTTTATGAAAATATGAAAAAAACTTTCGTGAAACTACAGTTTATGATGCCATATCTTCATATTTCCATGAAAATGGCTTCGTTTGAAAATTTCACTTATTCATCGAATAGAAATCTCAGAATTTAACAAGTTGAATTTTTTTAAACAAGAATTTTCAAGTGGAAATTGAAAAATATATTCAAATCAATAGATTATTTTCCAAATGTTACAATTAGCCAAAAACATCTATTCCACAGCATAAACCATATTTATTTACTGCAATATCTTTTAAAACTTGAAACACGGGTATGAGGTGTGTTGCATACGTAAAGGTAATTAAAAAAAAGGGCGATTCAGTTTATTTTTCCGACAAAGCCTACACACCGACTTGTATGAACTTGTAAATGTACGGTCTATCTACAGCGTTCTATTATGAATAATGCCGTGTTCATTATACTTTCATCATAATGCGACACCTGCAGAAACTTGTTAACCTATTTTCTGGAAAATCTGTCTTTTACCCTCATTTCATTCTTGATTTCACTTTTTTGGAATTGTAACCTTCCATAGTCTGAAAATAAAATATTAATTCAAAGTAATCTGTACAAGTGTAGAAGGGCAATGAATCCACTTTTGCCTCCACAAAAACAAACTTTCAATTAATATCCTTATTTTGTTCATATTGTTGTACGAAATATGAAACTAATGGTAAATAAACTTCACAATCTCAATGACTGATAAAAGACCTCGTTTATTTTTTCAGTTTTCCTAATCTACCTGCCTTCGCAGCATCTGCCTTCGACTTGTCAATACTTGTCGCACAAAATGATAGAAGCATAGCAAAATATGTTTGTGCAACTGCAGGACTTAAACCTGATAGACTGTATATTATGAGGTGGCCGGAAACTCAGTGGTATAGGTCTCTAGCCATTGCAACTTCTACTTGCATCGGACGGAGGTTCGAGACCACAATGAGCGAGAATTTTTCTTAAATATGCGGCCACATGCCTTGTTGTAAAGCAAGTTTAATATGTTGTTTTCCGGAATTTTGTCAGATTTAAATTAAGATAAGTTTGACAACAAACACTTGTATGAATATCTTACTCACGTTACAACATCGAAAGGAATTATGTCATAATTCATTGTCGACGAAATTATGAACAAATGCCAAATTTCAAGTTTATCGGTCGACTAGAAGTGGTTCAAAATTCACTTGCAAAATTTCACCGTACTAGCAAATAAGGCAAATTGTTTTTGTTCTAATCTCCCAACTCTTCACGAGTTTATCAAAAAAGAAATGAAAAACTGTTCTAGCTAAAAACTCTAATTATCTGAATGATTTAATTTAACCCTGTTAAAAGTATGATTCAAGCTGTTTAACTCTTTGTTAATATATGTATGGGCAATCAAACTTGATCTGAAATATTGATGATGAGGCCGTTTCTACTTCATTACAATCTTTTGTTTACCCAGGTTCATACCCGAGTACAAATTTGATCAATAGAATGTTAGGAAACATTTTTCAATGTCCATTTGTGAAGAAATAGGTACGTATCTGAAGAAATTTGCCCAAGTAGTGTTTGTGTTTGATGAAGTCTACCTGATGGATGTTCTCAACTAATAGTACACTGTTGTACCTGTGTTAAAATTTTCGTGGGAAAGCCACGGAATTTTCTCTCAGAAAACACAACCTCTACATACGCGAAACTGAAGCTATAAATCACCCTGTACACGCCGGCAATAATTCATTTGAAGTTATTAATTATAGTCTCTAGCATTGTTAAAAGGGGTATTTCATTTACTCTTTCTTTAATGGCAAGGCAAAACTCACTTTTTGCATTGCCCAGAACAAAGCTAATAAAATTGGAATACGTCCAAGTAGAATTTCAGCGCTATAATACGAGACACACGTCACAAAAAAGAACTCTCATCTATTTCGATAAATTGCGGTGTAAAGGTGGAACGATTACGCATACCCTGCGGCGGTATGATTCAGTTTAGCTTCCCTTCGATAACGGTTTGTGCTGATTTGTTCGCGATTTTATATAAACTATAAACAAAGGCAAGGAACAACATCAGTCCAAGGTTTCCAGACAGGTAAACTTCATAACGGCAGACAAAGATATTACGCTGGGAAATTCAGGATAAGTCACGTACAGAAGCCACGTCATTCGGTGAATTTATTGGGAGAACTTCGATGATCTGGCCCTCCCCAACATTAAACTTGTTTCGAAGGTTGCATATTGCATAAAATGAGTAGCGAGAGTTTCCAGTGAGGAACTTCGTTCATATATTGGTGACTTACGTCGTAAAATAGTTGGTTCTTCAGAATTTACCAACATTGAGAAAATACAGTTATTAGTATATTATTTCTAATACCAATTGGACCGGCATAAAAAGATTCGATAAGGAATTCCCTTTCCAGTTGCCGCCTTGACATAGGCGTTGGTATATTATTTTTCCTACAAGCGTGCGTGATTCACTCTATACCAGCATGCAATTTAGTTTGAGAGGTGTCATTTTTGCGCACGCTTAAGTCACTTCAAGTGAGTTATTCCCGTACTAGTGCGGCTAAAATTTTTCCCGCACGCGAAATTTTATTCAAGATATTTTTTTTAATTCGCTTGTAGGAAAAATATTGATCCTAACTCATACGGAAAGGTACTCTCCCGCACTCGACTACTTACCCGAACTCCGCTTTGCATCGTTCGGGTAACTGCAGCCGCATGCGGGAAAGGTGCTCTTTTCGTACAGGTTAGGCTAATAACTATTTCAGTGGTATTTTTTGTTACTTATTCTTACAATCAGTTGATCGCCCCCTGTGAAACACACACGGCACTGATTAAGGAATATTGTAAACCTGCAAAATCATTCCGCTTCATATAACAGCCAGTCTAGCTAGCCAAGCATTTTTTCCTCACATTCATTTGATATATTTGCCGGGCAGTGCATATGAATACTCCTCGCAGTGCTCTTATTTTTATAGCCATTCTAATTGGGAATAGAAATACTATAAAAGTTTGCTTCTTTTCAGCTTCAAATATTCCTCTATGACACAAGTTTGTAAGGTACAAATGAACTGCATAGTACAAAAAAGTTTTTCACCAAAATGTATCATACACAGTTTTTTATATGACAGTTAGGTATTAAATTTACAAACTGTAGCAATGATATCGTTAATTCCAAAATTTAATATTTCATGATGGTTTTGATTTTTGTCGTACGAACAAATGATGACAAACCTTTTCAAGAATTTATGAAGAATGTAAACAATTTCTTTACGCACAGTTGATATTTTTACACAGGTGTTCTTAAAAGCATCACTTAACGCACCATGAACAGTTCGTAAAAACTTGTTTAGGCACTGTCGTAGAAAAAAAGTTTATGAAATATATAAAGTTCACTGAAAATCAACTGACATAATGATGTTCTCTTTCTAAAAAAATGGTAGTAAGTACTTAAGTATTTTTGTTTTTATTCTACATTATTATGTAATATATAAACCGTCTGGTTACATCTCTTTGAGAATCTTGCTAGCTTGAAAATCAGTTGATAAATTCTATCGAAACACTTCTATTATCCGTCGTAAAGTATAAAATAATTTCAAATTCAATTGATGTGTTTTGGTTAAAAAATTGGATGACACCCAGATTTCAGGTTTTTGTGTGATTAGTTTGTTATATGTAACAGATATTCAATTATTGAGAATGTTTTGCTTTATTACCTACCACATTGTTTCCAAAAGAAATAGTTATGAAATTTCCGAAGTTTCTTGTTAGTTAGGGTGGTGCTGTAGGTTTTCCGGGTTTTCCTACTGCTGAAAAGTGAATACAACACCAAAAACATCAGTAAGTCGTAATAATAGTAATAATAATCGCTGTCCTCTACCATGCACAGGCTATGCCTTTGGGTACACTCTATTATGTTTATGAGGGAGTATTATTATCATATTCCTGATTTCTGTTTTCACTCTAATCGAAAATTCATTATAAACCTACAGTTCATCTTTCTAACAATATCTAATAACTATACCTAACAATCAGGTTTTTTATGACGATTATTTCTCAATGGGCAGGGGGGACTTTTTAAGATCGCGTTTTTCAGTTCAGCACGATAAGGAAAATTATCATTTAACGAACATGATAATTGTTTATTCTTGTTGGGCGGAAATACAGGGGCAATCTCGGTCTGACTTCACGGAAATCCACGTGTTCGTCCATTTTGCGGAAAACAGTTCTCGAGCGATCATTCGAATTTAGAAACCCATCATGTCGGAGTTGGGTTAAGTAGGTCAAATTCAGTGACGATAATAACAAAGTGGCCAAAAGCATTCAGGTGAGAGTTTCCAATTACAGTTGAAAATTTCATGTGGATTTTGTTATGCGTCTACCCAAGGTTGATACCTTCGTACCTACTATGATGCGCTGAATCTAGTCTGGTTTGAAACAAAACATAAATTTTTCCCAGTAAAAGTTTCTAAAGTTTGAGGAATAGGTCAAAATAACATGGGTCCTTTTAATTGACCTTTGTGGTACACCATTCCTAAGAGAGTAAGTAGTATCTAATGTGAAAATTCGCATCTATTGCCATTCTCTTAAACCTATATTTCAGTTGAATTTTCGAAAAGTTTAAAGGTTGGTACTATTGGAGAGAGTAAGAAAATTACCGGTAATAAAGAATTTCACATAGTATCAATCGCCCTTCTAAAATATAACAAAATCCGAAATAGAAATTGTCGTCATCTGCTGCTTTAACATTATCAAAGGGGTCGCATTCTCCAAATCTATCTGTGATACTCGAATCGCCTATACAATTGTTTAAAGAAAACTCAGATTGGAGAGCATTTATCAATAATTCAATTAATTACCCAAATTATATTTTGTTTGACAATACAAATAGTAGAATAAAACGAAGAAAATGTTCTGAGTCAAATTCATTGAAATTTTTTTATTCATATCATCAAACACCTAATGATTCCCTTCTTTCTTTTCAGCCTCGTCACTCACAAATGGTGCAATAAAAGAAGAAGATCTCGCCTCAACGCCCGAGTATTTTATTAAATGTCCTCAATGTCAGAAAGGATGTCAAACTTTCCAAGCCCTCAAAGAACACATGGAGTCTTCCCACCTGGAACTGTCTCTGGGTTCGGACGCCAGTCTTCCCACAGCTAGTGCCGTGTCACCGACCCCTACTCTGGCTGGTGCAAGTGGTCCCTTCGGTTGTTCACAGTGCACGACTACGTTCTCTACGAAGGATCAGTTGGAGAAGCATGAATTGTTACATTCGCCGAATGCCCAAGTGGTAAGAATATTTTTTACTACACAAAAAATAGTGTGTGAAAGATTTGTCTCCTTAGTGGAGCATGCGATCACTCCAGCAACACTGATCGTTGTCTAAATCATCGACACTTAATCAGGAGTCTAAACCATTACAATCTTGTCCCTATTACAATGAGGCAAAGCCACACTTCAGCAAACCGTATTTCATCAGACTGTTCAAAAACAAACCGAAAAATGTAGGCTCTACTTCATCGCGTATCTTACAATTCGTTTGAAACATAATATTGTTATTGTAGTTACCATGGATCATATTCATATATAGATAGTCACAAAATTTCGTATCATACAATTAGGTCTGTTTAATAATGATAAGTCTGCTGCTGTTGCAGTGACAGAAAATTATATTAAGAAAATCGGAGTGCTTGCACGATTTCTCTTGAAGAACATTTTTGAAAATGTTCGCGATTGTTATCGTAGTGTCTAGGGAGAATTATGGAGGGATATTTCAATTATGGATTTTGAAGTCGAAATATTGACATAACTCCAAGATGATTCCTGTGGCTTCATTGCAGATAATTTGAAAAAACCAAGAACAAAACTTTCACATAAAATTGGTTATGTCCATATCTGATCGTTTTCAACTGAAAAAAAAACTTTTCAGTATTGGTTTTTCGAGTATTTCAACTTCTCCCACTACGACTTTAAAAGTTCATTGACTCTTCGCAATTAATAAAGCGAACCAAGGTTCTCAATGGAACACCATCAAATAAACAACCGAGACAAGGAACAAGCAATAATTGACGTAACCTCACTGAAATATAAAAGACATTAAACGACATGTGACTCTGAAATGATTTAGCGAACTAATACTGAACGAAAAATCGGAGTCTAGTAAATACGTTAATGTAGATCGTGATTTTGTAAAATATTATGCAGATGTTCCTGATGTATTTATTTTTAAGACATTAATATCTCTGTAATACATAAATTATATTCGGCAGTGTGTGTCATTCTGTGCATACAATTCAACTTCATAAATAATGAAAGTTATTATGGTTGTAGATACGGTAAAGAAACATAGCTTAATAAATAATCATATAATAAAAGCTTGAGAAATATAATTTTCTTGCAACTAATAGAAATTTGCTATTAACGCTAATGGACTATTTTTGAACTTCTGTCATTCACTAAATTTGTTTCAAAATACTCGTAAACTAGCATTCTTATTGGTGACACAGGATTCAAATATTATTTGGAGGGATAACGTTGAAATATTTCAACTTTCTTGAATCGCCACTGGCAGGGATGTCAATGCAAATTGTAGATGACGGTCAACGAGTTTTTAGACGTATTTTATCAATTATTACCATTTTGGTGTTATATGTTATTTATGGTTGAAATTTTCATATTTTTATCAATTTCATCAATTTATATATTATGAAGATAAAAAAGAAAGAAGACATTATTTGTGATGTTTTATAATATAAAAAGTTGGTATTATTGCGGAATTTGTACTGAAATATGTATTTCTTTTAATATATATTCCAACATCCATTTTTTTATATCTGAAGAATCCCAAGCTGAAATTGAAGTAGTAGGATCAGTCCAACTAGAAAGAGTTATGATGACCGGTGCACAATACTGAGAGCTTTAGTGGCAGATAGAAGGTCTATATGGGACCCCAAAACTTCTGATCTGTGGGACCACCATGATAATGTCAATAAAGTGAGACTGTGAATGGAAATAATAGAAGAAACCAAGAAAAAACTCAGCATGATCTTATTTTTTTCCTACCTAACTCATATTTTCCTCCAATTATCATTTCAATCCAGCGAAAACGTAATACGCTGCATTGGGAACTCTCCCTATGTCTCACAATCATTATTTGAACGACGACCGAATTCAATGTAAATGTAGAATAATTACCGATGGTGCCATTTTTTATTGATATCAAATCTTATCCAATTTCCCCGTATAGGAGTGCGGAGCTCGTAGCTAGTACTTTCACGATTGTTTTATGTGATGGTGTCAAATGTCACTTGCTGCTCTCAATTGTATAAAATTCTAAATATCTTGGCTTGATTACTGCTTGACTCGTATTAATATAAAGGTTATGAGGGCCCAGGTCAATTGTTGTGTTTACGTAACATTACCGTTGTATGTATGAAGACTTGAGTAATTGTTTTGTCCTCCCAGTCACAGCTGTGTCAAAAATTGCCCCTTATTAATAAAGGAGGGCTTTTTTCACTTAACCTCTTCAATTAAGGCTTGAAAATAATCAACGCGAACTTATCTGAATGCAGAGTATAAGGTTTTTTCTCATGGATTCCAAGTGATAACTCTGTGAATCATAGGTTTGAAATGCGGAGGAAAATTAATGAGTATTTTTGTGCGTAATTGTACACTTACTTCCAGTGTTTGTGAATATTATAGCATACACTATGATGAATTATAGACATCGATTGGAAAACAACCAGTTTTCTGGCCTACCTGCACATACTTTCAGTGAAAAACGACATAATAGTCACCCAAAATATATTTTCAATAGGTAAATCACTAATCACAGTATCCAATTTTTTTATTTGTTCAAACGATTATAAGCGAAAAAACCTTTTCTCCATTTGACCCAGATACGAAAATAACGAGGAGTCATTTCTGCTACTTGCGCATTTTGTTGATGTTGCGTAGGTATTTTTTTCAATAAAGTTTGACCTACGACCTGTAGGAATCAAGAATTGATAAAAACACAGAAATCGATTATCCCGTGTTAGAGGTTATCGGTTATATTTACAGTCAAAAATGTGTCACAGATACACCTCATAGGAAAGGCTCGTGAATCGAAAACAAATAATGACTTAATTATTTATATGTTTATGAATTAACATGAATGTATTCGCAACAAAACACTTTAGACGAGTTTTCGGTACGTGGGCCAATGTCCATTTCGAATATTTATTAAAATGGCTCTACCTAGAAAAGAAGCACTGGTATCTTCTGATTTCTAGTACTAGGATTTAGTTCATACTACCGCATTCTGCTGACGGTTCTGGTTGTGAATTGGTAAACACTTCCATTTCGAAAATAACGTCGAGTTGTTCAGCTAGAATAAATGTCTATTCCAAGCTGTCTTTATTGTCTTCGTGAGTATGTATCGCCATACGTATATCACGGAAGATATACTACGTCTTTTTTAATGCGGGCTAAAAAAGTAATAAACCCGGTAGATCTATTTTTATTCCTTACACATTTCATATCTCGAAATGAGAGCTTTAATTATTGTACCCGAAGGAATGGCCGAGAGATATCTGACACGCTAGCTGACAGGCGGCGTCGAAAAAAAAGACGCCACATGTGTGAAATACAGAGCGTGTGAAAGAGTTCACTTACGTGACGTTGTAATGGACCATCACCAGGAATGCTGCGCGTTTTCTGTTTTTTGTCCATAGCCAGGGCGATGTTTTTGTCATTTCCCATCTCAGCTCTGTCTGATCCGAATCTAGATCGATCGCGTCATCTCTTTTCAGTTAACATAAGCAGAACGATTTTCTTGTGATTGAGATGTGGCGCTACTTGAAATATGAGGAGCGATTTAAATGGATTTAGCAACCGTGAACGTTAGTCAGAGTAAATAGACCGTTTTTTTTAAGACCACTTCTGAATGTTCTGTACTCGAGATTATTTGTTTATCCGATATTAATTGCTGCAATATGCGCACAGCTCTGTTCGAAAACAACACCTTTCATGGTAAAAAGGTATTACATGTGTTGCTAAAATGAAACTGGCTCTTGGAACAGTGACGACAGAAGAAGATAGTAGAGCGAACCAAGGTTTTGTTTTGAAACCTAATAATTCAATCAAGGTTAACATTTTTTTATGGTTGTGAGAGTTTTGAAAGATTCATAATATGTATGCCATGTTGAACTTCGATGTATTAATCCAGGGTTGTGTCAAGACGAAATTAATTCATATTTTTTTCAAATAATATTGGACTTTCTTCATCAATAATCAAAATGAAGTCAACTTTTTATAATGCTTATCGATATTTCACAGCCAAACACTGTAAAAAAAGTACGGAAAAATCCAATTATTATTCTTCAAATAGAAATAAAACAAATTTTTTTGGTATTTCATTTCAAAAAATCGATTCATATCACATCATTAGAATGAAATGGGTATGCTGAATAGTACAGGCAAGAAAAAGTTGCATGCTTCTATTTTAGTTTTGGACCTAGGTACAGAGTATTGATATTATCCCAATTTTTTCAATATTTTTTGGCGGATTTTCATAACGCTGGCGAATGAAAATAAAATATTACAGTAGTAGCAACTGATATCGAGTGACGTATGGTTTCCACAGCCAACTTTTCATTTTGCATCCACGGCCTACTAAAATTGTTTTAAAATTGTTTTTTTCCGTTAACCAGCTGTCATCCCCCTACGAACGACAGCCCTCAGAAGTCGAAACTTGTGCGAGCTAAGGATTAACGAGGTCTTACCTTTTAACGTGCGATTCCTAGCACGAGCCAAGTGACCCTGCTGGGAATCGAACCCACGTCCCTCTGACTGATAGACTAGCGCTCTACCATCATGACCACTGCGGCCCATACTGAGTGAATTTCAATAATAATTTTTTCTGATCTCGTTTCTACCTAGATATCATTAGAAAGGGAATTGAATGCTGAATAAACGCGAAAAGAAAAAAAAGTGGGTTGCTATGTTTGCCATGTTGAATAAGAAAGTTGATGATACTTCCGGTCAGACCGAAAGTTAACTTCGGCATGTTAATATTCTCAAATTCTAGCTCTTGTCATTATATTGATACCTGAAATTTGAGTGGGCCACCTCCTACGAAAAATACTGGGACATTCACCTATTTGTCGATATTTGGGAAGTTTTGTGTTTTTATTTCGCTACGTATTCTGATGTAGTGGTTATTCAAACTGTCATCAATATTCCCCGGAGATATATGTAGCTATTAATTTTTTGTACGTCCACGTCACCTTCCACAAGAAGATTTAAGTAGCAAAACCTCATGATTTAAATTGCGTATGTCAAGTCAGTGTAACGGTCCACCTGCTTCAAGAAAACGGCTTATAGAGATAAAGCGTTTTTGTCGCTATAAACAAAACAATCTACCGTACCGGCAAAAACCGCTTGATTTACTTTTTTGTTGGATAAATAAACTGGCAGAAATCCATACGCTGCAGTTTGTTCATTGCGGAAGGAATAATAATAACCACTGGATGTGTTATGTGTACTTCTAAATGAGATGAAAGGAGTCTGCACGAAATTTTTATTCAAAAAGTTGCGATTGTTTTAAAAAGGAGGCTTATGTAATAATTGATGAACAATGTAGTTTTTCTCTCTGTACAATTTTTAATCGACATCCATTTGCCAAATAACATTTGGGAGCACATTAAAAATTATTTCTAGATTTTATTACTTTACCTTATCTGCGTAGTTGATCAATGACCAGATAATTGGGTAGATTTTTCAATATCAACAGTATACCGGATACATTTATACTCAACAGTTTTTTCCGAAGTTTTTGTATAAAAATTTAGCTTCTAATATTGTCAGAATTCATTGATATTCGTTGCGGCGTTGCTTAAACTACTATTTTGCTGAAAAAGGCAGTATTGTTGTGAAGTTACAATTTACACTTATCTCTCAATAATTTTGGAGTACAATAAAAAATACAACTTCCTGTTGCACTTGGAATTTACTACTTGTATCTTGTACTATCTTCAGATCATATTATATATTCGATTACCGAATAATTTTCTCGCACCAACATTAATAGGTTTCTCTTTTTCTTTTCAGTCCTGCAAGATTTGCAACAAGACCTTCGCCAACGTTTATCGTCTACAAAGGCATATGATCAGTCATGACGAAAGCGCTGTTCTCAGAAAATTCAAGTGTACCGAGTGCGATAAGGCCTTCAAATTCAAGCATCACCTCAAGGTATGGATTATAGAATGAATCGAATTTTATAAAAAAATTCGTTATAGTGTCAATAAAAAATTCAAGTGAATTAACCCTCAACTTCTGCGTACATTAGGAATCATTTTTTCTAAAAACCATTTTTCTAGTATTTCAATTTATTCAACAATTTATGAATCAGTCAAGTACTCATTCTAATGAAATTCCATACCAAATTGTCAATGGAGAAAGCGATGATTGTAATGTGATTTTTTTTACAGGAACACATTAGGATTCACAGCGGAGAGAAACCATTCGAATGCGGCAACTGCAGCAAACGTTTCTCCCATTCAGGTTCCTATTCTAGTCACATGACATCGAAGAAATGTCTAGTAATGAATCTCAAATTAGGTAGAACAAGAGCTCCTCCTAGCAACTCTCTGATGGATAAGAATTCCCAACAAAACGTTAGAGTGCCAAAGAGGCCTAACATGAGCTCAATAAATAACAACATCACAACTAGTCCAAACCATAATTCTTATTTACCGATTCTTCCTAAGTATTCTGAAGCAGCTGCTGCTGCGTTTCTTCAGTCTTCGTTGTCTGGTAGCCCGACCTTACCTCCATTTTACTTGGCTCCTCCTGGTATGCTCAACGCAACCCACCCAATTAGTCCGTACTCTATGCCATCTCTGGGTCATCTTCTAGAACAGTTACAACACCACCAGCAACACAGCCCCTTGCGACCTCCGCTCATGGAAAATTCTGACCACCACCCAGAAGATATCAGGCAACATGTGATGAATCCTAACAGTAATCGTTTGGACCCCTACAACAAATCAGAAAGTATTGAAAATGTAACCAACTCTAATGCTTCCGAGTGTGGAGATCTAGTAATGGATGAAGACGCAGAGCCAGAACATGAAACGAAAGGTGACAATAACAGTCGCACGAACAGTGGTGACCTGGAAGCTGTCAAAAAAATCCTAGAAACAGTCAACGCAACTGTTACCAAAGAACTTCTGCAAGCGAACATGCAGAAAATTTCTTCGGATTCCTCTAGTGAATGTCCCAGTATAGCTTCAGCTCACTCACCAAAACAGGTTGCTAGGTGTAGTAGTTGCAGGAAAACTTTCGAATCTTCCCATTTATTAGAAGAACATGAATGTGAAGATGTCAGAAGTGAAGGTTTGGCTGCTAAGTTAGAAGACGCCCTCACAGCCAAGTCCGATGACGCTCAAAATGAGAGTCTCAGTGGTGAAGACCAAGATTACGATAGAATGCATTATAACGTTAGTGATGATTTGGATTCTGAGTCATTTACTACGACCGATCATGTTTCGGAAGATGGCAGAAAAGTTCGTGTGAGATCCCTTATATCAGACGAGCAGTTGAAAGTTCTTAAGGACAACTATAAATTAAATCCAAGGCCGAAGAGGGAAGATTTGGAGAAAATTGCTTCTAGCATAGGCTTTCCAGTTCGAGTGGTACAAGTGTGGTTTCAAAATACTAGAGCTCGAGATCGAAGGGAAGGAAGATTAATTCAAGTTCCCTATAGTCCGGCACCACACCCACCCCGCTATACTATGCCAGCAAAAGTACCCATCAGCATGTCTCCAGATCAGTACATCTCTGAGCAGCCACTAGACCTCTCTATCAAAAGAGAATCTGTATCCAATGAATCGTCACCTTCTTGTTCCCCCCATAGACCATCTTCAGCAAGTCACTTTGAAAATAACGATGAAGTAGTTAACCTTAGCAGAAAGACATCTAGAAGTCCAACGCCATACATACCTTATCAGAATCATTTCCAAAGCTCTAATTCTTCCGAAGCTTGTCAGTCACCATCACCTTTAGATTTCAATAGCAGTCGATTGGCCCAAATTCTAGCACAACCTGCTCATAAGCTGTCCATACCTGGCATGGGGCTAGTACCAATGGACCAGTTGATGCAGTTCGGAGCAGCAGACCTTCCTAGTTTATCGCAATTAATCAGCAGCAGGATATCCAGTTTGAGTCCCAATTCCGACCAGAGACCTTGGAATGAGACGAGGGATATTTCTAATGATATGTTAGAAGAAGATCTATCGAGTGCTAGTAAACGAAATAAGGTATCCCAATTTGTGCTCAAGAGCCTTGGCAGTCCAGTATTAGGCAACCAAGATGTGGAAATTGAGGGACAGTTCACCTGCGATCAATGTGACAAAGCTTTCTCCAAACAGAGCTCGCTTGCCAGACACAAATATGAACATTCAGGTGAGCAAAAGTCGAAAATATTATCATTATTAGGTGTTCATTAGACAAGTTTGTAAAGGATATCTTTGGCTCAGTTCAACTTTGGATGTATATATTATTAATGTGAAAGTTATGAAAGTTTGTAAGTAGTTTAATTTCATACGAAAAATAGCTAACATTAAACAAATTACTTGGCAATCTATAATTTCTTGGTTGGTCATTGATTTTATTTATTTTTTTCTATTTCATGATAGGTAACTGATAATATGGGCTGCAAATGAAGTAATCGATAGAAATATTTTGTACTTTTTAACGGAGAAAATTAAATTTTATCGAGATTATTATGACAGACAGTATTTACACAGAAGTCAGTATTAAATTTTCACGCAATTTCTAGTTATCAAATGAATTTTTCAGTTATTTGATATGAAATAGAAAGTATTGTTCGAAGACTTCATGAAACACATCATAAATAACACTTTTCATAAATTTTCGTTTTTATTTACAGGTCAGCGTCCTCACAAATGTAATGAATGTCCTAAAGCATTCAAGCACAAGCATCACTTAACCGAACACAAGAGGTTACACAGCGGCGAAAAACCATTTCAATGTGGCAAATGTTTGAAGAGATTTTCCCATTCTGGTTCTTACAGTCAACACATGAATCATCGATACTCTTATTGTAAACCGTATAGAGAGTAAATGTTACAAAGGTCAGAGTGTAAATAAATAGCTTAGGTTAGTTGAGAAACTAACTAAAAAAATCTTGCCAAATAATATATATGTATATACCAGTTGAAAGAGATGCCAATATTTATAAAAAGTACTATGGAAATTATCTTTTTTCATAACATTACTGAATAAGAAAATATTAAAATCGCCAAACTCTTAGGAATTATTCATCTAAAGTCATTCGTGAAGTTTCCGAAATGCTTTATAGAAACCTGCTACTTGAAGCATACAAACCACTATCAGTTATAACAAAAGAAGAAAATTATTTGTCAGTTCATTTTATAAAGCTCTGCTTTTCTTAATTATTTCAGTATTTTATAATACGATTTTTATTGCAAATGAAATGTGTCACACAAATTTTGTCACTTTGAAGGTTAGGTTGATAAAGAAAATAAATATAAATTTCAAGAGTTTGGTTCAATACTTTAGGCTTTATTTTTCTATTAATTTTTATACAAAACGCGATACATTCGATTCATTCGGTTCTTCTATGGAAAACCTCTACCTAATGAAAGTTAATTTCTTGCCATTTTCGTAAAGTGTAAATAACTTGTCTGGTACCTGTATGAAAATACTCATAGTATACAGCTGATTAGTGCCAGGAAATCAAACGTCTTCCACCACTTCCAATAGCAGTGGTGTAGCAGGCAAGGGGCACCAAGGCAATTGTTCGGAAAAATTTAGTCATTATGTGCAATTTAAGAAAGTTGAAATGCCATGAGTTACCACATTTGATAGTATGTAATATTAAAAGAGTTTATTGTGATTGGAAGATTTGAGATATTATTTTTTTATTATTACCAATATGTAGATATGTAATATATATATACTTATATATATTGCTTTATTAAAAGTGCCATACATGCCATGAGTGAAATTGTATAGCCAAAATTGTAGATATTTTTCGGTTTCATGACAACGATTATTTAGGATCTAAGGGAATCGGTAACCTGCCTTTAGTTTATAAACAGTACAATAAGGGGCGATGCAACCAATGCATCTAAGGTGTTACATGACAATACGTAGAGCTCATAGTTTTCAACAATACAATGAAAAAATGGTGCAAGTCATTACTCACTATCTTTTATATGCATTTATTTATTAACCAATTAATATTTGTAAGTTGGCGGTGATTTCGTTACCAATAGGTAAAACAGATTTTTTAGGGTACTTTTAAATTTAGAAAGTATGCAAAGGCGATTTTTGAAGAATGCGTTAGTGTCGAATCCATTTTGATTCTAGCATCCAACTGAAGCAATATTAATACAATTCTGCTAGAATATCCATATTTGGAGGTGTGTGTTTTAAACAAATATAAACGATTCAATATGGTCGTTGCTTTCAATACGAAATACTATTTTTTTTAAAAGAGCAACACAGAATGTATAAAAATTCCTTATTTTTTTATACAAATTGTTATTGGCAAAGATTGCTAAATTCAACCTTTTCGATATACTTGAATAATCGCTCACGTCTGATATAAATAAAATATGTTCAATATTTTCAACCCAGAACGAATAAGTTCGACACTACTCAAATTCATGAATCGTCAGTGAATATTTGAGTCATTCCAAATTACGTACCTAACATATTTTCCAGTGTGCAAGTTCATATATTGTAAGGTTTCGACAATAACATAGCTATTTGATATAAACTTATTTAGTACTGCTAATGTTAATTGAAAGAAAGTAGCATTTATTCTATGAATCTCAAGGTATGTGAAAAAGATTCAGAGATATAAGAAATTATATTATATATACAATTTATATATTAACATGAATTTTAATAATTATTAAGATGTTCTATGAATTTCTGTGTATAGGTCTATCCTGTAAATACTGAATGTTCATTCCTTCTCATTGTCTATAAACTTTCTCTTCGTTTTCAGACAAACTTGTCAACTTATAGGAAAGTTTATCTAGTATGACTCTGTTATTTATGTCTGTTTATTTTTAATGAGCATTCATGATACTCTGATTTGATTTTTTATGCATTTTCTTGTATATTATTGTTGCGTGACTTTTTTGTTGACATATTGTATTTTTTTACATTGGCTAGTTTTACCAAAGAATTTGTAATATATTTAGCCATTCATAGTTTTATGTTCATTTTTGTTTATTTTTATTAGTTTTTCTTTATTATATGTTTATATAAATGATCTTGTAAAAATGGTGATTATATCGAATGTATGTGTAAATTCTATTATAAAAAGTTGAAAAATGTATTTTACTCAACATGAATAAACTTCTGAAAAAATTACTATCATGTACTTCACTACACCCCAACCACTTTTCTCATGAATAATATAATATGAAATTCGGTTATATTTCAAACAATCATTTAAGGAAACTTGAATAGGGTATTCATTCGAATGGACTGGGAAAAAAGTTTCAAACTATGTATTTCTACACATAATTTATGTAACGCTTGATTTTTTATAAAATTCCGTTGAAAAAACTCATTTTAAATTACAATAATTGTTGGTGAAAACAGCCTACCGTATTCGGGTGATACGGTAATATGATTTTCCTATCATCAAACGTCGATTGCAGTTACATACACAAACTAGAGAAACGATTTTCTATAAAAGGGATCGCGCGATGGCACAAATCACTCGCCACCCTGTTTTGTGCCATTGACTTTATATCAGAGCCATGTACTAATTGATAAAACCATTGAATTGGTCGAAATGCAGACAAAATGTCAGATGTCCAGTACCTACTATGATTTCTTCAAAAATATATATACTCTAAAATGTGCTGAAAGGCTTTCTCACCCTTGCTTAAATAGAAATTATACAGGGTGTTCCAAATTAAGTCGGAACCATTGCCAACTCCGTTATTATTGATGCTACGAATTCGGTTAAATGGGCAAACTAGTAGCATTTTTAATGGCCTCGATGCCGAAAACAAAACAAAAATTAACAGTCGCGTTTTCAGAATATTTCATAAAATTATATTTCTTTCAATGGAACACCCTATATTTTTTCATGCATTTTGATTCGTAATAACATTCTCAACAACAAAGCTCATAGGTATCACCTTTCTTCCTAAAGTGGAAAATGAGCGACTTGGGTGGAAATATTTCTTTCTCTCACTAGTACAAAAAATTTCTTTGTTTTGGCGAATTAAACCTCATGATTGTCCAAACGCCCAATTTTGGTACTTACACGAATGACAATATTTTGTTACTAATAGCAAAATAAGACAGTAAAAAGAAAAAAATGCGCTGGGATGTGAACTCGTGAAACCCGTGATCATGTCGCACCACCACTCAATTGACACCACTGAGCTATTTGGTATTAATGTACAAAACGATAATTTCCATCATAAAGCCTCTCCGCTAGCCGCATTTATTTTGTGAATTGAAATATGTCTGCTGTAATGATAACTTTGAAGCCGTTTTTGGACAGAACAGAAAATACTGGAGACTCATATGGATGTGGTTGGAAAAAATGTGTTTGATTCAATAAAACATAATTATTATGAGCAATCAAGTTGCCTTGAAACTTTGTTGAAATACTATTTGTCAAATATTCTCAAGTATTTCATGACAATGTCATAAATTATTGTAACTGTCAACCACTGTTCGAATATTTTTCGAAATGCCATTTTCCCATCAAGAAAAATGTGATATAAATTATACTTGGTTTGCCAGAAAAATAGAGTAAGAGCACTCCAACACTACAGCAATTCGTTCCCCGATCGTGAATTACCTAATCGGCGTTTTTTTGCTGTGCTTCATCGTCGATTCAGGAACAATGAAAAAGTGTTTGAGAAAAGGAGAACTAAAAAACGTTTTGTAATATCTGAAGATACAGAAATTGACGTTTTATCCTACTTTGAGGTATATCCAAATAATTCCATCACAGATTTATCTAGAGAAATAGCTGTTCCACTGTCTTTTATTCAACGAATTCTGAAGAAACATAAGATTTCTCCATATAAGTTAAGACCAGTGCAAACACTAGAACCTGGTGATCCTGAGAGACGACTGGGGTTTTGTCGGTGGTTCATGAATAAATGCAGACAAGATCCAAACTTCTATAGAAATATGTAATATATGGAGCGATGAGGCTAATTTTTCAAATCGTGGGATGTATAATAGAAACAATTTTCATTATTGGAGTAGACATAATATCCATTTCTAGTTCATCCCCACAATCCGCAAAGACGATTTAGTATTAATGTTTGGTCTGGTCTATTTATAGGCAGAATTATCGGTCCATTTTTCTACCATGGTTCTTTGAACGGACCCAATTACATTAATTTATTAACAAGAGTGTTGGAAGAATTTTTCGATGATCTTGATCTGGAGGCTCGTCAGATGATCTATTTTCGGCAGGATGGAGCACCAGCACATAAGTCAGTGGCGTAAAAAGAATGCTGCGAGGCTGATTTGGAAACAGATGGATTTCTACAAATGGCCCTGTTAAGTGGCCCCCTCGTTCACCAGACATGACACCTCTAGATTTTAATTTTTGGGGATTTGTTTGTTTTCGTTATCGAGAAGGCCATTAAAAATTCTACTAGTTTGCCCATTAGAACATTAGAACATTAGAACCTTCAGCTCTTGAAGTGAATAACTTTGTTAGATAAAGGAGCATCGAGTGTTAGTGACAGTTTTGGTTTTTGGGTAATTTTCTGAGATGGCGTCTAAATTTCGTGGATCAGACTTGTGTTTTATTTGTACAGGAGGAGTTGAAGCAGGTGAACTAACTATAGTAAAAGCCAGAGGAGTTGCCTGACTGTTGGAGTCCAGTGTAAAAGGGGAACTTTCGGCAGATGAACAGTTTCTGCGTGAGTTGAATGAAGTAAGAGTGCACAGTGCTTGCCAAACAAGGTACAACAATGAGAAATTAATTGCTGCATTTACACGTCGTGGATGTGACACATCCAAAGCTCCTACTCCTGCACCTACCCTACGGTCACAAGTTGCGAAATTCGACTTCACAAATGCGTGTTTTCTTTGTGAGAAAGCTATCACTGATGATTTCAGAGCTCAATAGGCAAAGTTGCCCTTGGAAAGGCGCAATGCTACAGTCAAAGTGACTCTACCCGAAATTTCTAATAGAATCAACGAATAGGCGAGGATGCGTGGAGACGACTGGGGGAAGAAAATAGAAGAGCGCATTAGCCAGTTGCAGAATTTGGACACTGATTTAGTCGCCGTCAATGCTGAGTATCATTAAAAGTGCCTCGCAAGCTTTTACCATCCAGCTAAGTCATCGCATAAAAGAGGATTCCGCCCATCGCCGAGTGTTGTCGAAACCATGCAGGTGATATTTTCATACATCGACGAGAATAGTGATGAATGCCCGTTTTCCATTCAGCAGCTGATTGAGCTGATTGAGGAGTCCGTCGACCACACAGCAAAACTGTCCAAAATCATCTTCAAATAAAATATGGGTACCAAATCATTATTTCAGAATCAAGGAGAGGGCCTATTGCCAGTATGAAGAGGGTTGGTGACAAAATTCTGTACGATAACTGGTACTCCACCGGAAGGAAAGTAGACGCACAGGAAGAAAGACGTCGAATTGTGGAGACAGCTGGAAAAATAATTTTGGAAGACATCCGCTCCAGAGTATTCAACACAGTTGAGTATCCTCCGACTGACAACTTCTTGTATAGTGCGCGAACTGCGGTTCCGGGGACACTGCTTCTTCTACTCCATGTCTTGATTTTGACCAACAAACGACGAACCTTGGACTCTTGGAAAAATAAATGCCTCGCTACTGGCTCATGCAATCATGATAGCAGTCCGCCCCAAATCTTTTTTATCCTCCATCATGACTGCTGTTTCCGTGTTTGTTCACAAGAAGTATGGCCCTAAACATCTCCTGAATTTTCTATCTTCCATGACATCATTGACAGCCTTATCGCTCAGGAGGACGACGAGCTGTTACGAGCAGAACCAGCGGCTAAGAAATCTCGGCAGGAAATGTAATGAGTACAAATGAGTACCTACCCATTATGATTAGCTATAATATCTTTATTCCTCAATATAATATATGCCTTGAGAATAGCTTAATATTGTTAATTATTAATTTTTTTCACGAAAGGACTGACCGAAAAGTAACTGATATCAATACCAAAATGATGTGAATAGGTATGGTTGGCTTAGAAAGTTAGCTTTTGAGAATTGGGGTTGGGTGGGGGAAGGAGGAGTGGGGTGTCCAAAGTTGGTGACTACAACTAAGAACCATAATTACTACAACATTTCATCATAATTCGGGTATAACAGATGATATAAGCTGTAATTTTGCATTTTTTGTCCTTTCTTAGCAAATTTTGAAACATGACTTTTTTTTTGACGTGCCATATGTCGGTAGCGAATTCACATACAAGCATGTCAAAATTGTATAAAATTTTACGCTCTACAAAAAAGTATCGATATGTTTTTTCCGTAGGACGTAAGAGAAAAAAGTAATCGAGGCAAAACCGGAGAGAGGTCAAAAATTTTGCAGTTTGCCCCTCCCCCTACTTTTTTCGCACAGGGTCCTCGAGGTCCAAAACTTGAGAAAATGTTGATTAACCATCCCTGAAGAACCTCCTGAAGTTTCATTAACTTCCGACCTTTTTCCACCTAACCCCCACCTTTTTCAACCTGTCGACTGAACTATATATTTACATGCTTATTTGGCGTACCAGAAGTGGGCTTTTTCCATGCACCTGCATCAAAAATTTCACGGTGCGCTTGTGTCATTTGCTGCCTACTTACATGTCAAAATAAAATATGTTATTTATTTCTTAAATGAAGTAGATTAAAACCAACAACAAATAATTTTATTGATAATGAACACCGACATTTTCTAACATTGAAGAAGCCTTTGCTGCGAATTTTGCATGTAAACATTTCAAATTCTGCAGTATTTTCGTTGCCTTATTTCATAATATTTGTCTAGAAATCCTATCGAAAATGGAGTTTTCACTGATGGAAATCAATATTGGGTCATTCAAACGATCAAGATATTATTGATTTTTTTATAAACTGTTGCCAAGAATTTAAAGAATCCCTGAAAAACGACAACAAAAACAAATATGGAGGACGAAAATTTAATCGCGATTAAACAGCTCTTGTGAAATCATCACTTATTTAATAGTTATTCGAGTAACGAGGAATGTAAAAACGTGTTAACATTCGGGGAGAGCGAGTACGAGCCAAGGCTTGTCGCTTGCCGAGGATGTTAACAGTCGATACATTCCGTGTTACTCATTATGTTTTTCCCGCTGCTTGTTGACATTTCTCAAAATTTGCCTGGATTGAAGTTTGTTTTCATTTTAAGTTGCTTGTGCGCGTCACTAGGTTTTAACGATTAAACAGACAACAATAATATTCAAAAAGTCTCATAGCCTAAAAATTTATATAAATGAAGTTGTCAAAGTCAAAGTCATTATTACCCTACCGAAGGTGGAGTGATTTTATCTAATGTTATTTGGTCGAGTCATATCACAAGCTACCAAGTTTGAGTGGAACAAATTTAAAGTTTATACGATGAAAACAAAACCTCGAGTGGTATTTAGTGAGATAATTTAACGAATCAAATAAATGAATTATTAAACAAAAGTGAATAGAACATAATTTATTAAATTAAATCAATAATTCATTGAACAAAAGTAAATTTAACAGGAAATATTATTTAAATGTATGTAAAATTAGTGAAAGTACCGTTTTGGTATAAAATCCTACCCGAAGAAGACTGCTGAATTTGATTATTTTCCTGTCTTAGATTTGTCACTAAAGTGGAATGATACTGTGAGTCTAACTGAAGGTATGTCTTCAGAGAATTGGCGTTCGAATGTCCGACAAAATAATTCAACTCCTTTTCTCGACAAAATAATTCAAACTGCCTCCAAATTGATGATTTGTTTTTTTTTTTCTGTTTTTTGGAGTGGCGTTGTCTATTGCAGAATTTATTATTTGAGTAGTTGCACTACCAAATCTACCGTTAACGCATCATTTGAAATTAAAAACAACACTTTATAACAAACAGTATGAAAATTTGTTGTGATTTGGCTTTGTTGATAGCAACGCGTTTTTGGATACAGCGTCGGATTCAATAAAGTCATACTATACTTATTAGTTGTTGCCGTGGTGAAGGTAAATAACAGTTTATCCACTTGCAAACAGTGTCGTTCCTATTTATCCGATATCAAACTGCCAAAACTGACTGACGTTTCTTATGGACGGTTTTATACATGAGTTGAATTATCGCTGATAAACAAAGTCTTGTTATATTACACCCGAAAATATTTAAAAATTATTTTACTTGAGGAAGAAATATAATGTGAAGCGGCAAAAGTAAGTGCAAAAACTGCCCAAGAAGTCACGTGAGAGATATGAAAACCAGTATCATCTATTTTGCGGGCGCCAAAAGAAGAAAGTTATAAATTAATCGATGATATTCTTCCCGTTTATTTGTCAATTTTTCATTTATAATTGCACGAAAGGTTTGTATCTTATCGGGTTAATTCGGATTTTTTAGCTAGGATTCACACTGACCGACCATAGCATCGACCGTCCGCAACCGTCCAGCAACGACCAAAAATTGAAAGGGATCAATAAAAACTTTCAAACTCTCACTGATTGAACAAAATTTCAGCAGTTCGCAATTTAAACATGGTCTCCGAGAACTGGTTGACGGCGATCATTCAGTGTGAGTTATTCCATAAGAATAAAATACACGTTTTGGAAATTTTGGTCGTAGTTGGACGGTCGCGGACAGTCGATCATGGTTGTTGCTCAGTGTGCCTGCTGCCTTAATGAGAAACTGTTGCCTATATACCAATTAGACGAGAAAAACTGTCAACTATTAAAAACGCGACACCGAGGATGTAGCGTTTTTAGGTTGAACAATAATGTCTCTGCGGGTGCCACAGCTTAACGTTTCTGGGTAGATGTTCTTTTTCCAAACGAATTGATTGCATAATGCTCGAATGTCAACTTGTAAGTATGGATTTATTGGTGATCGAAGAATCGGTAAGCCAAAAGATTGAAGTTTCTCGTAAATTGTTCAGCAGAAATAAAAAACTAAATACTGCTAATAATTATAGAAGCACCTTCGACAACCTTCATCAACAACAGTTATCGAAAATGAAATAGCTGCTAAAGGATTATAGCTATTTATAACAATACAAATTCAGTTATTAAAAATTAAAAATACGTGTTTTTGTTCGTTAATCTTCAGAAATTATTGTTTTTAAACAAAATGTGGTTTTCAGTTAATATAATGAAAAATATCGTTCATTACACATCCATATATGCTTTTTCCGTGCTTGCACGACTTTCCGGGTTCGCCTACGCCTCTCACGAGAACTTGTCGCGTGCGCACGGAAAAGGCCTATTTTCTCGACTCCTAATGAAATATATCTACAACCACTTGACAAAAGAGGAAAATTATTGTTTTACAAAAAAGATCGTCGGTACCTACAATACGTTTGATGTCGTTTTTTAAAATGAACCTCTTCTTGGTTGATAGAAAATAGCGACAGTGAATTCAAAGTATGGTTAATGTTGTAGAGGATTGAGGTGCAGCATAATTATTTTCCTTCTTTTTCTCTGAGAGTTGTGAATGATTTGATATTTGGATAAGCTTAGGAAAAATATCAAGTGCCTATGTTGAATGAAGTATCGAGTGTTTTTTGGTCTAACAGTTGTGTTACCTTGTGAGTATTTCGAGCACAAAATGTCATTGCCAATCAGCAAGGATCTAAAGAACTCTGTTGAGCGGCGATCTATAATATTTGTGCTCTAAATACACTGTTCGCTTTCACACTTTTTTCCATTTATTTCACATTTAAGATCTGATCACACTGAATGGTATTAAAAAGAGAAAAAATCAACAAATCATTTATCATCAGGAGCATAACCGTAAACATGTTTCATATAATTTGTGACACCTGGTTCTGTAAAGAACTCGCAATGGATGCAGTATTATGGGACATGTGATATCCGATCACAGCGCGATTCTAGTCAATTGACAGATTCAAACATCAAGTTATTTTTTTTAATGATTTGCACATAATTGAAAATTTACTTTGAATGAGTAATATTTACAAGAAATACATGTTTATGATCAATATTCTATATCAACAAAAGAGTTATTCTTCTCGTCAATGAAGTCTCGCTCATAAACTCACTTTTCTTAGAAAATCGGTGATCTATTTCTATTTCACAGATTTTTTACTCGGATGATGAAACGGTTAGGGGAAACTGTTTGAAAATCCTTTTTTATTGCTCTAAATCATAGTTACTGTGGTTTCTGTATGAAAACTAGAAGGAAATTAATTTTTCTATTTCTGCGAAATAGAAAGGTAGTATCTTAAAAACCATATTTATAGTTTTCGCAGGTGAGTGATCAATTTTGTTCTAATCTGACCCATTTCTCGAGTAACTTGTACTTTTATGGATGTCGCCCATGGCAAAATATTAATAAAATGAAGAAATCAGTGAGATCCGAGAAATCTAACAACTTGAATTTTAACTACAAATTCAGTTTTCTGTTGGGAATCTGCTACAAAAAAATATTTTCAAATTTCCAGAGCATCTTCTCCCCTCTTGTGTATTTGCTAAAACAACGAAATACCTATGTTGTCTTTTGGACGCCAATTTGATTTGGGGTTCTATAGGTAGAAGCTAGATATATTTTTGGACTCAAAAATAATTTGAATCATGCCCATGTACCAAATGTCTCACAACAAATCTACTATGAGTTATGAATTGAAATTTCATACTTTTAATTTGGTCATATCCATAAAATCATCCTATCTCCCAGAATTCAAATAGGTCATACCGCGTCCTCTCTGTACAACCAGGCCAAGTTCTATGATTTTATCCTCTATATAAAATGATCCAACGCGCTCTGTGCCGACTTTAGGAATACGTTAGGTACTAGATGACGCTCTCAGCGTTACTTCAGTGTACAACTATTAGATGTCGCTACACTTCAATGTTTGAATTAATAATAATATATAGCCCGGCTCCATTTGTTATTCAAACCTCTCAATCGATATGAGCTTGTTTTTTTTCATTTAGGGCCAGTTTTATAGGTTCCAGTCAACTCCAGATCTACTAACTGATGGTTTAGGATGGGAACTATCAAGTATTATCTAACGGAGATCATTCACATTCTAAACTATTAGTTAGTCCATCCGGAGGTAACTGGAACCTATAAAACTGGCCCTTAACCTTTTTCTGTATTCCAATATTCATGTATATATCACATATGATTACATCCTGTTCCTCAAAATATGTATTGATTCAATTTCCTAGATGGGAGGGAAAAAACGTAATATTATGTTCTCGCCATGAATGAAATGTGCGTCAATAATAATTATTCTTCCCATGAATATTGTCGAGCTCGATACTCTCGTTAACGCTAAGGATTTGTTCCGGAAAGTGAAGTCGAAATCATGTAAGCTTCTGGATGATCAAGGACACTATAAGTCTGTTCGTGTAACACCAATCCCCAGATATCACATAAAATCCTGTGGATATCCGTTTCATGTCCAATTCTGGTCGGAATATCCCCAGATTTGAAATGGACATTCATAAGATATCCACCGAGGATGTATAACGGATATCTTCCAGATATTTTGTGGATAGCTATACAGTATCCAAAGCAATCATAAATTCATATAAATATAACAAAAGCAGTGTTCAACCTATATCAAGCTGAATTTTCAATATCGATGTTTTCTTTTCTCTCTTTATCGAACATAAATTAGATCTTGAAAATAGGTAATCGGTTTCTTCAGAAAATATTCTACGGATCGCAGTGTCTAAGCAAATATAAATGAATGTGTAGTCAAGCTATATTTTAATATCGATGTTTTTTCCTCTCTTCAACGTATACCAATTGAATCTTTTTCCTGGACCGTAATCTGTCTGGACTTTATATACGAACTTCAATAATATGTTCATTCGCGGATTTTAAATGGATATCCATCAGAAGATATTCTTCTACAGATGGCTATGAATATCCGAAGCAAATATAAAATTAATACAGAGTACAATACAATGATAATTTATTGTTATCCCTAAAACATATCTTTTGAACAACATCTAATGGATATCTGTGAACAATATCTCATGGATATCTTTAAACGATATCTTATCTGGATATTCCAGAAGGATATCTCATAGAAGTCCATCTTCGTCCACTCAGAACATCCACCGGACGTCCATAAAAGATCCACCGGATATAACTGGATGTCCTCTGGATATGCCCAATATCCAAAATGAATATCCAATGGATATCCATCGAATGTCCGTGTGTTGACTGGGTTGAAGCTACATTCGGGGCAATTTCTGCTACGACGAATAAATTGTCTTCTCATACTGATGAATCCATCTCCTTTGACAATCTATTAGCACTCTGCAGGAGACGAATGGAACGCAGGAATATTAATGTTTCTTCTCTATTGAATTAATCAACACGCCTTATCCTGAGTCTGAGTCAGCTATACCATACCTACCTCTAGAAATCTCTCAGAAAGCAAATTAGGAATTTGGATGTATTTGAAATGTTATCTACTGAGATTTTAGTTGAGATAATATAGAACGAAAAAAAATACAGAAAAAACGGGTCTCAAACCAACGTCAAAAAAAATGCAAAAATGGTTGATCCGGAACAAATGCACGTAAAAGTAAAGTAAAATTTTATTGCCTATAAATTACATATCTATTTGCTCGTATCTCATTTATTTCAACACCTCCACCGTTGGCTCTTCTCCCGGGGGGAAGGAAGGGGTCAAGGGGGAAGGTACTGCGTGCGTGCTCCACATCTTCCCAGTCCTGTTGCCAGGGTCGGGGGATGTGCACGGCGCCGAGTTACTCCTAGGGTCCTCGTGACCTTCGCGGATTTTATGCGATTTGGTCTGAAATCAACGAGATGCAGATACTGAATGGTGTCAAGTTTTCAGGCTGGTTGTTTTGTGTGACTTACTCCGGAAAAGGCTATAAGCAAAAAACCGGATCGAGGTACTGGGCGTTCTAGATAGTTAACTTGGGTTCCCTATGGAACCGGTTGTTCCCAGCGCTCCTGGAAGAGGTCAAGCGATTGATAAATGATCCCGCCGTGTTTGCGGGGTTGGTTATCGAAGACCCTAAGCCTCGTGAGGTTTCTAGTTAGTGGACTTTTGGGGAAAAAGTACTTATAAAATTTATAAGATACATTTTTGATGTATGTCGGGATGGAATCGACGCCGGCACGCGCTCGCAACGCATCCAATCGGGTGTAGCTGTCGCTGTTGGTGACTATCCGGAGTACCTTGTTCTGCATCCTGTCGTCGCTGAAACTGAGTCTTGTATAGGTTACAGAACGCCGGCAGGCGTATAACAGTGCAGGACGAACAATTTGCTTGTACATTAGCACTTTGTTGTCCTGAGTTAACGGCGACGTCCTAGCGATCAGCGGGTATATGCGTTTTACTGCCGCAGCAGCCCGCTGGATCGCCAGAGTTATGTGCGCGTTCATTGTTAGGCGCCTGTCCAGTTGCACTCCGAGATATCTCACAGGGCTGGACGTTTTGATGACTTGGCCGTCGATCATCAACCTACAATAGATACGCGTAAACTTGTATTTTCTCGTAAAGTTGATGACCTCGGTCTTTGTCGGGTTCACCACAATCTTGTTCTCCCTTAAATACGGCATTATCTCCCCATCTAGCCTGTACTGGATCCGCGTTGCGGCGACCTCGCTTGAGAAGGAGCGGCAATATAGCGCGGTGTCGTCCGCGTACATTGCCGTCTCCACTCTCTCGGATCGGGGGAAATCATGGGTATGTATGGAGTACAGATGTGGTAATAGACTCGAGCCCTGTGGTACACCCGCCTCGATGGGGTACGATTGCGAGAGCTTGTCATTTACATTCACCTCGAAAGACCTGCCGACTAGGTAGGTGTCTATCAGCCTAACCATGTATGTAGGCATGTCTGTTCTTAGCATTTTGGCGATCAGACCTTCAACCCAGACGGTGTCGAAGGCTTTTTGCATATCCAGCAGCATCATGACTGTGACTAGGCCTCGATGAAAGCCCTCTTTCACCCCGTGTGCAATCCGGACAACTTGCGAGGTCGTATTTTGACCCGGGCGGAAGCCGAATTGCTCATCGGGGATCATTTTGAGTTTTTCCTCGAGGCTCATCATTCGTCTCAGGAGAATCATGTCGACGATTTTCGCGACCACGCTCAGCAGCGAGATGGGTCGATAACTTTCAAGTTTATGGCAATCCTTGCCAGGCTTCAGGATAGGGAATACCACAGCCTTTTTCAGGCAATCCGGGTAATACTGCCACCTGATGATTGCATTTATGATGTGTATCAACTGAACGAGGACCTTCCTCGGGAAGTTCTTCATGAGGATGGTGTCCAAGCCGTCTGGCCCGGGCGCCTTGTTCGTCGGAAGTCTCTTGATGACTTCCGTTAGCTCCTTATGATTGGTCAATAGTTTGGCCAATCGATGAGGGCCAATAGTGAGGGGCGGGGTTTCGCGAAAACTTTCAGTTAGTCTATTTCTCGCTGCCTGCCCCTCACTAACGTCAGGCGTCCTGCGGTGGACCTCTGCGAAGTATTCTGCCATCAATTTGTCCTTCTGGGGGTCCGTCACTGCCCGTTCGGCACCTCTCTCCAGGGCAGGAATAGGTTCGTATTTTTTCGTATTACGCTTCGTAAACCTCCATAGAGAGTTGTCCCGAACGTTCAGCTTCTCCAGTTTATTCTTCCAGACTCTATTGGAGTGTTCCCTGATCAATTCAGAAATTTCCGCTGCTAGGCGGAGCATGTCATCTTTGTGGGCGGGGCATCGAGTTGCCTGCCACCTCTTCCTACACATGTTCTTCTGTTTGATCAGGGACTTAATATCGTCTGAAAGAATATCCCGGTCTCTCCTGACTTCGATTTTCCTGGTAGTACGCCCTCTGGCGTTCTGAATGTCACCGATCAGGGCGAGCGTAACCTCCTCAAGGTCGTATTTCGAGATATTCGATTTTATCTTCGTGCTCTGGATAAGTATTCTTTGGAACTCTTTCCAGTCTGTGTTCTGATAGTCGTACCTTAACGTCGGGGGATTATCCTCCCCCTTGTACTTCATCTGGAACAAGACTGGATCGTGGTCCGAAGTAAGCTCATGTACAGTCTTGAGGTCGCCCAGGTCGGTGCCATTTTTGTTCACCACCAGGTCGATCACAGTCGGAGTGGACTCATTCCAGGGATAATGAGTTGGCTCTTCAGAGTGCTCAATTATCACCTCATTGTTGACAGAATATTCCCATAAGGTCTTCCCGTTGGCATAAGGCTGGGACCCCATCGTGAGGATGGCCACGCCCCCCTCCCCTCACCGCGTGAGGACGGTCGGTGCGAACCGTCGTGAAACCCCTGAGTTTCAGTCTATGAGTCGGCTGGATCTTCGTCTCAGATATGAACATCAGATCCACCTTGTGCCTACTAATAAAGTCAATAATAAACGGGAGTTTATTATTGACTCCGTTAGTATTGAACATACATGCCTTCGACGGCTTAAAAGCTGAGCCGCTGATCTCCCAGGATCTCTAGGGCTGCCATAGCCTTCTCGAGAGGTGTAGTGGCTGGTTTCAGCCTTTTCACCAACTCCTTCAGCACTCTGCACAGAGCTGCGACATCCAGGAGGGATGCCACTTCCTGGATCACTCCAGTTAGCTCCGCCATCGCGTTGTTTCCTGTATATCCAGCGCCCTCTTTCGGGGGTTGCCTTTTAACAGGTTATAGTGGGGGTGTAAAAGGAATAGGAGGGGAACCGGGAGTATTTACCAGTCCTTGTTGCTGACGTTGCTGCAGCTGCTGGGACTGGCTTTCTGGTGGGGGGCTGCTTGGCCCCTGGCCTCTCTGTGTCCAGGCGTTGACCTTTGGTGTGGGTGCTGGAACATATTTGTTGGTTGCCGAGGGTTCCCTTGCTTCTTCCTCTCCTCCAGGAATTTCAATCGACCGGTATATACCGGGCATTCCACACTGTTGGCCGGGTGAGGGTCCTCACAGTTGGCACATTTCGCGGGGGTGTCGCGGGTCTTGGGGCACGTGTAGGTCATGTGCACCTCGGCGCACTTCAGGCACCGGTTTTGGCGGGCACAGTTAGAGGTGGCGTGTCCCCACCTTTGGCACTGAACGATGGCCCTTTCATTTCTGCGCATTTCCCACGACACCCGAATGTGTTGCAGGACTCTCACGCTCTTCTGAAGTTGGCTGAGGGTGACGTTCTTCTCGGTGGTCACTAGGTATAGGGGCGGAAACGGGTGTTCATCCGCATCATTTTGTCTGCCCCTATACCATGTACGTTCCTGAGTTCCGTTAAGATCTCGTCCTGATCAACATCCGCGTCCAGACCTCTGAGGACGAAGGCATGCGTTTTGTCTTTGGGCAGCGTATACGTGTGGTATTCTGTCCCCAAGGCCTTCAGGATGTTGATCATGTGACCACGATCACTCTCATTTTGCGTGAAGAGTTGTGTTTCCCGCCCGGTATATTTCAGGTTGAAATTACCTTGCAGTTCGGTCTTCAGCTGGGCTGTTAGATTTTTATCCAAGTTTAGTCTCCCCTGTATTACTATCGGGGGGAGCATTTTTGTTGATTTTGTTGGCTGTTTTCTCGGTGGCTCCTTTTTTCTGTTTGTTTCGGGTTGGTCTTCCTCTTCATTCCCCAATAGTGATACATCACTGTCCAGAAACGAGAAGCTGTTATTTAGCTGTATATTTCCTTGTGGCTGTGCCCTCTTCGGTTTGCTAGTATTTTAAGGCACCTCAAAACCCTCGGTGTCCTTCCTCCTGACTTCCGGGAGAGCGGGAAAATCTTCCACCTGCCTCGGTTTTTGTGGAACCTTTATAAAGCGTTTTATCTGTTGTAGTTGTTGGATTTCCTTAGTGTAAAGCGCTTCATATTTCTCGGTGTAAAACGCTCTAATTTGCTTTACCATTGTCTCCCGGATAATTTCTTCCGGGAGATCTTTGACAGCAGGTGGATTGACAATTGTAGATTTCTCGTATGCGATGATTTTTTGGTTGACTTTCTCATTAATTTTATCTTTAAGATCTGCTATACGTCTACCTATCTGCGTTTTTGTGTTTTGAGGTGCCTCTTCGATTGAGACCCTCCTTTTTGTCCTCCTGGGTGATCTGACTGTCTCTCTCTCACTCACGGAGCTGGAGCTTGCGGCTTTTGTGATCTTCTGAGGAG
Organism: Chrysolina americana; assembly: GCA_958502065.1. Lineage (NCBI taxonomy): Eukaryota > Metazoa > Arthropoda > Insecta > Coleoptera > Chrysomelidae > Chrysolina > Chrysolina americana. The sequence continues at coordinate 48,538,314 of OY293417.1, read as the reverse complement.
ATTGTTTAGCTCTTGATTCTAGGAGCTTCTTCTTCTGCTCAGCTCGCTTTAGTTTTTCGAGGGCTCTCCGCTCTTCGAGTCTCTTCGCGTCCTCTTCCTTCTTCCGCATCATCCTGGCAACGGCGTTGCGGAATCCAAGGAGGATGTTCGGGTTGTCTCCGTTCTCTACACTTTCCAGTTGTTGGTTCGCCACACTTTCCAACTGGTGGTTCGCCACACTTTCCATATGGTTCATCACCCTTTCCATTCGGTGGTTCACCACACTTTCCGTTTTGTTCGACTTACTTTCAGTTTCTTCGTTCTCCTCAGTTTCCATTGGACTTGGTTGGTATTGGGCGTTCTCCACACTTTCCAATGTAGTCTGTTTTGCAGTTTTCGCCACAGTTTTCAGTTGTGTTAGTCGTTTGGCTGGTTTCGCTACACTTTCCACTATTTCGATCTTTTCCCAGTCTGCTTGACGTTGATGTGTGTTAGTGCTGCAGAGCCCTTTCGCCACACTTTCCATTTCCATTAGGTTTTCTTCGTCCATCAGGTCGAGCCACGACGCGTTCGAAAAGGGATCCGTGTCACTTCCTCCTATATATGTAGTAGGTCGATTCTCTCGACCTGATTTTTTAATTTCTCCTGAGTGGACTAGGGCTTCCACTGTGATGGTACGGGGCGCTGGGTTGATTTCAGATTGTTGAGACTGCCAAGGGGAACTACCATCTGGCTCGCCAAAACGGAAAGTGTGGTCAAACCTGCTCGGTCCAGCTTCACCACTCAATCCGTCCGGCTTGCAGTGTTCCCTGGCAGCTTCGTTGATGTGCGTGCCGACTGGGATGACGCTGCTCTGCCACATATCCCAAGTATTTTGGGAAGTGTGGAGAACGCTAGACTCTTGAGTTCCGAAATTAGAGCATCTTTCTGGCAGCGAGGTGCCTCCGGCTGTGGCCTGTCTCTCGATTTCTCGATCATAAATCGATTGCCACTCTGCGAACGGAGGAGTGTGCTGGGTGGACTGCGTTCCTTGGCTGCCAGAATGGAAAGTCCCGTGAACCGGCAATCGGAAAGTATGTCGAACCGGTTCTTGGTTGGCCTTTGTCCAAGTATTATCGGAAGTGTGGTGAACACTTCCGAAAGTGTCGTGAACGATGTTAGGTTCATTTGTTTGCAGACTAACTTTCGGAAGTGTCGTGAACGTTTCCGAAACTGTGATAAGCCGTGGCACGCTTGTTTCCATCCTCCAAAGTGTTTTGGAAGTTTTGGAAGTGTTCCGTTGGGTGGGGGAGGGGTGGCCTCCGTTGGCTGTTCCTTCGGTGGTGGTGGTGGGTTTTCTTCAGAGCATTCCTTCGTGGTGTCGTCCTTCCTCTGGGGCTTCTCTTTCGTGTTGAGTGGCTGAATGGGGGATAGTGAGTTGCCCATCTCCGCCGACAGATTGGTGGGGGTGGACCTGGAGTTGATCTGCATGTCCTGCTCCGGTGAGCTCTTCCTCGGCTAGGTCTCTGCGATGTATCTCTCCAGGTCGTCCTTTGTGGTATCCCAGATCTTGAATCCCTCGGGTGCGGTTTACGAGTCCGAGTGGGCTTTGGTTACCACTAACCGGCTGGTCCTCTTGGTTCCAACTTTAGAGTTGACGTTCGCCACACTTTCCATTATTTGGATAGCGTGAACAGCAGGTGGTGTGGCGACGTCTTTTAGGTGGGGGTTAGTGAGGTTAGGTATATCATTTTGCTCACCAGGAGGTTGCTTTTTCGGTTTCTTGTCTGGCGGAGAGCTGGTGCGAACTCACTATCACCGTGGGGATTTCACTAAGTGTCCTATCACTGGGTGGGGTGTTGGAAGTGTCTCTATCACTCGAGAGGGCATCTTCAGTTCTTTGCTGGACAGTGATGTTCTGCTGAATTTGAATGTTCTTCATATTCTTCTCCTTAGGAACTGAAGGAGGTGGTGGTGGTATGGAAGCTGGAAGTTTCAAGTGCTTCCTCTTGAGTGGTCCTCTGGTTTCGGCCTCGCTTTCAGAGGCGGTGTCTGAGCCGACTCTACTTTGTAGTTTCCCTGGGGGTGCCCGTGCTCTTCCTTTCAATCCTCCGGGTCCAGTATACGGGGAGGACAATCGGGACCTGGCTCCCCCTGAGCTTCCGCGATTTCTTCGGTGAAGAACCCTCGATCTAGTGGCTTTGATGCACTTAACAATAAGATCTATAATCGCTTAACTTAAACACAGTACTTGGCACCTGCGCGTAAGTTAGTCCCACGTCGAAGTATGTCCGTACCGTACGGTGGTTCGGCTACAATGCACGTGAGTACACTGCCCGAGCCACCGTCTTATGTAATGATGAATTAAATTGAATGAGTCATAAGCGTTGAATGCAAGCAAACTGAAATCCATGTTTGATAAAATGATAGCGTTCCATATGGAAAACACCTCCGATATACTGTTTACAGTAATCTTTACTCTTGAGTCCCTTTTTCAACCGACATGTAATCATTCCTAATCATCAAGTTGACGCTACATTCGGGGCAATTTCTGCTACGACGAATAAACTGTCTTCTCATACTGATGAATCCATCTCCTTCGACAATCTATTAGCACTCTGCAGGAGACGAATGAAACGCAGAAATGTTAATGCTTCTTCTCTATTGAATTAATCAACACGCCTTATCCTGAGTCAGCTATACCATACCTCTAGAAATCTCTCAGAAAGCAAATTAGGAATCGATCTACCTGGAGTTAATTAACTGAAATTATCAAATCATTGGAGCTGTTTCTTTTACTAAAGTTATTGTTATTTTCGATGTATTTGAAATGTTATCTACTGAGATTTTAGTTGAGATAATATAGAACGAAAAAAAAAATACAGAAAAAACGGGTCTCGAACCAGCGTCAAAAAAGACGCAAAATGGTTGACCCGGGACAAATAATAAATAAATAAAATATATTTTGCAAAGTATTCGTCGTTTCTACACTTAAGATTGTATGTTCATAACTCCAGCGACTCAGCCAACGCTTCGCCCAAAAGGGCTCAGGAGGGAAGAGGGCGGGAGGACGCACCGAAGGCCGCCTCCCTTACTCCGCAGACATTGCTGGCTGCGAAGCGAGGGAGCGCCTGTGCCAAGGGGTGCACAGGGTCCCGACAAGAGGGGCGCTGGTATCCGCCTCCGCTGATGGTGACGGAAGGTCGAACATTCAATCAAATAGTGGTGGTAGCTCGCATAATACATGCCTCCTGCAAAGCTTATGCATGTCGTCGTTCGGTAGCATTCAATGTAGATACTGCATTGTCGTCTAATTTTGTTCAGAGGTGATTGTTCCGATGTAAACCCCGGAAAAGGCTAAGGCAAAAAACCGGGTCGACCCGGGACAATGTACGTGAGTACACTGCCCGAGCCACCGTCTATGTGTAATGATCATTAAATTGAATGTGTCATAAGCGTTAAATGCAATCAAACTGAAATTCTTGTTTGATAAAATGATAGCGTTCCATATGGAAAACACCTCCGATATAATGTTTACAGTAATCTTTACTCTAAAGTCCCTTTTTCAACCGACATGTAATCATTCCTAATCATCAAGTTGACGCTACACTCGGGGCAATTTCTGCTACGACGAATAAACTGTCTTCTCATACTGATGAATCCATCTCCTTCGACAATCTATTAGCACTCTGCAGGAGACGAATGAAACGAAGGAATATTAATGCTTCTTCTCTATTGGATTAATCAACACGCCTTATCCTGAGTCAGCTATACCATACCTCTAGAAATCTCTCAGAAAGCAAATTAGCAATCGATCTACCTGGAGTTGATTAACTGAAATTATCAAATCATTGGAGCTGTTTCTTTTACTGAAGTTATTGTTATTTTGGATGTATTTGAAATGTTATCAACTGAGATTTTAGTTGAGATAATATAGAACGAAAAAAAAAATACAGAAAAAACTGGTCTCGAACCAGCGTCAAAAAAGATGCAAAATGGTTGACCCGGGACAAATAAATAAGTAAAGGTTTATTTTTACACAGTTAGTCAGTAAATTCTACACATCAATAAGTATATTCAAAACTCCGTCAGCTCGTCTTGCCGTCGCCCAAGAGGGTTCAGGAGAGGAAGAGGATCGGGAGGACGCACTGAAAGCCGCCTCCCCCATCCCCCGACCATTTCTGGACGAAGGGTGAGGGAGCGCTTGTGCCAAGGGGTACCTAAGGAACCGGCGAAGGGGAGCTAGTATCCTCCCCCGCTGATGGTGGCGGTGGGTCGAGCATTCCGAATGATAGCGGATGTAGTGCGTATAATCCATGCCTCCTGCAAAGCTTATGCATGTCGTTCAGTTTGCCTTCTATGCAGAAAATGCTTTGTCTAAAGTTTGGTTAGAGGTGGTTGTTTCGATGTTACCCCGGAAAAGGCTGAGGCAAAAAACCGGGTACCCGGGACAATGCACGTGAGTACACTGCCCGAGCCACCGTCAATGTGTAATGATGAATTAAATTGAATGAGTCACAAACGATAAATGCAAACAAACTGAAATTCATGTTTGATAAAATGATAGCGTTCCATATGGAAAACACCTCCGATATAATGTTTACAGTAATCTTTACTCTAAAGTCCCTTTTTCAAGCGACATGTAATCATTCCTAATCATCAAGACACCTACTAAGGTATCTTTTTCATTCAAGTTGAAGATACATTCGGGGCAATTTCTGCTACGACGAATAAACTGTCTTCTCGTACTGATGAATCCATCTCCTTCGACAATCTATTAGCACTCTGCAGGAGACGAATGAAACGCAGGAATATTAATGCTTCTTCTCTATTGGATTAATCAACACGCCTTATCCTGAGTCAGCTATACCATACCTTAAGAAATCTCTCAGAAAGCAAATTAGGAATCGATCTACCTACCTGGAGTTAATTGACTGAAATTATCAAATCATTGGAGCTGTTACTTTTACTAAAGTTATTGTTATTTTGGATGTATTTGAAATGTTATCTACTGAGATTTTAGTTGAGATAATATAGAACAAGAAAAAAAAAATCAGAAAAAACGGGTCTCGAACCAACGTCAAAAAAGATGCAAAATGGTTGACCCGGGACCACTGCATGAGCCACCGTCTATGTGTAATGATGAATCAAATTGAATGAGTCATAGCTTCAATGCAAACAAACTGAAATTATTGTTTGATAAAATGATAGCGTTCCATATGGAAAACACCTCCGATATAATGTTTATAGTAATATTTACTCTAGAGTCCCTTTTTCAAGCGACATGTAATCATTCCTAATCATCAAGTTGACGCTACATTCGGGGCAATTTCTGCTACGACGAATAAACTGTCTTCTCATACTGATGAATCCATCTCCTTCGACAATCTATTAGCATCTATAAGACGAATGAAACGCAGGAATATTAATCCTTCTTCTCTATTGGATTAATCAACACGCCTTATCCTGAGTCAGCTATACAATACCCCTAGAAATCTCTCAGAAAGCAAATTAGGAATCGATCTACCTACCTGGAGTTAATTAACTGAAATTATCGAATCATTGGAGCTGTTTCTTTTACTAAAGTTATTGTTATTTTCGATGTATTTGAAATGTTATCTACTGAGATTTTAGTTGAGATAATATAGAACGAAAAAAAAATACAGAAAAAACGGGTCTCGAACCAGCGTCAAAAAAGATGCAAAATGGTCTACCCGGGACAATGTACGTGAGTAAAATATATAAATAAATAGAGTTTTATTTTTCACAGTAATCTTTCATATCTACACCAGGAATGATAAGTTCAAAACTCCCGCACACAGCAGCTCAATCTTCGCCCAGAGGGCTCAGGAGAGGAGAGGTTCGGGAGGACGCACTGAGAGCCGCCTCCCTTACTCCGCAGACATTGCTGGCTGCGAAGCAAGGGAGCGCTTGTGCCAAGGGGTACACAGGGTCCCGACAAAGGGGCGCTGGTAGCCTCCCCCGCTGGTGTTATCGGAGGGTCGAACTTTCCAGCCCATAGTGGTGGTGGTGCGTATAATACATGCCTCCTGCAACGCTCATGCATGTCGTTCGAATTGAATTCAATGTAGATACTTCTTTTGTCTGAGTTTACTCGGAGGTGGTTGTTCGCGTGCTGTCCCGGAAAAGGCTGATGCAAAAAACCGGGTTAAAAGAATTGCGCCTAGAGGCGGCTTACTTCTCTACGGAAGCGGTTCTGCCCATCTTTCCTGAAAGATGGCCAGCGATTGATAGATCAGCCCATGCACGTGAGTACAGTGCCCGAGCCACCGTCTATGTGTAAAGATGACTTAAATTGAATGAGTCATAAGGGTTAAATGCAAACAAACTGAAATTCTTGTTTGATAAAATGATAGCGTTCCATATGGAAAACAGCTCCGGTATAATGTTTATAGTAATATTTACTCTAAAGTCCCTTTTTCAAGCGACATTAATCATTCCTAATCATCAAGTTGACGCTACATTCGGGGCAATTTCTGCTACGACGAATAAACTGTCTTCACATACTGATGAATCCATCTCCTTCGACAATCTATTAGCATCTATTAGACGAATGAAACGCAGGAATATTAATCCTTCTTCTCTATTGGATTAATCAACACGCCTTATCCTGAGTCAGCTATACAATACCTCTAAAAATCTCTCAGAAAGCAAATTAGGAGTCGATCTACCTACCTGGAGTTAATGAACTGAAATTAACAAATAATTGGAGCGGTTTCTTTTACTATAGTTATTGTTATTTTCGATGTATTTGAAATGTTATCTACTGAGATTTTAGTTGAGATAATATAGAACGAAAAAAAAATACAGAAAAAAGGGGTCTCGAACCAGCGTCAAAAAAGATGCAAAATGGTTGACCCGGGACAAAAAAATAAATAAATAAAAATATATTTTCTAAAATTGTGTCTGACATTTCCATAAGTATCTACAGTTCCAAACATATTCATGCCCTTCTTTCTTCGCCTCACATAGGCTGGGACGTTGGGGAATGAGATACGGACGCACATAAAGCCGCCTCCCCCTCCACCCCATTGCTGGGGAGGAGGGCGAGCGCTTGTGCCAAGTGGTGCCTAGGGCCCCCGATCAGGGGGCGCTGACAGCCTCCTCCGCTGGTGTTGACGGTAGGTCGAGCTGTAGAGCCTTGATGGGTCGTAAGTGACATAATAAACACGCCTCCTGCGAAGCTTATGCGTGTCGTTCATTGCATTCCATTGGATACTGCTATTGTCTAAGTTCGTGTGAGGATGGTTATTGCGAGCTTACTCCGGAAAAGACCCGGGACAATGCACGTGAGTACACTGCCTGAGCCACCGTCTATGTGCAAAGATGACTTAAATTGAATGAGTCATAAGCGTTCAATGCAAACAAACTGAAATTAATGTTTGATAGAATGATAGGGTTCCAAATGGAAAACACCTCCGATATAATGTTTATAGTAATATTTACTCTAAAGTCCCTTTTTCAAGCGACATGTAATCATTCCTAATCATCAAGTTGACGCTACATTCGGGGCAATTTCTGCTACGACGAATAAACTGTCTTCTCATACTGATGAATCCATCTCCTTCGACAATCTATTAGCATCTATTAGACGAATGAAACGCAGGAATATTAATCCTTCTTCTCTATTGGATTAATCAACACGCCTTATCCTGAGTCAGCTATACAATACCCCTAGAAATCTCTCAGAAAGCAAATTAGGAATCGATCTACCTACCTGGAGTTAATTAACTGAAATTATCGAATCATTGGAGCTGTTTCTTTTACTAAAGTTATTGTTATTTTCGATGTATTTGAAATGTTATCTACTGAGATTTTAGTTGAGATAATATAGAACGAAAAAAAAATTCAGAAAAAACGGGTCTCGAACCAGTGTCAAAAAAGATGCAAAATGGTCGACCCGGGACAAATAAATAAATAAATAAAATATATTTTGCAAAGTATTACCCGGGACAATGCACGTGAGTACACTGCCCGAGCCACCGTCTATGTGTAATGATGACTTAAATTGAATGAGTCATAAGGGTTAAATGCAAACAAACTGAAATTCTTGTTTGATAAAATGATAGCGTTCCATATGGAAAACAGCTCCGATATAATGTTTATAGTAATATTTACTCTAAAGTCCCTTTTTCAACCGACATGTAATCATTCCTAATCATCAAGTTGACGCTACATTCGGGGCAATTTCTGCTACGACGAATAAACTGTCTTCTCGTACCTACTGATGAATTTCTCGTACCTACTGATGAATCCATCTCCTTCGACAATCTATTAGCACTCTGCAGGAGACGAATGAAACGCAGGAATATTAATGCTTCTTCTCTATTGGATTAATCAACACGCCTTATCCTGAGTTAGCTATACCATACCTCAAGAAATCCCTCAGAAAGCAAATTAGGAATCGATCTACCTGTAGTTAATTGACTGAAATTATCAAATCATTGGAGCTGTTACTTTTACTAAAGTTATTGTTATTTTGGATGTATTTGAAATGTTATCTACTGAGATTTTAGTTGAGATAATATAGAACAAGAAAAAAAAATTCAGAAAAAACGGGTCTCGAACCAACGTCAAAAAAGATGCAAAATGGTTGACCCGGGACCACTGCACGAGCCACCGTCTATGTGTAATGATGAATCAAATTGAATGAGTCATAGCTTCAATGCAAACAAACTGAAATTATTGTTTGATAAAATGATAGCGTTCCATATGGAAAACACCTCCGATATAATGTTTATAGTTATATTTACTCTAGAGTCCCTTTTTCAAGCGACATGTAATCATTCCTAATCATCAAGTTGACTCTACATTCGGGGCAATTTCTGCTACGACGAATAAACTGTCTTCTCGTACTGATGAATCCATCTCCTTCGACAATCTATTAGCACTCTGCAGGAGACGAATGAAACGCAGGAATATTAATGCTTCATCTCTATTGGATTAATCAACACGCCTTATCCTGAGTCAGCTATACCATACCTCAAGAAATCTCTCAGAAAGCAAATTAGGAATCGATCTACCTACCTGGAGTTAATTGACTGAAATTATCAAATCATTGGAGCTGTTACTTTTACTAAAGTTATTGTTATTTTGGATGAATTTGAAATGTTATCTACTGAGATTTTAGTTGAGATAATATAGAACAAGAAAAAAAAATTCAGAAAAAACGGGTCTCGAACCAACGTCAAAAAAGATGCAAAATGGTTGACCCCGACCACTGCACGAGCCACCGTCTATGTGTAATGATGAATCAAATTGAATGAATCATAGCTTCAATGCAAACAAACTGAAATTAATGTTTGATAAAATGATAGCGTTCCATATGCAAAAAACCTCCAATATAATGTTTATAGTAATCTTTACTCTAAAGTATCTTTTTCGAGCGACATGTAATGATTCCTAATCATCAAGTTGACGCTACATTCGGGGCAATTTCTGCTACGACGAATAAACTGTCTTCTCATACTGATGAATCCATCTCCTTCGACAATCTATTAGCATCTATTAGACGAATGAAACGCAGGAATATTAATCCTTCTTCTCTATTGGATTAATCAACACGCCTTATCCTGAGTCAGCTATACAATACCCCTAGAAATCTCTCAGAAAGCAAATTAGGAATCGATCTACCTACCTTGAGTTAATTAACTGAAATTATCGAATCATTGGAGCTGTTTCTTTTACTAAAGTTATTGTTATTTTCGATGTATTTGAAATGTTATCTACTGAGATTTTAGTTGAGATAATATAGAAAGAAAAAAAAATACAGAAAAAACGGGCCTCGAACCAGCGTCAAAAAAGATGCAAAATGGTCGACCCGGGACAAATAAATAAATAAATAAAATATATTTTGCAAAGTATTACCCGGGACAATGCACTTGAGTACACTGCCCGAGCCACCGTCTATGTGTAATGATGACTTAAATTGAATGAGTCATATGGGTTAAATGCAAACAAACTGAAATTCTTGTTTGATAAAATGATAGCGTTCCATATGGAAAACAGCTCCGATATAATTTTTATAGTAATATTTACTCTAAAGTCCCTTTTTCAACCGACATGTAATCATTCCTAATCATCAAGTTGACGCTACATTCTGCTACGTACTGATGAATTCATCTCCTTCGACAATCTATTAGCACTCTGCAGGAGACGAATGAAACGCAGGAATATTAATTCTTCCTCTCTATTGGATTAATCAACACGCCTTATCCTGAGTCAGCTATACCATACCTCTAGAAATCTCTCAGAGAGCAAATTAGGAATCGATCTACCTGTAGTTAATTGAATGAAATTATCAAATCATTGGAGCTGTTACTTTAACTAAAGTTATTGTTATTTTGGATGTATTTGAAATGTTATCTACTGAGATTTTAGTTGAGATAATATAGAACAAGAAAAAAAATTTCAGAAAAAACGGGTCTCGAACCAACGTCAAAAAAGATGCAAAATGGTTGACCCGGGACCACTGCACGAGCCACCGTCTATGTGTAATGATGAATCAAATTGAATGAGTCATAGGTTCAATGCAAACAAACTGAAATTAATGTTTGATAAAATGGTAGCGTTCCATATGGAAAACACCTCCGATATAATGTTTATAGTAATCTTTACTCTAAAGTCCCTTTTTCAAGCGACATGTAATCATTCCTAATCATCAAGTTGACTCTACATTCGGGGCAATTTCTGCTACGACGAATAAACTGTCTTCTCGTACTGATGAATCCATCTCCTTCGACAATCTATTAGCATCTATTAGACGAATGAAACGCAGGAATATTAATCCTTCTTCTCTATTGGATTAATCAACACGCCTTATCCTGAGTCAGCTATACAATACCCCTAGAAATCTCTCAGAAAGCAAATTAGGAATCGATCTACCTACCTGGAGTTAATTAACTGAAATTATCGAATCATTGGAGCTGTTTCTTTTACTAAAGTTATTGTTATTTTCGATGTATTTGAAATGTTATCTACTGAGATTTTAGTTGAGATAATATAGAACGAAAAAAAAATACAGAAAAAACGGGTCTCGAACCAGCGTCAAAAAAGATGCAAAATGGTTGACCCGGGACAAAAATAAATAAATAAATAAAATATATTTTCCAAAGTTATTCGTCACTTCTACACTATAGACTGTATGTTCATAACTCCAGCGACTCAGCCAACGCTTCGCCCAAGAGGGCTCAGGAGGGAAGAGGGCGGGAGGACGCACCGAAGGCCGCCTCCCTTACTCCGCAGACATTTCTGGCTGCGAAGCGAGGGAGCGCCTCTGCCAAGGGGTACACAGGGTCCCGACAAGAGGGGCGCTGGTATCCGCCTCCGCTGATGTTGGCGGAAGGTCGAACATTCAGTCAAATAGAGGTGGTAGCTCGCATAATACATGCCTCCTGCAAAGCTTATGCATGTCGTCGTTCGGTAGCATTCAATGTAGATACTGCATTGTCGTCTAATTTTGTTCAGAGGTGATTGTTCCGATGTAAACCCCGGAAAAGGCTAAGGCAAAAAACCGGGTCGAGGTACTTCGCGCACTACATAGAGGCGGCTTGGTTCCCTAAGGAACCGGTTCTTCCCATCTTTCGTGAAAGATGGCCAACGATTGATAAATCAGCCCGCCGTGTTTGCGGGGCTGATTATCATTATTTCTGATACGAGTAAGGCTCCTGGTGAGCGAACTGTTGGGGAGATGAAACCTGTAGAATTTATCCGACAGGTTTCTGACATATGTCGGGATGGAGTCGACGCCAGCAAGGGCACGCAGCGCATCCAGCCGAATGTATCTGTCGCTCTTAGTGACGATACGAAGTACCTTGTTCTGCATCCTGTCTAGCCTCATAAATGGGGTCTTGGGCAGGTTGCAGAACGCTGGGCAAGCGTACAGCATGGCAGGCCTGATTATTTGCTTGTAGATGGCCATTTTAGCCTCGAGCGACATGTGTGAACCTCTGGCTATCAGAGGGTACGTGCGTTTTACCGCGGCCGCAGCCCTCTGGATAGCCAGGTTGATGTGCTTATGCCAAGTTGTACGCTTGTCCAGCTGTACCCCCAGGTATCTCACATTGGTTTTCACCTCCACGACCTTGCCCTTGACCTTCAACTTCTGGAGGACTCTCGAGAACTTGAACTTCTTCGAGAAGTTGATGGCCTCGGACTTGGTCGGGTTCACGACGATCTTGTTCTCCTCTAAATACGGGATGATTTCCCTGTCCAGACGGATCTGGACCTGCCTAGCAGCTGCGACGCTGGAGAACGAATGGGCGTATATAGCGGTATCATCCGCGTATATAGCCGTCTTCGTTCTCTCGCACATAGGGAAATCATACGTATGTAGGGAGTACAAATGCGGTGATAGGCTAGACCCCTGCGGGACACCTGCTTCGATTGGAAACTCAGCGGACCTTGTGCTGTTCACTCTCACCACAAAAGTTCGATCAGTCAAGTAAGAGTTCACCAGCATTACTATGTATGAAGGCATGCGTGCTCTTAGCATTTTGGAGATCAGACCCTCAACCCATACCGAGTCAAAGGCTTTCTGCATATCCAACAGGACCATGACGGTGTTCATCCCTCGGTGAGCCGCCTCTTTCACCTCGTGAACAACTCGGACAATCTGCGAAGTGGTCGAATGACCTGCACGAAAGCCGAATTGCTCAGCGGGGATCATTTTGAGATGCTCCTCGAGGGACATCAAACGCTTTAGGATAATCTTTTCCACTACCTTGGCTACTACGCTCAGTAGCGAGATGGGACGATAGCTATCAAGTTGGTGGCCATCCTTGCCCGGCTTCAGGATAGGCACCACCAGTGCCTTCTTGAGACAATCGGGGTAACACTGCCATCTGATAATTGCGTTTATCAGGTGCAAAAGCTGGACCAGGGACTTTCGCGGCAGGTTCTTGAGAAGAATGGCGTCCAGTCCGTCCGGCCCAGGGGCCTTATTCGTCGGAAGTCTTTTAATGACTTCCGTCAGCTCCTCAAAAGTCGCCATTATTTTGGCGAACCTTTGAGGGCCGATAGGGACGGGCATAGTTCTTCTGAAGTCTTCGGTTTCCCGAGACCTTTCTCTATGACCGTCACTAACGTCCGGCACCCTTTTGTGGACGCTGGCGAAGTGCTCTCCGAACAGTTCCGCCTTCTGGGGATCCGTCACTGCACGATCGGGACCCTTCACTATGGCTGGGACGGGCTCGAAGCGCTTTGTGATGCGCTTCGTCATCCGCCACAGCGAATTGTCCCGAACGTCCAGCTTCTCCAGCTTATTCTTCCACACCGTATCGTTGTGGTCGTTGATCAATTCGGAGATCTCTCTCCCCAGGCGTAGCATGTCGTTTTTATGCTCGGGGTTACGAGTAGCTTGCCACTTTTTCCGCAGAGAGTTCTTCAAAGTGATCAACGCCCGAACTTCGGGTGGAACAATATTCCGGTTCCTCCTTACTACAATCTTCTTGACAGCCAGGTCGCGAGCGACCTGAATATCGCGAATAAAAGCGAGAGTAACCTCCTCAATTTCATCACGTGAAAGACCGGACTTTATGCAAGTCCGGTCATTCATGACTCTTCGAAACTCGGCCCAGTCGCCATTTCGGTAATCGTATCGGATTACGGAAGGAATATCTTCCCCTCGATACCTCATACTGAAAAGTACTGGGTCGTGGTCCGAAGTCATCTCGTGGATGGCCTTGAGTTCACTTAAATTCGCGACATTCTTATTGACTATCAAGTCGATAATAGTCGGAGTGGCTCCGTTCCAGGGGTAATGTGTCGGCTCGTCCGAGTGCACAATTACCACGTCGCTGCTGAGAGAGTACTCCCACAGCGTCTTGCCGTTGGCGTTGGGCTGTGACCCACCACTCCACTCAGTTCGCCTGGCGTTCAGGTCCCCGACCAGCAACACCCTGTGGCCTGTGTTACACAAATTGTCCAAGTCGGCCTGACCCGGGACAATGCACGTGAGTACACTGCCCGAGCCACCGTCTATGTGTAAAGATGACAATTGAATGAGTCATAAGCGTTCAATGCAAACAAACTGAAATTAATGTTTGATAAAATGATAGGGTTCCAAATGGAAAACACCTCCGATATAATGTTTATAGTAATATTTACTCTAAAGTCCCTTTTTCAAGCGACATGTAATCATTCCTAATCATCAAGTTGACGCTACATTCGGGGCAATTTCTGCTACGACGAATAAACTGTCTTCTCATACTGATGAATCCATCTCCTTCGACAATCTATTAGCATCTATTAGACGAATGAAACGCAGGAATATTAATCCTTCTTCTCTATTGGATTAATCAACACGCCTTATCCTGAGTCAGCTATACAATACCCCTAGAAATCTCTCAGAAAGCAAATTAGGAATCGATCTACCTACCTGGAGTTAATTAACTGAAATTATCGAATCATTGGAGCTGTTTCTTTTACTAAAGTTATTGTTATTTTCGATGTATTTGAAATGTTATGTACTGAGATTTTAGTTGAGATAATATAGAACGAAAAAAAAATACAGAAAAAACGGGTCTCGAACCAGCGTCAAAAAAGATGCAAAATGGTCGACCCGGGACAATGCACGTGAGTAAAATATATAAATAAATAGAGTTTTATTTTTCACAGTAATCTTTCATATCTACACCAGGAATGATAAGTTCAAAACTCCCGCACACAGCAGCTCAATCTTCGCCCAGAGGGCTCAGGAGAGGAGAGGTTCGGGAGGACGCACTGAGAGCCGCCTCCCTTACTCCGCAGACATTGCTGGCTGCGAAGCAAGGGAGCGCTTGTGCCAAGGGGTACACAGGGTCCCGACAAAGGGGCGCTGGTAGCCTCCCCCGCTGGTGTTATCGGAGGGTCGAACTTTCCAGCCCATAGTGGTGGTGGTGCGTATTAAACATGCCTCCTGCAACGCTCATGCATGTCGTTCGAATTGAATTCAATGTAGATACTCCTTTTGTCTGAGTTTACTCGGAGGTGGTTGTTCGCGTGCTGTCCCGGAAAAGGCTGATGCAAAAAACCGGGTTAAAAGAATTGCGCCTAGAGGCGGCTTACTTCTCTACGGAAGCGGTTCTGCCCATCTTTCCTGAAAGATGGCCAGCGATTGATAGATCAGCCCATGCACGTGAGTACAGTGCCCGAGCCACCGTCTATGTGTAAAGATGACTTAAATTGAATGAGTCATAAGGGTTAAATGCAAACAAACTGAAATTCTTGTTTGATAAAATGATAGCGTTCCATATGGAAAACAGCTCCGATATAATGTTTATAGTAATATTTACTCTAAAGTCCCTTTTTCTAGCGACATGTAATCATTCCTAATCATCAAGTTGACGCTACATTCGGGGCAATTTCTGCTACGACGAATAAACTGTCTTCTCATACTGATGAATCCATCTCCTTCGACAATCTATTAGCATCTATTAGACGAATGAAACGCAGGAATATTAATCCTTCTTCTCTATTGGATTAATCAACACGCCTTATCCTGAGACAGCTATACAATACCTCTAGAAATCTCTCAAAAAGCAAATTAGGAATCGATCTACCTTCCTGGAGTTAATTGACTGAAATTATCAAATCAATGGAGCTGTTACTTTTACTGAAGTTATTGTTATTTTGGATGTATTTGAAATGTTATCTACTGAGATTTTAGTTGAGATAATATATAACAAGAAAAAAAAATTCAGAAAAAACGGGTCTCGAACCAACGTCAAAAAAGATGCAAAATGGTTGACCCGGGACAATGCACGTGAAAATAAATAAATAAATAAAAATATATTTTCTAAAATTGAGTCTGACATTTCCATAAATTTCTACAATTCATTACATATATCATGCCCTTCTTTCTTCGCCTCACGTAGGCTGGGAAGTTGGGGAATGAGACACGGACGCACATAGAGCCGCCTCCCCCTCCACCCCATTGCTGGGGAGGAGGGCGAGCGCTTGTACCAAGTGGTGCCTAGGGCCCCCGATCAGGGGGCGCTGACAGCCTCCTCCGCTGGTGTTGACGGCAGGTCGAGCTGTAGAGCTTTGATGGGTCGTAAGTGACATAATAACACGCCTCCTGCGAAGCTTATGCGTGTCGTTCATTGCATTCCATTGGATACTGCTGTTGTCTAAGTTCGTGTGAGGATGGTTATTGCGAGCTTACCCCGGAAAAGGCTATAAGCAAAAAACCGGGTCATGGAAATGGAAATGCACGTGAGTACACTGCCCGAGCCACCGTCTATGTGTAAAGGTGACTTAAATTGAATGAGTCATAAGCGTTCAATGCAAACAAACTGAAATTAATGTTTGATAAAATGATAGGGTTCCAAATGGAAAACACCTCCGATATAATGTTTATAGTAATATTTACTCTAAAGTCCCTTTTTCAAGCGACATGTAATCATTCCTAATCATCAAGTTGACGCTACATTCGGGGCAATTTCTGCTACGACGAATAAACTGTCTTCTCATACTGATGAATCCATCTCCTTCGACAATCTATTAGCATCTATTAGACGAATGAAACGCAGGAATATTAATCCTTCTTCTCTATTGGATTAATCAACACGCCTTATCCTGAGTCAGCTATACAATACCCCTAGAAATCTCTCAGAAAGCAAATTAGGAATCGATCTACCTACCTGGAGTTAATTAACTGAAATTATCGAATCATTGGAGCTGTTTCTTTTACTAAAGTTATTGTTATTTTCGATGTATTTGAAATGTTATCTACTGAGATTTTAGTTGAGATAATATAGAACGAAAAAAAAATACAGAAAAAACGGGTCTCGAACCAGCGTCAAAACAGATGCAAAATGGTCGACCCGGGACAATGCACGTGAGTAAAATATATAAATAAATAGAGTTTTATTTTTCACAGTAATCTTTCATATCTACACCAGGAATGATAAGTTCAAAACTCCCGCACACAGCAGCTCAATCTTCGCCCAGAGGGCTCAGGAGAGGAGAGGTTCGGGAGGACGCACTGAGAGCCGCCTCCCTTACTCCGCAGACATTGCTGGCTGCGAAGCAAGGGAGCGCTTGTGCCAAGGGGTACACAGGGTCCCGACAAAGGGGCGCTGGTAGCCTCCCCCGCTGGTGTTATCGGAGGGTCGAACTTTCCAGCCCATAGTGGTGGTGGTGCGTATAATACATGCCTCCTGCAACGCTCATGCATGTCGTTCGAATTGAATTCAATGTAGATACTCCTTTTGTCTGAGTTTACTCGGAGGTGGTTGTTCGCGTGCTGTCCCGGAAAAGGCTGATGCAAAAAACCGGGTTAAAAGAATTGCGCCTAGAGGCGGCTTACTTCTCTACGGAAGCGGTTCTGCCCATCTTTCCTGAAAGATGGCCAGCGATTGATAGATCAGCCCATGCACGTGAGTACAGTGCCCGAGCCACCGTCTATGTGTAAAGATGACTTAAATTGAATGAGTCATAAGGGTTAAATGCAAACAAACTGAAATTCTTGTTTGATAAAATGATAGCGTTCCATATGGAAAACAGCTCCGATATAATGTTTATAGTAATATTTACTCTAAAGTCCCTTTTTCTAGCGACATGTAATCATTCCTAATCATCAAGTTGACGCTACATTCGGGGCAATTTCTGCTACGACGAATAAACTGTCTTCTCATACTGATGAATCCATCTCCTTCGACAATCTATTAGCATCTATTAGACGAATGAAACGCAGGAATATTAATCCTTCTTCTCTATTGGATTAATCAACACGCCTTATCCTGAGTTAGCTATACCATACCTCAAGAAATCTCTCAGAAAGCAAATTAGGATTCGATCTACCTACCTAGAGTTAATTAACTGAAATTATCGAATCATTGGAGCTGTTTCTTTTACTAAAGTTATTGTTATTTTCGATGTATTTGAAATGTTATCTACTGAGATTTTAGTTGAGATAATATAGAACGAAAAAAAAATACAGAAAAAACGGGTCTTGAACCAGCGTCAAAAAAGATGCAAAATGGTTGACCCTTGACAAATAAATAAATAAATAAAATATATTTTCCAAAGTATTCGTCGTTTCTACACTAAAAATCATATGATCATAACTCCAGCGACTCAGCCAACGCTTCGCCCAAAAGGGCTCTGGAGGGAAGAGGGCGGGAGGACGCACCGAGAGCCGCCTCCCTTATTCCGCAGACATTGCTGGATGCGAAGCAAGGGAGCGCTTGTGCCAAGGGGTACACAGGGTCCCGACAAGAGGGGCGCTGGTATCCGCCTCCGCTGGTGGTGACGGTAGGTCGAACATTTAATCAAATAGTGGTGGTAGCTCGCATAATACATGCCTCCTGCAAAGCTTATGCATGTCGTCGTTCGGTAGCATTCAATGTAGATACTGCGTTGTCGTCTAATTTTGGTCAGAGGTGATTGTTCCGATGTAAACCCTGGAAAAGGCTAAGGCAAAAAACCGGGTGACCCGGGACAATGCACGTGAGTACACTGCCCGAGCCACCGTCTATGTGTAATGATCATTAAATTGAATGAGTCATAAGCGTTCAATGCAAACAAACTGAAATTAATGTTTGATAAAATGATAGCGTTCCATATGGAAAACACCTCCGATATAATGTTTATAGTAATCTTTACTCTATGGTCCCTTTTTCAAGCGACATGTAATCATTCCTAATCATCAAGACACCTACTAAGGTATCTTTTTCATTCAAGTTGAAGCTACATTCGGGGCAATTTCTGCTACGACGAATAAACTGTCTTCTCGTACTGATGAATCCATCTCCTTCGACAATCTATTAGCACTCTGCAGGAGACGAATGAAACGCAGGAATATTAATGCTTCCTCTCTATTGGATTAATCAACACGCCTTATCCTGAGTCAGCTATACCATACCTCTAGAAATCTCTCAGAGAGCAAATTAGGAATCGATCTACCTGTAGTTAATTCAGTGAAATTATCAAATCATTGGAGCTGTTACTTTAACTAAAGTTATTGTTATTTTGGATGTATTTGAAATGTTATCTACTGAGATTTTAGTTGAGATAATATAGAACAAGAAAAAAAATTTCAGAAAAAACAGGTCTCGAACCAACGTCAAAAAAGATGCAAAATGGTTGTCCCGGGACCACTGCACGAGCCACCGTCTATGTGTAATGATGAATCAAATTGAATGAGTCATAGCTTCAATGCAAACAAACTGAAATTAATGTTTGATAAAATGATAGCGTTCCATATGGAAAACACCTCCGATATAATGTTTATAGTAATCTTTACTCTAAAGTACCTTTTTCAAGCGACATGTAATCATTCCTAATCATCAAGTTGACTCTACATTCGGGGCAATTTCTGCTACGACGAATAAACTGTCTTCTCGTACTGATGAATCCATCTCCTTCGACAATCTATTAGCACTCTGCACGAGACGAATGAAACGCAGGAATATTAATGCTTCATCTCTATTGGATTAATCAACACGCCTTATCCTGAGTCAGCTATACCATACCTCAAGAAATCTCTCAGAAAGCAAATTAGGAATCGATCTACCTACCTGGAGTTAATTGACTGAAATTATCAAATCATTGGAGCTGTTACTTTTACTAAAGTTATTGTTATTTTCGATGAATTTGAAATGTTATCTACTGAGATTTTAGTTGAGATAATATAGAACAAGAAAAAAAAATTCAGAAAAAACGGGTCTCGAACCAACGTCAAAAAAGATGCAAAATGGTTGACCCCGACCACTGCACGAGCCACCGTCTATGTGTAATGATGAATCAAATTGAATGAATCATAGCTTCAATGCAAACAAACTGAAATTAATGTTTGATAAAATGATAGCGTTCCATATGCAAAACACCTCCAATATAATGTTTATAGTAATCTTTACTCTAAATTATCTTTTTCGAGCGACATGTAATGATTCCTAATCATCAAGTTGACGCTACATTCGGGGCAATTTCTGCTACGACGAATAAACTGTCTTCTCATACTGATGAATCCATCTCCTTCGACAATCTATTAGCATCTATTAGACGAATGAGACGCAGGAATATTAATCCTCCTTCTCTATTGGATTAATCAACACGCCTTATCCTGAGTCAGCTATACAATACCCCTAGAAATCTCTCAGAAAGCAAATTAGGAATCGATCTACCTACCTGGAGTTAATTAACTGAAATTATCGAATCATTGGAGCTGTTTCTTTTACTAAAGTTATTGTTATTTTCGATGTATTTGAAATGTTATCTACTGAGATTTTAGTTGAGATAATATAGAACGAAAAAAAAATACAGAAAAAACGGGTCTCGAACCAGCGTCAAAAAAGATGCAAAATGGTCGACCCGGGACAATGCACGTGAGTAAAATATATAAATAAATAGAGTTTTATTTTTCACAGTAATCTTTCATATCTACACCAGGAATGATAAGTTCAAAACTCCCGCACACAGCAGCTCAATCTTCGCCCAGAGGGCTCAGGAGAGGAGAGGTTCGGGAGGACGCACTGAGAGCCGCCTCCCTTACTCCGCAGACATTGCTGGCTGCGAAGCAAGGGAGCGCTTGTGCCAAGGGGTACACAGGGTCCCGACAAAGGGGCGCTGGTAGCCTCCCCCGCTGGTGTTATCGGAGGGTCGAACTTTCCAGCCCATAGTGGTGGTGGTGCGTATAATACATGCCTCCTGCAACGCTCATGCATGTCGTTCGAATTGAATTCAATGTAGATACTCCTTTTGTCTGAGTTTACTCGGAGGTGGTTGTTCGCGTGCTGTCCCGGAAAAGGCTGATGCAAAAAACCGGGTTAAAAGAATTGCGCCTAGAGGCGGCTTACTTCTCTACGGAAGCGGTTCTGCCCATCTTTCCTGAAAGATGGCCAGCGATTGATAGATCAGCCCATGCACGTGAGTACAGTGCCCGAGCCACCGTCTATGTGTAAAGATGACTTAAATTGAATGAGTCATAAGGGTTAAATGCAAACAAACTGAAATTCTTGTTTGATAAAATGATAGCGTTCCATATGGAAAACAGCTCCGATATAATGTTTATAGTAATATTTACTCTAAAGTCCCTTTTTCTAGCGACATGTAATCATTCCTAATCATCAAGTTGACGCTACATTCGGGGCAATTTCTGCTACGACGAATAAACTGTCTTCTCATACTGATGAATCCATCTCCTTCGACAATCTATTAGCATCTATTAGACGAATGAAACGCAGGAATATTAATCCTTCTTCTCTATTGGATTAATCAACACGCCTTATCCTGAGTTAGCTATACCATACCTCAAGAAATCTCTCAGAAAGCAAATTAGGATTCGATCTACCTACCTAGAGTTAATTAACTGAAATTATCGAATCATTGGAGCTGTTTCTTTTACTAAAGTTATTGTTATTTTCGATGTATTTGAAATGTTATCTACTGAGATTTTAGTTGAGATAATATAGAACGAAAAAAAAATACAGAAAAAACGGGTCTTGAACCAGCGTCAAAAAAGATGCAAAATGGTTGACCCTTGACAAATAAATAAATAAATAAAATATATTTTCCAAAGTATTCGTCGTTTCTACACTAAAAATCATATGATCATAACTCCAGCGACTCAGCCAACGCTTCGCCCAAAAGGGCTCTGGAGGGAAGAGGGCGGGAGGACGCACCGAGAGCCGCCTCCCTTATTCCGCAGACAATGCTGGATGCGAAGCAAGGGAGCGCTTGTGCCAAGGGGTACACAGGGTCCCGACAAGAGGGGCGCTGGTATCCGCCTCCGCTGGTGGTGACGGTAGGTCGAACATTTAATCAAATAGTGGTGGTAGCTCGCATAATACATGCCTCCTGCAAAGCTTATGCATGTCGTCGTTCGGTAGCATTCAATGTAGATACTGCGTTGTCGTCTAATTTTGGTCAGAGGTGATTGTTCCGATGTAAACCCTGGAAAAGGCTAAGGCAAAAAACCGGGTGACCCGGGACAATGCACGTGAGTACACTGCCCGAGCCGCCGTCTATGTGTAATGATCATTAAATTGAATGAGTCATAAGCGTTCAATGCAAACAAACTGAAATTAATGTTTGATAAAATGATAGCGTTCCATATGGAAAACACCTCCGATATAATGTTTATAGTAATCTTTACTCTATGGTCCCTTTTTCAAGCGACATGTAATCATTCCTAATCATCAAGACACCTACTAAGGTATCTTTTTCATTCAAGTTGAAGCTACATTCGGGGCAATTTCTGCTACGACGAATAAACTGTCTTCTCGTACTGATGAATCCATCTCCTTCGACAATCTATTAGCACTCTGCAGGAGACGAATGAAACGCAGGAATATTAATGCTTCCTCTCTATTGGATTAATCAACACGCCTTATCCTGAGTCAGCTATACCATACCTCTAGAAATCTCTCAGAGAGCAAATTAGGAATCGATCTACCTGTAGTTAATTCAGTGAAATTATCAAATCATTGGAGCTGTTACTTTAACTAAAGTTATTGTTATTTTGGATGTATTTGAAATGTTATCTACTGAGATTTTAGTTGAGATAATATAGAACAAGAAAAAAAATTTCAGAAAAAACAGGTCTCGAACCAACGTCAAAAAAGATGCAAAATGGTTGTCCCGGGACCACTGCACGAGCCACCGTCTATGTGTAATGATGAATCAAATTTAATGAGTCATAGCTTCAATGCAAACAAACTGAAATTAATGTTTGATAAAATGATAGCGTTCCATATGGAAAACACCTCCGATATAATGTTTATAGTAATCTTTACTCTAAAGTACCTTTTTCAAGCGACATGTAATCATTCCTAATCATCAAGTTGACTCTACATTCGGGGCAATTTCTGCTACGACGAATAAACTGTCTTCTCGTACTGATGAATCCATCTCCTTCGACAATCTATTAGCACTCTGCACGAGACGAATGAAACGCAGGAATATTAATGCTTCATCTCTATTGGATTAATCAACACGCCTTATCCTGAGTCAGCTATACCATACCTCAAGAAATCTCTCAGAAAGCAAATTAGGAATCGATCTACCTACCTGGAGTTAATTGACTGAAATTATCAAATCATTGGAGCTGTTACTTTTACTAAAGTTATTGTTATTTTCGATGAATTTGAAATGTTATCTACTGAGATTTTAGTTGAGATAATATAGAACAAGAAAAAAAAATTCAGAAAAAACGGGTCTCGAACCAACGTCAAAAAAGATGCAAAATGGTTGACCCCGACCACTGCACGAGCCACCGTCTATGTGTAATGATGAATCAAATTGAATGAATCATAGCTTCAATGCAAACAAACTGAAATTAATGTTTGATAAAATGATAGCGTTCCATATGCAAAACACCTCCAATATAATGTTTATAGTAATCTTTACTCTAAATTATCTTTTTCGAGCGACATGTAATGATTCCTAATCATCAAGTTGACGCTACATTCGGGGCAATTTCTGCCACGACGAATAAACTGTCTTCACATACTGATGAATCCATCTCCTTCGACAATCTATTAGCATCTATTAGACGAATGAGACGCAGGAATATTAATCCTCCTTCTCTATTGGATTAATCAACACGCCTTATCCTGAGTCAGCTATACAATACCCCTAGAAATCTCTCAGAAAGCAAATTAGGAATCGATCTACCTACCTGGAGTTAATTAACTGAAATTATCGAATCATTGGAGCTGTTTCTTTTACTAAAGTTATTGTTATTTTCGATGTATTTGAAATGTTATCTACTGAGATTTTAGTTGAGATAATATAGAACGAAAAAAAAATACAGAAAAAACGGGTCTCGAACCAGCGTCAAAAAAGATGCAAAATGGTCGACCCGGGACAATGCACGTGAGTAAAATATATAAATAAATAGAGTTTTATTTTTCACAGTAATCTTTCATATCTACACCAGGAATGATAAGTTCAAAACTCCCGCACACAGCAGCTCAATCTTCGCCCAGAGGGCTCAGGAGAGGAGAGGTTCGGGAGGACGCACTGAGAGCCGCCTCCCTTACTCCGCAGACATTGCTGGCTGCGAAGCAAGGGAGCGCTTGTGCCAAGGGGTACACAGGGTCCCGACAAAGGGGCGCTGGTAGCCTCCCCCGCTGGTGTTATCGGAGGGTCGAACTTTCCAGCCCATAGTGGTGGTGGTGCGTATAATACATGCCTCCTGCAACGCTCATGCATGTCGTTCGAATTGAATTCAATGTAGATACTCCTTTTGTCTGAGTTTACTCGGAGGTGGTTGTTCGCGTGCTGTCCCGGAAAAGGCTGATGCAAAAAACCGGGTTAAAAGAATTGCGCCTAGAGGCGGCTTACTTCTCTACGGAAGCGGTTCTGCCCATCTTTCCTGAAAGATGGCCAGCGATTGATAGATCAGCCCATGCACGTGAGTACAGTGCCCGAGCCACCGTCTATGTGTAAAGATGACTTAAATTGAATGAGTCATAAGGGTTAAATGCAAACAAACTGAAATTCTTGTTTGATAAAATGATAGCGTTCCATATGGAAAACAGCTCCGATATAATGTTTATAGTAATATTTACTCTAAAGTCCCTTTTTCTAGCGACATGTAATCATTCCTAATCATCAAGTTGACGCTACATTCGGGGCAATTTCTGCTACGACGAATAAACTGTCTTCTCATACTGATGAATCCATCTCCTTCGACAATCTATTAGCATCTATTAGACGAATGAAACGCAGGAATATTAATCCTTCTTCTCTATTGGATTAATCAACACGCCTTATCCTGAGTTAGCTATACCATACCTCAAGAAATCTCTCAGAAAGCAAATTAGGATTCGATCTACCTACGTAGAGTTAATTAACTGAAATTATCGAATCATTGGAGCTGTTTCTTTTACTAAAGTTATTGTTATTTTCTATGTATTTGAAATGTTATCTACTGAGATTTTAGTTGAGATAATATAGAACAAAAAAAAAATACAGAAAAAACGGGTCTTGAACCAGCGTCAAAAAAGATGCAAAATGGTTGACCCCGACCACTGCACGAGCCACCGTCTATGTGTAATGATGAATCAAATTGAATGAATCATAGCTTCAATGCAAACAAACTGAAATTAATGTTTGATAAAATGATAGCGTTCCATATGGAAAACAGCTCCGATATAATGTTTATAGTAATATTTACTCTAAAGTCCCTTTTTCGAGCGACATGTAATGATTCCTAATCATCAAGTTGACGCTACATTCGGGGCAATTTCTGCCACGACGAATAAACTGTCTTCTCATACTGATGAATCCATCTCCTTCGACAATCTATTAGCATCTATTAGACGAATGAAACGCAGGAATATTAATCCTTCTTCTCTATTGGATTAATCAACACGCCTTATCCTGAGTCAGCTATACAATACCTCTAGAAATCTCTCAGAAAGCAAATTAGGATTCGATCTACCTATCTAGAGTTAATTAACTGATATTATCGAATCATTGGAGCTGTTTCTTTTACTAAAGTTATTGTTATTTTCGATGTATTTGAAATGTTATCTACTGAGATTTTAGTTGAGATAATATAGAACGAAAAAAAAATACAGAAAAAACGGGTCTTGAACCAGCGTCAAAAAAGATGCAAAATGGTTGACCCGTGACAAATAAATAAATAAATAAAATATATTTTCCAAAGTATTCGTCGTTTCTACACTAAAAATTATATGATCATAACTCCAGCGACTCAGCCAACGCTTCGCCCAAAAGGGCTCTGGAGGGAAGAGGGCGGGAGGACGCACCGAGAGCCGCCTCCCTTATTCCGCAGACATTGCTGGATGCGAAGCAAGGGAGCGCTTGTGCCAAGGGGTACACAGGGTCCCGACAAGAGGGGCGCTGGTATCCGCCTCCGCTGGTGGTGACGGTAGGTCGAACATTTAATCAAATAGTGGTGGTAGCTCGCATAATACATGCCTCCTGCAAAGCTTATGCATGTCGTCGTTCGGTAGCATTCAATGTAGATACTGCGTTGTCGTCTAATTTTGGTCAGAGGTGATTGTTCCGATGTAAACCCTGGAAAAGGCTAAGGCAAAAAACCGGGTGACCCGGGACAATGCACGTGAGTACACTGCCCGAGCCACCGTCTATGTGTAATGATCATTAAATTGAATGAGTCATAAGCGTTCAATGCAAACAAACTGAAATTAATGTTTGATAAAATGATAGCGTTCCATATGGAAAACACCTCCGATATAATGTTTATAGTAATCTTTACTCTATGGTCCCTTTTTCAAGCGACATGTAATCATTCCTAATCATCAAGACACCTACTAAGGTATCTTTTTCATTCAAGTTGAAGCTACATTCGGGGCAATTTCTGCTACGACGAATAAACTGTCTTCTCGTACTGATGAATCCATCTCCTTCGACAATCTATTAGCACTCTGCAGGAGACGAATGAAACGCAGGAATATTAATGCTTCCTCTCTATTGGATTAATCAACACGCCTTATCCTGAGTCAGCTATACCATACCTCTAGAAATCTCTCAGAGAGCAAATTAGGAATCGATCTACCTGTAGTTAATTCAATGAAATTATCAAATCATTGGAGCTGTTACTTTAACTAAAGTTATTGTTATTTTGGATGTATTTGAAATGTTATCTACTGAGAATTTAGTTGAGATAATATAGAACAAGAAAAAAAATTTCAGAAAAAACAGGGCTCGAACCAACGTCCAAAAAGATGCAAAATGGTTGACCCGGGACCACTGCACGAGCCACCGTCTATGTGTAATGATGAATCAAATTGAATGAGTCATAGCTTCAATGCAAACAAACTGAAATTAATGTATGATAAAATGATAGCGTTCCATATGGAAAACACCTCCGATATAATGTTTATAGTAATCTTTACTCTAAAGTACCTTTTTCAAGCGACATGTAATCATTCCTAATCATCAAGTTGACTCTACATTCGGGGCAATTTCTGCTACGACGAATAAACTGTCTTCTCGTACTGATGAATCCATCTCCTTCGACAATCTATTAGCATCTATTAGACGAATGAGACGCAGGAATATTAATGCTTCATCTCTATTGGATTAATCAACACGCCTTATCCTGAGTCAGCTATACCATACCTCAAGAAATCTCTCAGAAAGCAAATTAGGAATCGATCTACCTACCTGGAGTTAATTGACTGAAATTATCAAATCATTGGAGCTGTTACTTTTACTAAAGTTATTGTTATTTTGGATGAATTTGAAATGTTATCTACTGAGATTTTAGTTGAGATAATATAGAACAAGAAAAAAAAATTCAGAAAAAACGGGTCTCGAACCAACGTCAAAAAAGATGCAAAATGGTTGACCCCGACCACTGCACGAGCCACCGTCTATGTGTAATGATGAATCAAATTGAATGAATCATAGCTTCAATGCAAACAAACTGAAATTAATGTTTGATAAAATGATAGCGTTCCATATGCAAAACACCTCCAATATAATGTTTATAGTAATCTTTACTCTAAAGTATCTTTTTCGAGCGACATGTAATGATTCCTAATCATCAAGTTGACGCTACATTCGGGGCAATTTCTGCTACGACGAATAAACTGTCTTCTCATACTGATGAATCCATCTCCTTCGACAATCTATTAGCATCTATTAGACGAATGAGACGCAGGAATATTAATGCTTCATCTCTATTGGATTAATCAACACGCCTTATCCTGAGTCAGCTATACAATACCCCTAGAAATCTCTCAGAAAGCAAATTAGGAATCGAACTACCTACCTGGAGTTAATTAACTGAAAATATCGAATCATTGGAGCTGTTTCTTTTACTAAAGGTATTGTTATTTTCGATGTATTTGAAATGTTATCTACTGAGATTTTAGTTGAGATAATATAGAACGAAAAAAAAAATACAGAAAAAAGGGGTCTCGAACCAGCGTCAAAAAAGATGCAAAATGGTTGACCCGGGACAATAAATAAATAAATAAAATATATTTTGCAAAGTATTACCCGGGACAATGCAGGTGAGTACACTGCCCGAGCCACCGTCTATGTGTAATGATGACTTAAATTGAATGAGTCATAAGGGTTAAATGCAAACAAACTGAAATTCTTGTTTGATAAAATGATAGCGTTCCATATGGAAAACAGCTCCGATATAATGTTTATAGTAATATTTACTCTAAAGTCCCTTTTTCAACCGACATGTAATCATTCCTAATCATCAAGTTGACGCTACATTCGGGGCAACTTCTGCTACGACGAATAAACTGTCTTCTCATACTGATGAATCCATCTCCTTCGACAATCTATTAGCATCTATTAGACGAATGAAACGCAGGAATATTAATCCTTCTTCTCTATTGGATTAATCAACACGCCTTATCCTGAGTCAGCTATACAATACCCCTAGAAATCTCTCAGAAAGCAAATTAGGAATCGATCTACCTACCTGGAGTTAATTAACTGAAATTATCGAATCATTGGAGCTGTTTCTTTTACTAAAGTTATTGTTATTTTCGATGTATTTGAAATGTTATCTACTGAGATTTTAGTTGAGATAATATAGAACGAAAAAAAAATACAGAAAAAACGGGTCTCGAACCAGCGTCAAAAAAGATGCAAAATGGTCGACCCGGGACAATGCACGTGAGTAAAATATATAAATAAATAGAGTTTTATTTTTCACAGTAATCTTTCATATCTACACCAGGAATGATAAGTTCAAAACTCCCGCACACAGCAGCTCAATCTTCGCCCAGAGGGCTCAGGAGAGGAGAGGTTCGGGAGGACGCACTGAGAGCCGCCTCCCTTACTCCGCAGACATTGCTGGCTGCGAAGCAAGGGAGCGCTTGTGCCAAGGGGTACACAGGGTCCCGACAAAGGGGCGCTGGTAGCCTCCCCCGCTGGTGTTATCGGAGGGTCGAACTTTCCAGCCCATAGTGGTGGTGGTGCGTATAATACATGCCTCCTGCAACGCTCATGCATGTCGTTCGAATTGAATTCAATGTAGATACTCCTTTTGTCTGAGTTTACTCGGAGGTGGTTGTTCGCGTGCTGTCCCGGAAAAGGCTGATGCAAAAAACCGGGTTAAAAGAATTGCGCCTAGAGGCGGCTTACTTCTCTACGGAAGCGGTTCTGCCCATCTTTCCTGAAAGATGGCCAGCGATTGATAGATCAGCCCATGCACGTGAGTACAGTGCCCGAGCCACCGTCTATGTGTAAAGATGACTTAAATTGAATGAGTCATAAGGGTTAAATGCAAACAAACTGAAATTCTTGTTTGATAAAATGATAGCGTTCCATATGGAAAACAGCTCCGATATAATGTTTATAGTAATATTTACTCTAAAGTCCCTTTTTCTAGCGACATGTAATCATTCCTAATCATCAAGTTGACGCTACATTCGGGGCAATTTCTGCTACGACGAATAAACTGTCTTCACATACTGATGAATCCATCTCCTTCGACAATCTATTAGCATCTATTAGACGAATGAAACGCAGGAATATTAATCCTTCTTCTCTATTGGATTAATCAACACGCCTTATCCTGAGACAGCTATACAATACCTCTAGAAATCTCTCAAAAAGCAAATTAGGAATCGATCTACCTTCCTGGAGTTAATTGACTGAAATTATCAAATCAATGGAGCTGTTACTTTTACTGAAGTTATTGTTATTTTGGATGTATTTGAAATGATATCTACTGAGATTTTAGTTGAGATAATATATAACAAGAAAAAAAAATTCAGAAAAAACGGGTCTCGAACCAACGTCTAAAAAGATGCAAAATGGTTGACCCGGGACAATGCACGTGAAATAAATAAATAAATAAATAAATGTTTATTTTTACAAAGTTGATCAATTCGTCTACACATCATTTGCTATACAAAAACTCCGTCCTAGCTCAACTCTTCGCCCAAGAGGGACCAGGGGAGAGGAAGGGTCGGGAGGACGCACTGAGAGCCGCCTCCCTTCCTCCACAGACATTGCTGGCTGCAGAGCAAGGGAGCGCTTGTGCCAGGCGGCACATAGGGTCCCGGTCAGAGACGCTTGTGTCCATCCCCGCTGGTGTTAGCGGTTAGCCGAGTATTCCAAACGATAGTGGTTGCAGTACGTATGATACATGCCTCCTGCAAAGCTTATGCATGTCGTCGGTCGGTAGCATTCAATGTAGATACTGCATTGTCGTCTAGTTTGATCAGAGGTGGTTGTTTCGTGCTATCCCGGAAAAGGCTGATGCAAAAAACCGGGTCACAATGCACGTGAGTACACTGCCAGAGCCACCGTCTATGTGTAAAGGTGACTTAAATTGAATGAGTCATAAGCGTTCAATGCAAACAAACTGAAATTAATGTTTGATAAAATGATAGCGTTCCATATGGAAAACAGCTCCGATATAATGTTTATAGTAATATTTACTCTAAAGTCCCTTTTTCAACCGACATGTAATCATTCCTAATCATCAAGTTGACGCTACATTCGGGGCAATTTCTGCTACGACGAATAAACTGTCTTCTCGTACCTACTGATGAATCCATCTCCTTCGACAATCTATTGGCACTCTGCAGGAGACGAATGAAACGCAGGAATATTAATGCTTCTTCTCTATTGGATTAATCAACACGCCTTATCCTGAGTTAGCTATACCATACCTCAAGAAATCTCTCAGAAAGCAAATTAGGATTCGATCTACCTACCTAGAGTTAATTAACTGAAATTATCGAATCATTGGAGCTGTTTCTTTTACTAAAGTTATTGATATTTTCTATGTATTTGAAATGTTATCTACTGAGATTTTAGTTGAGATAATATAGAACGAAAAAAAAATACAGAAAAAACGGGTCTTGAACCAGCGTCAAAAAAGATGCAAAATGGTTGACCCGGGACAATGCACGTGAGTACACTGCCCGAGCCACCGTCTATGTGTAAAGATGACTTAAATTGAATGAGTCATAAGCGTTCAAAGCAAACAAACTGAAATTAATGTTTGATAAAATGATAGGGTTCCAAATGGAAAACACCTCCGATATAATGTTTATAGTAATATTTACTCTAAAGTCCCTTTTTCAAGCGACATGTAATCATTCCTAATCATCAAGTTGACGCTACATTCGGGGCAATTTCTGCTACGACGAATAAACTGTCTTCTCATACTGATGAATCCATCTCCTTCGACAATCTATTAGCATCTATTAGACGAATGAAACGCAGGAATATTAATCCTTCTTCTCTATTGGATTATTCAACACGCCTTATCCTGAGTCAGCTATACAATACCCCTAGAAATCTCTCAGAAAGCAAATTAGGAATCGATCTACCTACCTGGAGTTAATTAACTGAAATTATCGAATCATTGGAGCTGTTTCTTTTACTAAAGTTATTGTTATTTTCGATGTATTTGAAATGTTATCTACTGAGATTTTAGTTGAGATAATATAGAACGAAAAAAAAATACAGAAAAAACGGGTCTCGAACCAGCGTCAAAAAAGATGCAAAATGGTCGACCCGGGACAATGCACGTGAGTAAAATATATAAATAAATAGAGTTTTATTTTTCACAGTAATCTTTCATATCTACACCAGGAATGATAAGTTCAAAACTCCCGCACACAGCAGCTCAATCTTCGCCCAGAGGGCTCAGGAGAGGAGAGGTTCGGGAGGACGCACTGAGAGCCGCCTCCCTTACTCCGCAGACATTGCTGGCTGCGAAGCAAGGGAGCGCTTGTGCCAAGGGGTACACAGGGTCCCGACAAAGGGGCGCTGGTAGCCTCCCCCGCTGGTGTTATCGAAGGGTCGAACTTTCCAGCCCATAGTGGTGGTGGTGCGTATAATACATGCCTCCTGCAACGCTCATGCATGTCGTTCGAATTGAATTCAATGTAGATACTCCTTTTGTCTGAGTTTACTCGGAGGTGGTTGTTCGCGTGCTGTCCCGGAAAAGGCTGATGCAAAAAACCGGGTTAAAAGAATTGCGCCTAGAGGCGGCTTACTTCTCTACGGAAGCGGTTCTGCCCATCTTTCCTGAAAGATGGCCAGCGATTGATAGATCAGCCCATGCACGTGAGTACAGTGCCCGAGCCACCGTCTATGTGTAAAGATGACTTAAATTGAATGAGTCATAAGGGTTAAATGCAAACAAACTGAAATTCTTGTTTGATAAAATGATAGCGTTCCATATGGAAAACAGCTCCGATATAATGTTTATAGTAATATTTACTCTAAAGTCCCTTTTTCTAGCGACATGTAATCATTCCTAATCATCAAGTTGACGCTACATTCGGGGCAATTTCTGCTACGACGAATAAACTGTCTTCTCATACTGATGAATCCATCTCCTTCGACAATCTATTAGCATCTATTAGACGAATGAAACGCAGGAATATTAATCCTTCTTCTCTATTGGATTAATCAACACGCCTTATCCTGAGTCAGCTATACAATACCCCTAGAAATCTCTCAGAAAGCAAATTAGGAATCGATCTACCTACCTGGAGTTAATTAACTGAAATTATCGAATCATTGGAGCTGTTTCTTTTACTAAAGTTATTGTTATTTTCGATGTATTTGAAATGTTATCTACTGAGATTTTAGTTGAGATAATATAGAACGAAAAAAAAATACAGAAAAAACGGGTCTCGAACCAGCGTCAAAAAAGATGCAAAATGGTCGACCCGGGACAAATAAAATAAATAAATAAATAAATAAAATATATTTTTCAAAGTTATTCGTCACTTCTACACTACAGACTGTATGTTCATAACTCCAGCGACTCAGCCAACGCTTCGCCCAAGAGGGCTCAGGAGGGAAGAGGGCGGGAGGACGCACCGAAGGCCGCCTCCCTTACTCCGCAGACATTGCTGGCTGCGAAGCGAGGGAGCGCCTGTGCCAAGGGGTACACAGGGTCCCGACAAGAGGGGCGCTGGTATCCGCCTCCGCTGATGTTGACGGAAGGTCGAACATTCAGTCAAATAGTGGTGGTAGCTCGCATAATACATGCCTCCTGCAAAGCTTATGCATGTCGTCGTTCGGTAGCATTCAATGTAGATACTGCATTGTCGTCTAATTTTGTTCAGAGGTGATTGTTCCGATGTAAACCCCGGAAAAGGCTAAGGCAAAAAACCGGGTCGAGGTACTTCGCGCACTACATAGAGGCGGCTTGGTTCCCTAAGGAACCGGTTCTTCCCATCTTTCGTGAAAGATGGCCAACGATTGATAAATCAGCCCGCCGTGTTTGCGGGGCTGATTATCTTCATTTCTGATACGAGTAAGGCTCCTGGTGAGCGAACTGTTGGGGAGATGAAACCTGTAGAATTTATCCGACAGGTTTCTGACATATGTCGGGATGGAGTCGACGCCAGCAAGGGCACGCAGCGCATCCAGCCGAATGTACCTGTCGCTCTTAGTGACAATACGAAGTACCTTGTTCTGCATCCTGTCCAGCCTCATAAATGGGGTCTTGGGCAGGTTGCAGAACGCTGGGCAAGCGTACAGCATGGCAGGCCTGATTATTTGCTTATATATGGCCATTTTAGCCTCGAGCGACATGTGTGAACCTCTGGCTATCAGAGGGTACGTGCGTTTTACCGCGGCCGCAGCCCTCTGGATAGCCAGGTTGATGTGCTTATGCCAAGTTGTACGCTTGTCCAGCTGTACCCCCAGGTATCTCACATTGGTTTTCACCTCCACGACCTTGCCCTTGACCTTCAACTTCTGGAGGACTCTCGAGAACTTGAACTTCTTCGAGAAGTTGATGGCCTCGGACTTGGTCGGGTTCACGACGATCTTGTTCTCCTCTAAATACGGGATGATTTCCCTGTCCAGACGGATCTGGACCTGCCTAGCAGCTGCGACGCTGGAGAACGAATGGGCGTATATAGCGGTATCATCCGCGTATATAGCCGTCTTCGTTCTCTCGCACATAGGGAAATCATACGTATGTAGGGAGTACAAATGCGGTGATAGGCTAGACCCCTGCGGGACACCTGCTTCGATTGGAAACTCAGCGGACCTTGTGCTGTTCACTCTCACCACAAAAGTTCGATCGGTCAAGTAAGAATTCACCAGCCTTACTATGTATGAAGGCATGCGTGCTCTTAGCATTTTGGAGATCAGACCCTCAACCCATACCGAGTCAAAGGCTTTCTGCATATCCAACAGGACCATGACGGTGTTCATCCCTCGGTGAGCCGCCTCTTTCACCTCGTGAACAACCCGGACAATCTGCGAAGTGGTCGAATGACCTGCACGAAAGCCGAATTGCTCAGCGGGGATCATTTTGAGATGCTCCTCGAGGGACATCAAACGCTTTAGGATAATCTTTTCCACTACCTTGGCTACTACGCTCAGTAGCGAGATGGGACGATAGCTATCAAGTTGGTGGCCATCCTTGCCCGGCTTCAGGATAGGCACCACCAGTGCCTTCTTGAGACAATCTGGGTAACACTGCCATCTGATAATTGCGTTTATCAGGTGCAAAAGCTGGACCAGGGACTTTCGCGGCAGGTTCTTGAGGAGAATGGCGTCCAGTCCGTCCGGCCCAGGGGCCTTATTCGTCGGAAGTCGTTTAATGACTTCCGTCAGCTCCTCAAAAGTCGCCATTATTTTGGCGAACCTTTGAGGGCCGATAGGGGCGGGCATAGTTCTTCTGAAGTCTTCGGTTTCCCGAGACCTTTCTCTATGACCGTCACTAACGTCCGGCACCCTTTTGTGGACGCTGGCGAAGTGCTCTCCGAACAGTTCCGCCTTCTGGGGATCCGTCACTGCACGATCGGGACCCTTCACTATGGCTGGGACGGGTTCGAAGCGCTTTGTGATGCGCTTCGTCATCCGCCACAGCGAATTGTCCCGAACGTCCAGCTTCTCCAGCTTATTCTTCCACACCGTATCGTTGTGGTCGTTGATCAATTCGGAGATCTCTCTCCCCAGGCGTAGCATGTCGTTTTTATGCTCGGGGTTGCGTGTGGCTTGCCACTTTTTCCGCAGAGAGTTCTTCAAAGTGATCAACGCCCGAACTTCGGGTGGAACAATATTCCGGTTCCTCCTTACTACAATCTTCTTGACAGCCAGGTCGCGAGCGACCTGAATATCGCGAATAAAAGCGAGAGTAATTTCATCACGTGAAAGACCGGACTTTATGCAAGTCCGGTCATTCATGACTCTTCGAAACTCGGCCCAGTCGCCATTTCGGTAATCGTATCGGATTACGGGGGGAATATCTTCCCCTCGATACCTCATACTGAAAAGTACTGGGTCGTGGTCCGAAGTCATCTCGTGGATGGCCTTGAGTTCACTTAAATTCGCGACATTCTTATTGACTATCAAGTCGATAATAGTCGGAGTGGCTCCGTTCCAGGGGTAATGTGTCGGCTCGTCCGAGTGCACGATTACCACGTCGCTGCTGAGAGAGTACTCCCACAGCGTCTTGCCGTTGGCATTGGGCTGTGACCCACCACTCCACTCAGTTCGCCTGGCGTTCAGGTCCCCGACCAGCAACACCCTGTGGCCTGTGTTACACAGATTGTCCAAGTCGGCCTGCGTGAACCTATCTCTGGGCTGATTGTAGACTGCGAATACGCAGGTCCCATCAGCCAGTCTTATGCCGACGTGCTCAATCGCGCTTTGCTGGGATGGGAGCCGCGTAAACGCAATACCATCCTTGACAAGGATGGCCACCCCCCCCCCCCCTCACTGCCTGAGGGCGGTCAGCCCTGACAGTGGAGAAGCCCCTAAGTTTGAACCGATGGTCCGGTCGAAGCCAAGTCTCCGATATGAACATCAGGTCCAATCTATGCCTGCCAATGAAGTCAATAATAAGCGGAAGCTTATTATTGACTGAACTGGCGTTGAACATGCATGCCTTCAAACACTTCTCAAAAATGATACCGTTGGCTGTCTCCCAGAATTTCCAGGGCAGCCATGGCCTTTTCAAGGGGCGATTTGGCCTGTGCGAGCCTGACGATTAAATCGTCCATGGCTCTGCACAGCTCGCCTATGTTTAGCATCGAGCCAACTTGCTGAATTTTGCTAGCTAGCCCCGCTATTTGATTTTGCGCGTTACCCTCATGTCGGACATACCTGTGCACCGGCGATTGTGGTGGCGGTGTCAGGGGCAGTGGTGGAAGTCCTGCGGCCTGTTGCAGTCTTCTCCCGGCCTCTTCTGGCTTTGCCGGGGGAGCGCTTTGCTCCTGTGTCCTCTTCTGCCAAACGTTGACTTTTGGCGGAGGAGCTGGGACGTACCTCACAGGGGCAGGTTTCTTTGATTTTTCCCCCCTCTCCTCGAGGAACTGGATTCTAGCACGATAGACCGGACAGTCTACGCTGCTAGCGGTGTTGGCCCCCTCGCAGTTGACACACACTGCCTGAATTTCGCGGGCCATCTTGCACTGGTGCGTTGGATGGTTTCCCGCGCACCTCAGACAGCGCGCGGCACGCTCGCAATTCGACGTGGCGTGCCCCCACCGCTGGCATCGGTGGCATTGCACAATTGCACGCTCATTTTGCCGCATCTCCCAGGAGATGCGGATGTGCTGCAGGACACGCACCTGCTTCTGCAACTGTGACAATGTCACGTCTCGCGGAGTAGTGATGAGATAAAGCGGCCTATGGCGCGTCCTCATCTTCATCATCTTCTCGACTCGGATTCCGTGTTTCTCCAGCATCTCATCTTTGAGATCCTGGTGACTCACGTCCGAGTCAAGTCCTCGTAGCACGAACGCATGCGTCCGGTCTTTCGGCAACGTATATGTATGGAACTCGATGCCTGTAGCTTTGAGAATCTCGATCATCTTCGACCGATCATCCTCGTTCTGTGTGAAGACCTGAGTCTCGTTCGCGGAGTGCTTCAGATTGAAGTCTCCTTTGAGCTCGGTCTTCATCTGGACCGAGAGTGATCGGTCCAAGTTGAGTCGACCCTGGATGACGATTGGAGGCAACATTTTGCCTTGCTTAGGCTTTGCTGCCTCCTTTCTCAGGGGTTGGGTTCTCGCTGGCTTCTTAGCCGTACGCTTCACCGAACGCTTCGAGCCCTCTGAGATGGACTCATCCTCACTGAGGGATTCGAAGGCGTTCCGTGTAGGCACGGGTTCCACACTTATCGTTTTCCTCGCTTTGACGGGGGACTTCGGTTTAACGAAGCCGTCCTCGTCTCCGCTGAGTTTCTCGGGGAGAGGGGGGAATTCATCTCGAACTCTTACCCTGTTCGGTGAGCGAATCAGCCTCCGCGTCTGCTGGAGCTTCTGCATTTCTTGATGATGTAGTTCTTGGAACTTCTTGGTGTAGAAGCGACGAATTTGTTCTTCGACCGCTGATCTTATTAGGATGTCAGGCATCTCTTCAAGTTCCGATGGCTTCCTAACTTCGTGCCTCCTGTTGAGGGCTATCTTCGCCTCGACTCTACGTTCAACATCTTCTCTCAGCTCGCGTATCCTCGCATCGATACTTTCATGCGTGTTAAGTATGTCGTCCCTGGACTTCCGCCTAGGGAGACGACGTTTTTCCCTCCCCTCGTCGCTTGAGCTGTCGGAGTCTGAGCTCGAGAACTTCACCTTTCTTGGCGATTCTTTTGCCCTAGACTCCAACAGCTTTTTGTTTTCAGAAAGCTGCCTTTCATATTTGTCCTTGCGAGCCTTCTCATCGGCTTTTCGCTTATCTTCTTCCTTTGCCTTCTCCTCCCGCTTCCTGGCTGCTTCCTCCTCCTTCTGAGTCTTCATCCGAAGGACTGCTTTCTGGAAGCCCACCAGTAACGGGGGATTGGCTTTTGGTGTAATTTTTCCACCCTCGCCCGTGTCCATTACCGTGATAGTGTCTAAGTCTCGGTTAGTTTTGGTTTTCACCACACTTTCCAAAACTGATGGAATATTTTTCGAAGTCGTGTCTTTCCCGACACTTTCCAAACTACTTGCATTTTTCACGTTGTTCACTACACTTTCCAAAGTAGTTGTGATTTTTGCTGGTTTTTCGGCGTTCTCCACCCTTTCCGAAATACTTAGAGAATTCTTACCATCATTCCCTACACTTTCCAAAACTGTTGTACTTTTAGATTTTTGGTGGTTCACCACACTTTCCGTACCACTTAGCATAATTTTTGGAATTTCTTCATCTGCTTTCCCTACTCTTTCCATTTGTGTTGTGGTTTTCGGGCTATCGTTCAAATTTCGGTGGTTCGCGACACTTTCCGAAATACTTTGAAAATTTTTCGCAGGCGCATTCGCCACACTTTCCAATATTTCCTCCCGGATAACTTCTGATCCGGGAGAGCCACAGGGGATTGGGGGTGGTTTCTCCATCTTCCGGCCCATTTCCTCTTCAACCAGAGAGTTCCAGTCTGTGGTTGGAAACGGGTCCGAAATGGATTCCCCTCTATAGGTGGTGAGCTCTCCACGAGCCAGAAATTTTTCGCCGAAGTGTACTAGTGCCTGGACTTCCTGCGGTGGCGGCTGTGTGCAGGCGGGCGTTTCCGGGGATTTGGGCCGATCTAGCCCCTGGGAGTCGCCTTCCGAGGGCTGGAGAGCGCGATTCCACCTACTCGATCCAGCTTCTTCGCGCTCCTGGCCGCCGGTTGGTTTCTCCCAGGGGTGGCTCTTGGAGTATTCGGAGCACCACTGGGTCCAGGTCTGGGAGCTGTTTGAGTTGTCCTGAGTTTCGGGTGTGGATTTGTGCGGGAAAGCTTCCGGTGTAGGGATAGTGCCGGGAGCTTCTTCTGGTAATGTCTGCAGTTTCAAATTCAGTTTTGCTTTTTCCTCTCTTTCGAAATTCGTGACAAAAATGTCAATGTTACTGAGGTGTTGGTGGGGGAGGGGTGGCTCGTCCTCGTTCTCGGGAGCGGGTGTGCGACAGTCCGGCGCCAGCACCCTGGGGTCCGGGTGAGGGGAGGGGTGATCCTTCTCGCTTTCATTATCAGTTTCAAGAATAGGGCTTGAGCTAGGTCCTTCTTCTCGTTCTTCTCGTGAATTCAACGGGGTGCTCGAAGTCATCCTACGGGAGGGATGATCATCTCCCGAGTATTCGACAGGCCCCTCCTCAGGGGTATCGCCCCAAATGTCAATTTCGGCTTCCGCAGTCCTGCAGGCGACGATCCTGGCAGATCTGCGGGAGCCTACTTTGGCCTCTCCGGCGTTCACCACACTTTCCATTTTTCGGAAAGCGTGACCGGAGGGCTCCTGGGGTTCGACGAGTTGGACATTCACATACCCCTGAGGACATACCGGTAAAGAGATGGACTTACCCGGTACGGTTTCAGTGGATGTGGGTTTTTCGGGGGCCTGCGAATCGATGTCATCTTCTTCGGTGGCCCTCAGACGTTTGTCTGGGGGGCTCTCCGCCGAAGAGGTGGTGGACGTCTCCACAGCTTTTACTAGTGTCTTGTCACTTGTTTCACTTTCGGTAACTTTCTTTTCAGGTGGTGGTACTGTTACTTCTTGATGAAGGACTATCTTCGCTTTTGGAGTTCTTGCTGCTGTTTTCCTCTTCATCGTGGTTCTCTTCTCCGAGTCACTGCCAGAGGTTGTCGGGGCGTCATCGCCTGGCCTTGCTAGTAGACGTGGTGGTGCTCTGGCTCTTCCGAGGAAGTTTTTCTTGGAGATGCCTCCCTCAGAGCCGCTGCTCATGAGGGAGTTTGTGGAATTCTTCTTAACACTCAGACACTCCGGATGCACTTTTCAATACGGGTGAATATCGCGTGAAATACAGGCTGGTGTATATGCGTATACCTATGCGCTGTATTCGTGAAGTACGTCCTATCGCGACGGCGGCTAGGAGCGTACTACCCGGGACAATGCACGTGAGTACACTGCCAGAGCCACCGTCTATGTGTAAAGGTGACTTAAATTGAATGAGTCATAAGCGTTCAATGCAAACAAACTGAAATTAATGTTTGATAAAATGATAGGGTTCCAAATGGAAAACACCTCCGATATAATGTTTATAGTAATATTTACTCTAAAGTCCCTTTTTCAAGCGACATGTAATCATTCCTAATCATCAAGTTGACGCTACATTCGGGGCAATTTCTGCTACGACGAATAAACTGTCTTCTCATACTGATGAATCCATCTCCTTCGACAATCTATTAGCATCTATTAGACGAATGAAACGCAGGAATATTAATCCTTCTTCTCTATTGGATTAATCAACACGCCTTATCCTGAGTCAGCTATACAATACCCCTAGAAATCTCTCAGAAAGCAAATTAGGAATCGATCTACCTACCTGGAGTTATTTAACTGAAATTATCGAATCATTGGAGCTGTTTCTTTCACTAAAGTTATTGTTATTTTCGATGTATTTGAAATGTTATCTACTGAGATTTTAGTTGAGATAATATAGAACGAAAAAAAAATACAGAAAAAACGGGTCTCGAACCAGCGTCAAAAAAGATGCAAAATGGTCGACCCGGGACAATGCACGTGAGTAAAATATATAAATAAATAGAGTTTTATTTTTCACAGTAATCTTTCATATCTACACCAGGAATGATAAGTTCAAAACTCCCGCACACAGCAGCTCAATCTTCGCCCAGAGGGCTCAGGAGAGGAGAGGTTCGGGAGGACGCACTGAGAGCCGCCTCCCTTACTCCGCAGACATTGCTGGCTGCGAAGCAAGGGAGCACTTGTGCCAAGGGGTACACAGGGTCCCGACAAAGGGGCGCTGGTAGCCTCCCCCGCTGGTGTTATCGGAGGGTCGAACTTTCCAGCCCATAGTGGTGGTGGTGCGTATAAAACATGCCTCCTGCAACGCTCATGCATGTCGTTCGAATTGAATTCAATGTAGATACTCCTTTTGTCTGAGTTTACTCGGAGGTGTTTGTTCGCGTGTTGTCCCGGAAAAGGCTGATGCAAAAAACCGTGTTAAAAGAATTGCGCCTAGAGGCGGCTTACTTCTCTACGGAAGCGGTTCTGCCCATCTTTCCTGAAAGATGGCCAGCGATTGATAGATCAGCCCATGCACGTGAGTACAGTGCCCGAGCCACCGTCTATGTGTAAAGATGACTTAAATTGAATGAGTCATAAGGGTTAAATGCAAACAAACTGAAATTCTTGTTTGATAAAATGATAGCGTTCCATATGGAAAACAGCTCCGATATAATGTTTATAGTAATATTTACTCTAAAGTCCCTTTTTCTAGCGACATGTAATCATTCCTAATCATCAAGTTGACGCTACATTCGGGGCAATTTCTGCTACGACGAATAAACTGTCTTCACATACTGATGAATCCATCTCCTTCGACAATCTATTAGCATCTATTAGACGAATGAAACGCAGGAATATTAATCCTTCTTCTCTATTGGATTAATCAACACGCCTTATCCTGAGACAGCTATACAATACCTCTAGAAATCTCTCAAAAAGCAAATTAGGAATCGATCTACCTTCCTGGAGTTAATTGACTGAAATTATCAAATCAATGGAGCTGTTACTTTTACTGAAGTTATTGTTATTTTGGATGTATTTGAAATGTTATCTACTGAGATTTTAGTTGAGATAATATATAACAAGAAAAAAAAATTCAGAAAAAACGGGTCTCGAACCAACGTCAAAAAAGATGCAAAATGGTTGACCCGGGACAATGCACGTGAGTACACTGCCCGAGCCACCGTCTATGTGTAAAGGTGGCTTAAATTGAATGAGTCATAAGCGTTCAATGCAAACAAACTGAAATTAATGTTTGATAAAATGATAGGGTTCCAAATGGAAAACACCTCCGATATAATGTTTATAGTAATATTTACTCTAAAGTCCCTTTTTCAAGCGACATGTAATCATTCCTAATCATCAAGTTGACGCTACATTCGGGGCAATTTCTGCTACGACGAATAAACTGTCTTCTCATACTGATGAATCCATCTCCTTCGACAATCTATTAGCATCTATTAGACGAATGAAACGCAGGAATATTAATCCTTCTTCTCTATTGGATTAATCAACACGCCTTATCCTGAGTCAGCTATACAATACCCCTAGAAATCTCTCAGAAAGCAAATTAGGAATCGATCTACCTACCTGGAGTTAATTAACTGAAATTATCGAATCATTGGAGCTGTTTCTTTTACTAAAGTTATTGTTATTTTCGATGTATTTGAAATGTTATCTACTGAGATTTTAGTTGAGATAATATAGAACGAAAAAAAAAATACAGAAAAAACGGGTCTCGAACCAGCGTCAAAAAAGATGCTAAATGGTCGACCCGGGACAATGCACGTGAGTAAAATATATAAATAAATTGAGTTTTATTTTTCACAGTAATCTTTCATATCTACACCAGGAATGATAAGTTCAAAACTCCCGCACACAGCAGCTCAATCTTCGCCCAGAGGGCTCAGGAGAGGAGAGGTTCGGGAGGACGCACTGAGAGCCGCCTCCCTTACTCCGCAGACATTGCTGGCTGCGAAGCAAGGGAGCGCTTGTGCCAAGGGGTACACAGGGTCCCGACAAAGGGGCGCTGGTAGCCTCCCCCGCTGGTGTTATCGGAGGGTCGAACTTTCCAGCCCATAGTGGTGGTGGTGCGTATAAAACATGCCTCCTGCAACGCTCATGCATGTCGTTCGAATTGAATTCAATGTAGATACTCCTTTTGTCTGAGTTTACTCGGAGGTGGTTGTTCGCGTGCTGTCCCGGAAAAGGCTGATGCAAAAAACCGGGTTAAAAGAATTGCGCCTAGAGGCGGCTTACTTCTCTACGGAAGCGGTTCTGCCCATCTTTCCTGAAAGATGGCCAGCGATTGATAGATCAGCCCATGCACGTGAGTACAGTGCCCGAGCCACCGTCTATGTGTAAAGATGACTTAAATTGAATGAGTCATAAGGGTTAAATGCAAACAAACTGAAATTCTTGTTTGATAAAATGATAGCGTTCCATATGGAAAACAGCTCCGATATAATGTTTATAGTAATATTTACTCTAAAGTCCCTTTTTCTAGCGACATGTAATCATTCCTAATCATCAAGTTGACGCTACATTCGGGGCAATTTCTACTACGACGAATAAACT
Organism: Chrysolina americana; assembly: GCA_958502065.1. Taxonomy (NCBI): domain Eukaryota; kingdom Metazoa; phylum Arthropoda; class Insecta; order Coleoptera; family Chrysomelidae; genus Chrysolina; species Chrysolina americana. The sequence continues at coordinate 48,495,427 of OY293417.1, read as the reverse complement.
GTCTTCACATACTGATGAATCCATCTCCTTCGACAATCTATTAGCATCTATTAGACGAATGAAACGCAGGAATATTAATCCTTCTTCTCTATTGGATTAATCAACACGCCTTATCCTGAGTCAGCTATACAATACCCCTAGAAATCTCTCAGAAAGCAAATTAGGAATCGATCTACCTACCTGGAGTTAATTAACTGAAATTATCGAATCATTGGAGCTGTTTCTTTTACTAAAGTTATTGTTATTTTCGATGTATTTGGTATGTTATCTACTGAGATTTTAGTTGAGATAATATAGAACGAAAAAAAAATACAGAAAAAACGGGTCTCGAACCAGCGTCAAAAAAGATGCAAAATGGTCGACCCGGGACAATGCACGTGAGTAAAATATATAAATAAATAGAGTTTTATTTTTCACAGTAATCTTTCATATCTACACCAGGAATGATAAGTTCAAAACTCCCGCACACAGCAGCTCAATCTTCGCCCAGAGGGCTCAGGAGAGGAGAGGTTCGGGAGGACGCACTGAGAGCCGCCTCCCTTACTCCGCAGACATTGCTGGCTGCGAAGCAAGGGAGCGCTTGTGCCAAGGGGTACACAGGGTCCCGACAAAGGGGCGCTGGTAGCCTCCCCCGCTGGTGCTATCGGAGGGTCGAACTTTCCAGCCCATAGTGGTGGTGGTGCGTATAATACATGCCTCCTGCAACGCTCATGCATGTCGTTCGAATTGAATTCAATGTAGATACTCCTTTTGTCTGAGTTTACTCGGAGGTGGTTGTTCGCGTGCTGTCCCGGAAAAGGCTGATGCAAAAAACCGGGTTAAAAGAATTGCGCCTAGAGGCGGCTTACTTCTCTACGGAAGCGGTTCTGCCCATCTTTCCTGAAAGATGGCCAGCGATTGATAGATCAGCCCATGCACGTGAGTACAGTGCCCGAGCCACCGTCTATGTGTAAAGATGACTTAAATTGAATGAGTCATAAGGGTTAAATGCAAACAAACTGAAATTCTTGTTTGATAAAATGATAGCGTTCCATATGGAAAACAGCTCCGATATAATGTTTATAGTAATATTTACTCTAAAGTCCCTTTTTCTAGCGACATGTAATCATTCCTAATCATCAAGTTGACGCTACATTCGGGGCAATTTCTGCTACGACGAATAAACTGTCTTCACATACTGATGAATCCATCTCCTTCGACAATCTATTAGCATCTATTAGACGAATGAAACGCAGGAATATTAATCCTTCTTCTCTATTGGATTAATCAACACGCCTTATCCTGAGACAGCTATACAATACCTCTAGAAATCTCTCAAAAAGCAAATTAGGAATCGATCTACCTTCCTGGAGTTAATTGACTGAAATTATCAAATCAATGGAGCTGTTACTTTTACTGAAGTTATTGTTATTTTGGATGTATTTGAAATGTTATCTACTGAGATTTTAGTTGAGATAATATATAACAAGAAAAAAAAATTCAGAAAAAACGGGTCTCGAACCAACGTCAAAAAAGATGCAAAATGGTTGACCAGGGACAATGCACGTGAGTACACTGCCCGAGCCACCGTCTATGTGTAAAGGTGACTTAAATTGAATGAGTCATAAGCGTTCAATGCAAACAAACTGAAATTAATGTTTGATAAAATGATAGGGTTCCAAATGGAAAACACCTCCGATATAATGTTTATAGTAATATTTACTCTAAAGTCCCTTTTTCAAGCGACATGTAATCATTCCTAATCATCAAGTTGACGCTACATTCGGGGCAATTTCTGCTACGACGAATAAACTGTCTTCTCATACTGATGAATCCATCTCCTTCGACAATCTATTAGCATCTATTAGACGAATGAAACGCAGGAATATTAATCCTTCTTCTCTATTGGATTAATCAACACGTCTTATCCTGAGTCAGCTATACAATACCCCTAGAAATCTCTCAGAAAGCAAATTAGGAATCGATCTACCTACCTGGAGTTAATTAACTGAAATTATCGAATCATTGGAGCTGTTTCTTTTACTAAAGTTATTGTTATTTTCGATGTATTTGGTATGTTATCTACTGAGATTTTAGTTGAGATAATATAGAACGAAAAAAAAATACAGAAAAAACGGGTCTCGAACCAGCGTCAAAAAAGATGCAAAATGGTCGACCCGGGACAATGCACGTGAGTAAAATATATAAATAAATAGAGTTTTATTTTTCACAGTAATCTTTCATATCTACACCAGGAATGATAAGTTCAAAACTCCCGCACACAGCAGCTCAATCTTCGCCCAGAGGGCTCAGGAGAGGAGAGGTTCGGGAGGACGCACTGAGAGCCGCCTCCCTTACTCCGCAGACATTGCTGGCTGCGAAGCAAGGGAGCGCTTGTGCCAAGGGGTACACAGGGTCCCGACAAAGGGGCGCTGGTAGCCTCCCCCGCTGGTGTAATCGGAGGGTCGAACTTTCCAGCCCATAGTGGTGGTGGTGCGTATAATACATGCCTCCTGCAACGCTCATGCATGTCGTTCGAATTGAATTCAATGTAGATACTCCTTTTGTCTGAGTTTACTCGGAGGTGGTTGTTCGCGTGCTGTCCCGGAAAAGGCTAATGCAAAAAACCGGGTTAAAAGAATTGCGCCTAGAGGCGGCTTACTTCTCTACGGAAGCGGTTCTGCCCATCTTTCCTGAAAGATGGCCAGCGATTGATAGATCAGCCCATGCACGTGAGTACAGTGCCCGAGCCACCGTCTATGTGTAAAGATGACTTAAATTGAATGAGTCATAAGGGTTAAATGCAAAAAAACTGAAATTCTTGTTTGATAAAATGATAGCGTTCCATATGGAAAACAGCTCCGATATAATGTTTATAGTAATATTTACTCTAAAGTCCCTTTTTCTAGCGACATGTAATCATTCCTAATCATCAAGTTGACGCTACATTCGGGGCAATTTCTGCTACGACGAATAAACTGTCTTCTCATACTGATGAATCCATCTCCTTCGACAATCTATTAGCATCTATTAGACGAATGAAACGCAGGAATATTAATCCTTCTTCTCTATTGGATTAATCAACACGCCTTATCCTGAGTTAGCTATACCATACCTCAAGAAATCTCTCAGAAAGCAAATTAGGATTCGATCTACCTACCTAGAGTTAATTAACTGAAATTATCGAATCATTGGAGCTGTTTCTTTTACTAAAGTTATTGTTATTTTCTATGTATTTGAAATGTTATCTACTGAGATTTTAGTTGAGATAATATAGAACGAAAAAAAAATACAGAAAAAACGGGTCTTGAACCAGCGTCAAAAAAGATGCAAAATGGTTGACCCGGGACAATGCACGTGAGTACACTGCCCGAGCCACCGTCTATGTGTAAAGATGACTTAAATTGAATGAGTCATAAGCGTTCAATGCAAACAAACTGAAATTAATGTTTGATAAAATGATAGGGTTCCAAATGGAAAACACCTCCGATATAATGTTTATAGTAATATTTACTCTAAAGTCCCTTTTTCAAGCGACATGTAATCATTCCTAATCATCAAGTTGACGCTACATTCGGGGCAATTTCTGCTACGACGAATAAACTGTCTTCTCATACTGATGAATCCATCTCCTTCGACAATCTATTAGCATCTATTAGACGAATGAAACGCAGGAATATTAATCCTTCTTCTCTATTGGATTAATCAACACGCCTTATCCTGAGTCAGCTATACAATACCCCTAGAAATCTCTCAGAAAGCAAATTAGGAATCGATCTACCTACCTGGAGTTAATTAACTGAAATTATCGAATCATTGGAGCTGTTTCTTTTACTAAAGTTATTGTTATTTTCGATGTATTTGAAATGTTATCTACTGAGATTTTAGTTGAGATAATATAGAACGAAAAAAAAATACAGAAAAAACGGGTCTCGAACCAGCGTCAAAAAAGATGCAAAATGGTCGACCCAGGACAATGCACGTGAGTAAAATATATAAATAAATAGAGTTTTATTTTTCACAGTAATCTTTCATATCTACACCAGGAATGATAAGTTCAAAACTCCCGCACACAGCAGCTCAATCTTCGCCCAGAGGGCTCAGGAGAGGAGAGGTTCGGGAGGACGCACTGAGAGCCGCCTCCCTTACTCCGCAGACATTGCTGGCTGCGAAGCAAGGGAGCGCTTGTGCCAAGGGGTACACAGGGTCCCGACAAAGGGGCGCTGGTAGCCTCCCCCGCTGGTGCTATCGGAGGGTCGAACTTTCCAGCCCATAGTGGTGGTGGTGCGTATAATACATGCCTCCTGCAACGCTCATGCATGTCGTTCGAATTGAATTCAATGTAGATACTCCTTTTGTCTGAGTTTACTCGGAGGTGGTTGTTCGCGTGCTGTCCCGGAAAAGGCTGATGCAAAAAACCGGGTTAAAAGAATTGCGCCTAGAGGCGGCTTACTTCTCTACGGAAGCGGTTCTGCCCATCTTTCCTGAAAGATGGCCAGCGATTGATAGATCAGCCCATGCACGTGAGTACAGTGCCCGAGCCACCGTCTATGTGTAAAGATGACTTAAATTGAATGAGTCATAAGGGTTAAATGCAAACAAACTGAAATTCTTGTTTGATAAAATGATAGCGTTCCATATGGAAAACAGCTCCGATATAATGTTTATAGTAATATTAACTCTAAAGTCCCTTTTTCTAGCGACATGTAATCATTCGTAATCATCAAGTTGACGCTACATTCGGGGCAATTTCTGCTACGACGAATAAACTGTCTTCACATACTGATGAATCCATCTCCTTCGACAATCTATTAGCATCTATTAGACGAATGAAACGCAGGAATATTAATCCTTCTTCTCTATTGGATTAATCAACACGCCTTATCCTGAGACAGCTATACAATACCTCTAGAAATCTCTCAGAAAGCAAATTAGGAGTCGATCTACCTGGAGTTAATTAACTGAAATTAACAAATAATTGGAGCTGTTTCTTTTACTATAGTTATTGTTATTTTCGATGTATTTGAAATGTTATCTACTGAGATTTTAGTTGAGATAATATAGATCTAAAAAAAAATACAGAAAAAAGGGGTCTCGAACCAGCGTCAAAAAAGATGCAAAATGGTTGACCCGGGACAATAAATAAATAAATAAATAAATAAATAAATAAATAAATAAATAAATAAATAAATAAATAAATAAATAAATAAATAAATAAATAAATAAATAAATAAATAAATAAATAAATAAATAAATAAATAAATAAATAAATAAATAAATAAATAAATAAATAAATAAATAAATAAATAAATAAATAAATAAATAAATAAATAAATAAATAAATAAATAAATAAATAAATAAATAAATAAATAAATAAATAAATAAATAAATA